>CM055127.1:263844887-264392387 GCA_029206835.1 Rana muscosa | reverse complement strand
CATTTATTTTCCACCAGGTGAATGGGTAGGGGTACGATGTACCCCATACTCATTCACATAGGGTGGGGGGCCGGTATCTGGGGGCCCCCTTATTAAAGGGGGCTCCCAGATTCCGATAAGCCCCCCGCCCGCAGACCCCGACAACCAATGGCCAGGGTTGTCGGGAAGAGGCCCTGTCCTCATCAACATGGGGGCAGGGTGCTCTGGGGTGGGGGGGCCGCAGGTCGCCCCCCTGCCACAGAGCACCAAACCCCCCATGTTGAGGGCATGTGGCCTGGTACGGTTCAGGAGGGAGGGGGGGCCGCTCTCGTCCCCCCCTCTTCCCCTGCGGCCTGCCAGGTTGCGTGCTCGGATAAGGGTCTGGTTTCGACCTTGAGGGGACCCCCACGCCGTTTTTTCGGCGTAGGGTTCCCCTTCAAATCCAGACCAGACCCAAGGGTCTGGTATGCCCCTGGAGGGGGAACCCACGCCGGTTTTTTCTTTAAAAATTGGCGTGGAGTTCCCGCTCAGGATTCATACCAAACGCAGTGCCTGGTATTGGCGGGAATCCGCGTCGGATCCCCGCTCAATACAGTGTCGCGTCTCCTCGCCATTGCAGCGAGCGTGACACGTGTCGCCACCCTGCTGCCGACATCTCAGCACTCCTGTCGCCGAGAATCTCGGCGATGGGAGCGCGATAGAAACACAATATCGGCGGCACCTACTGTATATCTGTAGTGTTTTGTTATCTCTCTTTAAAGCACTACAGTATGTCCCAGAGCTCTCCGCTGCTCCATTCTTCTGTTATCAGCCTGATAACTCCTGACAAGTTCTCTGTCACATATGATAAAAGAAGCCCGAGTTTTGTGTTGGGGAGGATGCTATAAATAGATTAGCAGCATGCTGAACGGTTCAACAAACAGAGCTGAAAGTCTCTACCTATGAGGAGAGGAGGTGTGTGCCTTTTCTCCAATCAGCTGTCTTGGCTGTATGCCCAGGCTCCACTGCAGTGCTAACCAGGAAGAGAACATTTCCTAACACGATGTGCACCTTCTAAACAGTATATAAAGATGAAGACAGCAGATAGTCATGTAAAACTTACAGTATCTCAAAAAAGTGAGTACACCCCTCACATTTTTGTAAATATCTTATTATATCTTTTCATGTGACAACACTGAAGAAATTACACTTTGCTCCAATTTAAAGTAGTGAGCGTTCAGCTTGTATAACAGTGTAAATGTACTGTCCCCTCAAAATTACTCAACACACAGCCATTATTTTCCAGCACTGCCTTAACCCTCTTGGGCATGGAGTTCACCAGAGCTTCACAGATTGTCCTCTTCCACTCCTCTATGATGACATCACGTCTACGGTGCCCCTGCGGCTTGCTTTATGTGGGGCGAACTATGCGCACCTTGCAGAAGCACATAGGGGAGCACCGTAGATTCGCACATGAAAAACTTTAGATGCCGGAGGCAATGGCGATTGAACCCATTGCCAAAGGTACCCTTACTGATAATGAAAGGTTCTCTCTTTTATGTAAAAGAGAAGTGTACTGGATTTACCATTTCGTTATAAATGGAGACCCATCTGATTTGAATTCCGTATTTATATATTGTTATTTGAACTTTTTTTTTTTTTTTACTGTTATTTTTTTTATTATTTTTAATAACTTTTTTATTCTATTTTGAATTTATTTTCAATTATAATTATAATTTCCAATGGTTCATGTTAAGCATCATAACAAATTCATATGTAATATATATTACGTGTTTAGAGTTTAAATTATTATAACAATGACGTAGGATTTTAGGTCTGCATGTGTGTAGATGCATATATTATATAGATATACAAAGGCAGTGTTTCATTATTTTTACAGTTTTTATTCTTGCATTTTTTATTTTTAGAATGTCTATGGGACTTGTAATACAAGAGTTTATAGTCCATAATTGTTCTTAATGGGTTAAGGGCCCTGATTAATCAATCAGTCCAGACCTCCATTCACTCTTTGCCTCGCCCTGCCCCTACCATGGGGTTATAGAGCCTCTGTTAGCCGCTTTCCAGTGACTTGACAAAGCAGGCAAGTGTGCAAAACTGGTAGTCACAGCAACAGAGACACCCTGCTCCACGTTGGTCGCGCCTGGTTCCTTCCCTAACACCTCATTTCCAGCTTGTCTTCGGTGATGCCCCCTTCCTTCGACGCTCACTACTGAGTTTTCCCCTGGACACAGTCAGCTGCTTGGCTGGATCTACATCGCTAGTGTCAGTAACACCATGTTCCCTTGCCGGCGGGTCCGGCTCTTCACACCACACACTGCAGCTGGCATGTCCTTGTGTCTTTACATGGTCGGTGTCCCTTGGTTGGTTGTCCCGGTCGGTCTTAGTGATCTATCAGGTCCTGAGCAAGTCTTACAGCGTTGTAGTAACGTTGCCATTCAAATTTTTACTTTTTTAATCTTTGGAATAAATCGCCAGAAACCTTTTTGAGTTTACATGTGGTTCATTAGAGCCATTACCCACCAATTCCAGCTTAGTTCCTGAGCGCTGTCAACCCTTTTTGTCTTCAACACCAAATATTGATTTGATTTGGATTTCTCATCTGTTCATTCACTTTCCATTTTGTTAATTGATAAAAATAAACTATTAACACTTACATTTCTGAAAGCATTCCTAATATACTCTATAGCCTCGTACACACGATCGGATATCCTATGGATTCTAATCCAATGTTTTTTTCCATGGGAAATCCGATGAAGCTGACTTCCATCAGTCTTGCCTACACACCATCAGTCAAAAAACCGACCGTTCCAAACGCGGTGACGTAAAACACTCCGATGAGCCGAGAAAAATTAAGTTTAATGCTTCTGAGCATGTGTCAACTTGATTCTGAGCATGCATGGGTTTTTTATCCGATTTAAATTTAAAACATGTTCTATTTTTTAAAACCAATGGAAAAAAGACTGATGGGTCCCATACACGATCGGTTTGTCCGATGAAAACAGTCCAGCGGACTGTTTTCATTGGTAAAACCGATTGTGTGTACAGGGCTTCAGTATACATATTATTCAGGAATGTAAAATATGAAGTTTTGAAGCATAGAAAGGGATTTGCTATTCTGAATGCCTGTGGGGAGGATTTGCCTACAGGTGATATATTACTCTGAAGCAAAATAACATACTGGATGCCTTTCAAAAGATTTACAGACTCAAACAATCCATCCTGTGCAGCAATCGTATGCTGATTATCGCAACGCCTTGTATTATGTTTTAAAACCAACAGACAGCCCCAGAAGCTTTGTTTCATTCCTATACTGAGTATTGCTGTTCTTTGAACAAATTTAATAGTGTAGCTCGTGTAGCGGTACCCCCTAGAGGGCTGCTGGATTAAATTTGGGTCCTGCCGTTACCCCACCTTTCACCGTCCCAGAACTAAAGCCTCGTACACACGACCAAGAATCTCGTCGTAAAAAAACCTGTCATTTTTCTCGACGAGATTCTTGTCAAGCTTGACGAGTTTCTTGTCAAGCTTTCCTTGCATACACACTGTCAATTACAAATCTCGTCGTTGGAAAGCGCGGTCACGTACAGCACGTACGACAGCAGTATAAAGGGGAAGTTTGATTTCAATGGCGCCACCCCTTGGGCTGCTTTTGCTGATCTTGTGTTACCGCGTGTTAGTAAAAGTTTGGGGAGAGACGATTCGCGCTTTTCAGTCTTCATGCTTTCAGTTCGTTTTAGCGTGACAAATGTGCTATCTCCATTACGAACGCTAGTTTTACCAGAAGGAGGGCTCCCGTCTTATACTTGATTCTGAGAATGCACGATTTTTTAAGACTCGGAAAAGCATACACACGACCGGTTTTCTCGTCGGGAAACAGGCCAAAGAGAATCTCGACGAGAAAAACGAGAATCCTGACGAGAAAATAGAGAGCTGGTTCTCTATTTTTCTCGTCGAGATTCCCGGCAGTTTTCTCGACGAGAAACCATACACACAAACGGTTTTCTCGGCAAGAAAGCTCTCCCAACAGGTTTCTTGTCGTTTTTTGCCGAGAAAATCGGTCGTGTGTACGAGGCTTTAGAGTCTATGTTAGCAAGTTTCAAACAGATGTGAGCGCCAGTCACTTCAGTCTTTTTTCCAATGCTTTAATAAACAAACTTGCAGTAGTAGAAGGATAGAGGGTTAGGAGAAGTTCAGATACCTTATTTGCAGATCACAAATTAGTTTCTTGGATCCAGAGGACAAACAGCTTTCTGTCACTGGATCTTGCGATCACCGGATAGACCTCTCACACCGACCTAGCAGCCAGTATGAAGCACGGACAAGTCTCTGCCACAGACTTGGAGACAAGTGGGACACCTGGATAATCCTCTGCCACAGGATTGTGTAACCAGCAGTCAGTTAGTTGTAGGTCAGCTGCACAGTACCAGAACCTTTAAGCCATCCGGCAGTACTGTGGGGTGGGTTAACTTGGGTGTATCCTCCAAACGAGTCACCAGGCCCTTCCTGAGAAACCAGCCTTCAGCCTGGTTCTCTCCAGCAAGGGTCCCCCCCTGGAATCTTCTCCGTTTGAGTGGCTTCTTCTGCACAGGCAAGACAGCACAGGACCACCTTTAGTTAAGTAGGTCCCAGACAGACTTCTGGGCCTACTCGTAGTAGCACAGTCTTGAGCCAGCATGGCCCGAGGTAGAAATAAGCAACAGCCACATACCTTAGGCCAGGAGGGCCATGAGGTCAGAGAGCCAGCAGGCCCCTGGGTAGAAGAGACTGAAAACATGGCATCTGTCCCTTAAATATCCTCTCCCAGAATGCACAGCAGAAAGAACATTCCCACTGGGCTGTTTCTGGGAAAGAACAGTCAATGCACTTGGCTTGCTGTATTTCTCACACTGGGCTGTGGTGACAGTGACACCTACTGGCAACAGAGAGAAATGCGCACAACACAGCCAAATTGGAACAGAAGCAAATCACTTTACACAATCATTCTGAGCTATTTACAGCTCAGATAACATTAAATTTACAGATAGCCCCTATTCTTCAGGAACAGGGCGCTACACTAGCTTTTATTTCCAAAGGTTTTTTGAATGCATGTTAGGAATCTGAAAGTGAATGAGTATGAAACTTGGTAAAGTGATGATAAATACAAAAGCATATTATGCTATATAGAGATGTAAATATTTATATATTTTTTCTTATTTATAGTCAGATGTAATATTATTTAAATAAGTGATATGTTTTTTTAACCTCAGCACCACATTCATACAGGTCAAATCTAAAAAAATTGAAAAAGATGGGACTTTAATGTTGCTAAACCTCAGAAAAACAAGAGATGAATTTGAGATGTTTATAACATCAGCTAAACCATACACCTTCTTATGTTCAAATACATATTCAATCATGAGTATAGTTGGCATAGAACCAAACTATAAGCAGACTGATGGTAATCAGAACGATGACAGAGGGTGTAAGAATCCAATGCGTTTTGCTGGTTAAGCTTCTTTAGGGGTTCAAGGGTACAGCTGATGAAGAAAGATATAACATATGTAAAGCTACAGATTCAAAAAGACAATATAATAAACATTATAATTACAGATATACACTCATCAGCCACTTTTTTAGGTACACCTTTCTAGTACTGGTTTGGACCCCCTTTTGCCTTCAGAACTGCCCTTATTCTTCATGATATAGATTCAACAAGGTGTTGGAAACATTCCACATAGATTTTGGTCCATATTGACATGATAGCATCATGCAGTTGCTGCAGATTTGTTGGCTGCACATCCATGATGTGAATCTCCTGTTCCACCACATCCCAAAGGTGCTCTATTGGATTGAGATCTGGTGACTGTGGAGGCCATTGGAGTACAGTGACCTCATTGTCATGTTCAAGAAACCAGTTTGAGATGATTTAAGCTTTGTGACATGGTGCATTATCATGCTGGAATTAGCCATCAGAACATGGATACATTGTAATCATAAAGGGATGGACATGGTCAACAACAATACTCAGGTAGGCCGTGGCATTTAAACGATGTTCAATTGGTACTAAGGGGCCCAAAGTGTGCAAAGAAAATATCCCTCACACCATTACACCACCACCAGCCTCAACCATTGATACAAGGCAGGATAGATCCATTCTTTCAAGTTGTTTACGCCAAATTCTGACTCTACTATCTGAATGTCACAGCTGAAATTGAGACTTATCAGACTAGGCAATGTTTTTTTAAATCTACTATTTTCCAATTGGTGAGCCTGTGTTGTAGCCTCAGTTTCCTGTTCTTAGCTGACAGGAGTGACAACCGGTGTGGTCTTCTGCTGCTGTAGCCCATATGCTTCAAGGTTCATGTGTTCGTGTTGTGCGTTCAGAGATGCTATTCTACATACCTTTGTTGTAAAAAGTGCATATTTGAGTTAATGTTGCTTTTCTATCATCTTGAACCAATCTTCCCATTCTTTTTTGACCTTTGATATGAACAGGTGAAAATCCCAGTAGATCAGCAGTTTTTTAAATACAGACCAGCCCGTCTGGCACCAACAACCATGCCACGTTTAGAGTGACTTAAATCCACTTTCTTCCCCATTCTGATGCTTGGTTTGAACTTCAGCAAGTCATCTTCACCATGTCTAGATGCCTAAATGCATTGAGTTGCTGCTATGTGATTGGCTGATTAGCAATTTGTGTTACCAAGCAATTGAACAGGTGTATCTAATAATGTGGCTGGTGAGTGTAAATGTACAGCTACATACAATGAAAAGCTTACAGCTTTATTACTTATCCAGAATGTATTAACCCTGTTCAATGTGAGTAAAGACCCTTAGGGAGCTAACATTAGGGCAAAAACAGAACCCCAAGGGGCCAGCTAGGAAGCCCCGAGGCGACCAATATGGGAGGTGCAAACCATCCAACTGGTAAAGCCTGCGATATACTGTATAAAAGAAAGATTGTAGGTACAAACAGAGTGTTGCCATTTCCTATGAGGCTAAACAGAATAGTAATCTGCATTGAATTCTAATAAATGACTACTAGATACCTGCGTTCCAAAAGATTCAAAGAAGGTAAAGATAGTAGACATGGTGTATGTATAATCCACTCCAAACCACCCACTAACTGACCTGCATACTGTATAAGAGGGAGAGTGCTTCATGGCCATACATGTTTGAGGTCATGAAGCGCTGGTGTTTTGGTTCGAAAGTTTTAGACATTTTATCTGCTCTATATTAGTGTTGAGCGAACCCGAACTGTAAAGTTCGGGTCCGTACCGAACTTTAGCTTTTTCCCGAACCCGAACCCGGACTTTGCGCAAAAGTCCGGGTTCGGCAATCTAATTACGCAGTTAGAAATGCTTCAGGGGCCAGCCAATCACCTTTTGATTACCTGGTGTGCCCTTAGAAGCCATTATAGCCATGCCTACTAATGGCATGGCTGTGATTGGTCAGTGCAACATGTGACCCAGCTTCTATATAAGCTAGAGGCACACAGCACACACGTCACTCTGCTTCAGAATAGATAGGGAGAGGATCTTGTCTGCTGCTGCTGCTTTTAGGGAGAGATAGAAAAATACATGAGTTAGTCCTGATTCTGGAATCTGAGGGAAAAGATAGAGACAGTGTAGTGTAGGGCCAGGTTCCTGTTTTTTGCTTTTAGGGAGAGAGATATATTATATAGGAATAAGAGTCCAGATTCAGAGATATAACTCAGCGATCTGCATAGGTTTACCTGTTTGTGTTGCAGTGCAGTCTTTTTACACTGCCATGAGCCCAGTGTCAGAGAAAATCTACCTTTTATCTGCAAGCTCAGTGCACCAGCACTGCATATATTACGTTGAGAGATACACCGTTTCCATACTGTGGGTGTATTCTGCTCTTGGAAAAAGATCCATTTAGGACAAAAAAAAAAGGCACTTTATTGTGCTCTTTTCCAAAAGACCCATTAAGGGCAAAAAAAAAAAAAAATTCCATTTTATTTTGCTCGTGCAAAAAAAGACCCGTTTAGGGCAAAAAAATAAAAAATAAATTTGCACTTTAATGTACGCTTGCAAAAAGACCCATTTAGGGCCACAAAAAATATTTTGCAGTGTGTTATACATATGTGGAGGCGTGTGAAATAAACCATTTCTATATATTTGTCTTCTACTGTGCTATACTAAAAAAACAACTTTTTTTTTGAACAGCATTTTCTGCAGTTCTGTAGCTGTGCGATTCAGCGGTTACGTACTGTGGGTGTGTTGTGGTCTTCCAAAAAACGTCATTTAGGGCCACAAAAAATATTTTGCAGTGTATTATACATATGTGGAGGTGTGTGAAATAAACAATTTATATATAGTTTTCTTCTACTGTGCTATACTAAAAAAAAAACATTTTTTTTGAATAGCATTTTCTGCAGTTCTGTAGCTGTGCGATTCAGCGGTTACGTACTGTGGGTGTATTGTGGTCTTCCAAAAAACGCCATTTAGGGCCACAAAAAATATTTTGCAGTGTGTTATACATATGTGGAGGTGTGTGAAATAAACAATTTATATATAGTTTTCTTCTACTGTGCTATACTAAAAAAACAAAATTTTTTTTGAATAGCATTTTCTGCAGTTCTGTAGCTGTGCGATTCAGCGGTTACGTACTGTGGGTGTGTTGTGGTCTTCCAAAAAACGCCATTTAGGGCCACAAAAAATATTTTGCAGTGTGTTATACATATGTGGAGGTGTGTGAAATAAACAATTTATAGATAGTTTTCTTCTACTGTGCTATACTAAAAAAAAAAAACTTTTTTTTTGAATAGCATTTTCTGCAGTTCTGTAGCTGTGCGATTCAGCGGTTACGTACTGTGGGTGTGTTCTGCTCTTCCAAAAAACGCCATTTAGGGGCACAAAAAATATTTTTCAGTGTATTATACATATGTGGAGGTGTGTGAAATAAACAATTTCTAAATAGTTTTCTTCTACTGTGCTATACTAAAAAAAAAACATTTTTTTGAATAGCATTTTCTGCAGTTCTGTAGCTGTGCGATTCAGCGGTTACGTACTGTGGGTGTGTTGTGGTCTTCCAAAAAACGCCATTTAGGGCCACAAAAAATATTTTGCAGTGTGTTATACATATGTGGAGGTGTGTGAAATAAACCATTTCTATATATTTGTCTTCTACTGTGCTATACTAAAAAAACAAAATTTTTTTAAATAGCATTTTCTGCAGTTCTGTAGCTGTGCGATTCAGCGGTTACGTACTGTGGGTGTGTTGTGGTCTTTCAAAAAATGCCATTTAGGGCTACAAAAAATATTTTGCAGTGTGTTATACATATGTGGAGGTGTGTGAAATAAACAATTTCTAAATAGTTTTCTTCTACTGTGCTATACTAAAAAAACAACATTTTTTTTTAATAGCATTTTCTGCAGTTCTGTAGCTGTGCGATTCAGCGGTTACGTACTGTGGGTGTATTGTGGTCTTCCAAAAAACGCCATTTAGGGCCACATAAAATATTTTGCAGTGTGTTATACATATGTGGAGGTGTGTGAAATAAACAATTTATATATAGTTTTCTTCTACTGTGCTATACTAAAAAAACTAAATTTTTTTTGAATAGCATTTTCTGCAGTTCTGTAGCTGTGCGATTCAGCGGTTACGTACTGTGGGTGTATTGTGGTCTTCCAAAAAACGCCATTTAGGGCCACAAAAAATATTTTGCAGTGTGTTATACATATGTGGAGGTGTGTGAAATAAACTATTTCTATATATTTCTCTTCTACTGTGCTATAATAAAAAAACAACATTTTTTTTTAATAGCATTTTCCTGCAGTTCTGTAGCTGTGCGATTCAGCGGTTACGTACTGTGGGTGTGTTGTGGTCTTCCAAAAAACGCCATTTAGGGCTACAAAAAATATTTTGCAGTGTGTTATACATATGTGGAGGTGTGTGAAATAAACAATTTCTAAATAGTTTTCTTCTACTGTGCTATACTAAAAAAACAACATTTTTTTTGAATACCATTTTCTGCAGTTCTGTACCTGTGCGATTCAGCGGTTACGTACTGTGGGTGTGTTGTGGTCTTCCAAAAAATGCCATTTAGGGCCACAAAAAATATTTTGCAGTGTGTTATACATATGTGGAGGTGTGTGAAATAAACAATTTATATATAGTTTTCTTCTAGTGTGCTATACTAAAAAAACAACATTTTTTTTTAATAGCATTTTCTGCAGTTCTGTAGCTTTGCGATTCAGCGGTTACGTACTGTGGGTGTGTTCTCCTCTTCCAAAAACACCCATTTAGGGCAAGATCCTAAATTTGGAAAATATGAGGAGAAGGTCAAAGGGACGTGGTGGCCCTGGTCGTGGTGCTGCTGGTGGAGCTCCTGTTGCAGGGAGAGGACGTGGTGGATCTGTGCCAGATACACGCACAAGTGAAACACCTTCCTCAGGTGCGAGTAGGCGACCAAGCCTGCGGCGATATTTTGTCGCGCCTAATGAGGCTGTACGAATGTTTAGGCCAGGACAAGTACAGGCGATAGTAGATTGGGTTGCTGACAGTGCCTTCACATTGTCTCCCACCCACTCTTCTGATGAAAGATCAGAGTTGGCACCTGAAACCCATGTCCATCAGTCTTTCACCTCACCCCCTTGCAAATCAGCCAAGCAGTCTGAGCCCCAAATCATGCAGCAGTCTCTTCTGCTTTTCGATGACTCTGTTAGCAGGGTTTCCCAGGGCCATCCACCTAGCCCTGCCCCAGAAGTGGAAGAGATTGAGTGCACCGATGCCCAACCACTTATGTTTCATGATGAGTACATGGGAGGACCATCGCAGCACGTCTCGGATGATGACGAAACACAGGTGCCAACTGCTGCTGCTTTCGCAATTGTGCAGACAGACTATGAGGGCAGGGGTGAAGACTGGGTGGAAGATGAGGTGGAGGACGATGAGGTCCTCGACCCCACATGGAATCAACGTTATGCAGGTGACCAGTGTAGTTTGGAGGAAGAGGCGGTGGTCGCACAGAGCCACCAGCACAGCAGAAGAGGGAGCAGGGTGCAAAAGCGGAGCGTCCGTCCCCTAGACAGTATGTCTGCTACTGCCCAACGCAGCAAGGGACCGAGCACACCAAAGCCAGGTCCAAGGAGTTCCCTAGCGTGGCAGTTCTTCACACAATGTGCTGATGACAAGACACGAGTGGTTTGCACGCTGTGCAATCAGAGCCTGAAGCGAGGCATAAACATTCTCAACCTGAGCACAACCTGCATGACCAGGCATCTAAGTGCAAAGCACGAGCTGCAGTGGAGTAGACACCTCAAAAACTAAGAAAGGTCTCTGGCTCCTCCTGCTTCCTCTTCTGCTGCAGTCTCGGCCTCTTCATCCACCTCTGTAGTGACAGTGGCACCTGCCACCCCGCAAACAGAGGATCTGCCAGCAACACTACCACCTGGGTCACCAACCATCTCCACAATGTCCCATGGAAGCGTTCAGCTCTCTATCTCCCAAAACATTGGAGCGGAAGAGGAAGTACCCCCCTAGCCACCCACGATCCCTGGCCCTGAATGCCAGCATTTCAAAACTCCTGGCCTTTGAAATGCTGTCATTCCGTCTGGTGGAGATGCAGAGTTTTAAAAGCCTGATGGCATTGGCTGTCCCACACTACGTCGTGCCCAGCCGCCACTACTTTTCCAGGCGAGCCATCCCTTCCCTGCACTACCAAGTGGGGGACAAAATCAGGTGTGCACTGCGCAACGCCATCTGTGGCAAGGTCCACCTAACTACGGATGCGTGGACCAGTAAGCACGGTCAGGGACGTTATATCTCCCTAACAGCACACTGGGTAAATGCAGTGGTGGCTGGGCCTGAGGCAGATAGCAGTTTGGCGCATGTCCTTCCACCACAGAGGATTGCAGGGCGCTTCAGTTTGCCTCCTGTTGCTAACTCCTCCTACTCCGCTTCCTCATCCTCTACCGCCTACTCATCCGGTCAGCGTAACACCTTCACCACCAACTTCAACACAGCCAGGGGTAAACGACAGCAGGCAGTTTTAAAACTTTCCTGTTTGGGGGAAAAAACCCACACCGCGCAGGAGTTGTGGAGGGACATGGAACAACAGACCAATGAGTGGTTGCTGTCAGTGAGCCTCAAGCCCGGCCTGGTGGTGTGCGATAATGGGCGAAATCTCGTAGCAGCTCTGGGCCTAGCCGGTTTGACGCACATCCCTTGCCTGGCGCATTTGCTGAACTTGGTGGTCCAGAGGTTCCTTAAAAATTACCCCAATATGCCAGAGCTGCTGCAGAAAGTGCGGGCCGTGTGTGCGCACTTTCAGCGTTCTCACCCTGCTGCTGCTCGCCTGTCAGCGCTGCAGCGTAACTTCGGCCTTCCCGCTCACCGCCTCATATGTGACGTGCCCACAAGGTGGAACTCCACCTTGCACATGCTGGCCAGACTGTGCGAGCAGCAGCAGGCGATAGTGGAGTTTCAGCTGCAGCAATCACGCGTGAGTCGCTCTGCGGAACAGCACCACTTCACCACCAATAACTGGGCCTCCATGGGAGACCTGTGTGCCTTGTTGCACTTTTTCGAGTACTCCACCAACATGTCCAGTGCCAATGACGCCGTTCTCAGCGTTACTATCCCAGTTCTATGCCTCCTTGAAAAAACGCTTCGGGCGATGATGGAAGAGGATGTGGCACAGGAGGATGAGGAGGAGGAGGAGGAAGCGGGATCATTTCAAAGGCTTTCAGGGCAGTCTTTCACAAGTGGCTACGAGGGTGGGTTCCTGCACCAACAAACGCCAGGTACACAATTGTCCGGCAGAAAGGGCACAGTTCTGGAGGATGACGAGGTGGAGGAGGAGATGGAGGAGGAGGAGGAGCCATTTTCACAGCAGAGTGGCACCCAGACCAGCTCGTGGCCATCACTGGTGCGTGGCTGGGGGGATACAGAGGACACAGACGATACACCTCCCACAGAGGACAGCTTTTTTTTGCCTCTGGGCAGCCTGGCACACATGCTGCAGTGTTTCCGCAATGACCGCCGAGTTGCCCACATTTTAACTGGTGCTGATTACTGGGTGGCCACCCTGCTGGATCCCCGTTACAAGGACAACGTACCGTCCCTAATTCCCTCACTGGAGCGGGATCGTAAGATGCGCGAGTACAAGCGCACGCTGGTAGACGCGCTTCTGGTGGCATTCCCACCTGACAGCGGGCGTACGGTGGAAGCACAAGGCGAAGGCAGAGGAGGAGGAAGAGGTCGCCAACGCAGCCGGGGCACCGGCAGCACCTCAGAAGGCAGGGTTAGCATGGCTGAAATGTGGAAAAGCTTTGTCAGCACGCCACAACAACCAGCACCACCAGCTGAGATGGAACGTCTTAGCAGGAGGCAGCATTTCACCAACATAGTTGAGCAGTATGTGTCCACAGGCCTACACGTACTGGATGACGGGTCTGCCCCCTTTAACTTCTGGGTCTCCAAATTGGGCACATGGCCTGAGCTTGCCCTTTATGCCTTGGAGGTGCTGGCCTGCCCTGCAGCCAGTGTATTATCTGAACGTGTATTTAGCACGGCAGGGGGCTTTATCACAGACAAGCGCAGCCGCCTGTCCAGAGCCAATGTGGACAAGCTCACGTTCATTAAAATGAACCAGGCATGGATCCCACAGGACTTGTCCGTACCTTCTGCAGAATAGACATGTATACCGGTGTTGTGACAAAAATTGTCCGGCCATCGGATTGTGTCCAGCCCGTACTACGAAGGCGCAGCGCTTGCGCAGTACAGAGGACAAGGAGATTCACAAAATCTCCGAAGATGAACGGCGCCTGCGCCGTGAGTGCAGGTTCAAGCCCCAACATCCAAGTGGACATACGGTAGCACATAGTAACAGGGCCCCTCACGGGCTCGCTTCGATCGCCACGCTTCGGGAACGGCCTCACTTGGCTCGGCTTGAACCACGGATGGTGTGGCCTTCACCTGAACTCACCACGCAGGCGCCGTTCATCTTGGGAGATTTTCTAAATCCTCTTGTCCTACATACTGAGCAAGCGCAGTACAGGGTGGACACTATTCGACGGGGGACAGAATTCGACACATCACTGGCCTTACCCAGCCATTGTTGTATTTTTGAACCAGTGTTGGCTACCTCATCCTCCTCCACCGCCGCTTCCACCTACACAGCCACATCCACCGCCACCTCAACCTCCTACTCCATATGGACCTCGTCCTCCTAGGTCAAGATTATAATTTTTATTTTATTTTTTTGTAGCGCACAGATCCTTTCCCCCTTACCTGCCTTTATGTTGTTGGCTCCTCGCAGGAGGGAGAAAGGCACACCGAACTACCAGCCCGTACCCTCCTATATAAAGAGGTTGAGCGGTGTACTTGACGGGACGTGTCCACAGCCAGAGTCAAAACTCCTCCAGAGGATGATTCTCACCTCTACTGTAGGTAGAGGCAAGTCCTTTAATTCCCAGTAAAGTCAATGTCCACACCAGCTGAAATTACAACTCTTATTCTCTCATGGCAAAATAAACTCTACTCGGATAGAAAAGGTTAGAGCAAAGAAACAGGACAGCTTAAGGTGTGGAGGAGGTCCAGGCACAAACGTAGCACATTCACTTCACTGCTTAGGTTTCTCAAACAGTTTTAGGTGCACGGTCTCTGCCACAGACCTTGAGGTTGGTCTCTGCCACAGACCGGGTGTACAAGGCCCCTGCCACGGACCTGGAGAACTTTGGTCTCTGCCAGAGACCAGGGTGTATAAGGCCCCTGCCACGGGCTGGGTGAATAAGGCCTCTGATACAGTCAAGATGACCTTGAGCTTCTCCTTCTACGAACCTAGCCCATATCAAGGGGAAGACATCTTTCCAGGGAGTCAACAGACCCTTCCTTCACCGTGACTCCCGCATCGGTCCATCAGAATGATCCTCCCTTCCCTGGAACATGGTCCCCTACACGAGGCGGCACCCTAAGACTCCTCGACCCTTAGCGGACTCCAGACGAAGGCTCTGGACTCCAGGCTTTACTCCCGCATCTAGGCCTCCATACCCAGGGCAGCAGGAACTCCAGGATAGTACCTCACCCCAGGCTAAAGGTACCCGAGATGGAACAGGAACACATGCACCCAGGCCGAAGGCACCTGGGCGTGGACCCCACTGGACATCAGCCCCCAGGCCAAAGGTCTGCCCCTTTTATATGCTCTCCCGGCATGCACAGCAGGTTCCCCGCCCCGCTGTACTACTGCCAAGAGGGGACACAAAAGGCACAGCACTGTATCGGCGGTTCAACCCTAGCCTACCATGGCAGCGCCACCTGTAGGCCGCAGGGAACTGCACACCAATACTGTCCACCGAGGACAAAATGGTCCATGAATCCTACAGAATTAGGGTGTTTGAGCCTATTTACCACTCAAACACTTCCCTTAAATTTAGCACCCCGCTACATTTTTATTTCAAAGTATTTTATTTTCCCACTAGCTTATCCATTAAATTGAATAATTTATTCCAGAAAGGGCGTATTCTGGGGCATTCCCACCATATGTGTGGCATCGTGCCGTTGAGTTTCTGAGGTTCTTAATGACTTCCCGTACCTCTTCTGCTGAAAAGGGGGCCTCCAGCATATTTTTTTATTTTTTTATTTTTTTTATGTTATTTTAAGTTATTTCCCTATCCACATTTGTTTGCAGAGCACTTGCCATGCTCTTAACAACATTTTGCTGCCATTTGCAGCCCTCTAGCCCTTTCCATTACTTTTTTAGAGCCTTTTTAGTCCTTAGAAGTCCGGGTCCCCATTGACTTCAATGGGGTTCGGGTTCGGGTTAAAGTTCGGTCCCGAACCCGAACTTTTTTCCGAAGTTCGGCCGAACCCGTCTAACCCGAACATCCAGGTGTCCGCTCAACTCTACGCTATATTCTACACCTGAAGCTAATGTCAGATTACAGGGGCTATTCTCTGACTCCATTAAGATTTGTAGAGGTACTAGGCAAGGTTGCTCTTTATCTCCCCTGATATTCGCTGTTATGATGGAAACATTAGCAATTGCAATCCGGAATAATCCGAATATCAGGGGGACCAGTGTGAAAAAGAAGATCATAAATGTGCATTATTTGCAGATGACCTGTTGTTGTTTATTACTTCCCCAAAGTCTTCTTTATCTGAAATTTACTCTCTGCTTCAAAAATTCTCCAAAATATCAGGTCTCAAGGTTAATATGGCCAAATCTAAAGCCCTTAATGTGTCTCTTCCAGACTCTGTGGTTTCCTACATACAAAATAAATACGAATTCAGTTGGAGTACTTGCTCCCTTAAATACTTAGGTATTAATCTCACTTAAAAATTTGAAGATTTATATCAGGCTAATTATCCACCTATGTATAGGAAACTTGAGGCTGATCTTAGCAACTGGAGAACACACAATATCGGTTGGATTGGCAGACTTAATTCGATCAAGATGACCCTCCTACCCAGATTGTTGTATCTTTTTCGCTCGCTCCCTATTCTGATTAAAAAAATTCACCTAAAAGCCTTCCAAAGCAAAATCCTTAAATTTATTTGGAACAGAAAAGGTCCACGCTTTATTTCCCGCAGCCTGTATAATCTCACTGAGCAGGGAGGCTTGGGACTTCCGAACCTTTGGTGGTATTACCAAGCTTCTAGACTGGCACAGTTGTCTGATATACACCTAAAAAATGAACAACCTGACTGGATTCGTATAGAAGAATTGGCTTCCCCTAAATTTTCTTTGGAAAATTTATTGTGGTGTCCTCCCAAAAACAGACCTTCTATTTTATCTCCTGCTCTATCACAATCTTTAGCTTTGTGGGACTCGCTTAGGAATCTCCCCTCTTTGGTCTCTAAGCTGCAACCATTGGCTGATCTGTTTCAGAATACATTATTTATCTCAAAAGGGGATGTTGGTTCCTTTAAGTGGTGACATGATAAGGGGGTGTACCGCATTGGACGTTTTTTCTCAAGATCAGGCCCTCTCTCTATACAATATTTCATTGATAATCTTGATTTTCCTTCTACTGAAAGATCAAGATTTCTTCAAATCTCTAAATTTACTAATAAATTATGGGAAAATAATCCTGGATCTAGAGAACCTACGCCATATGAAGTTAGATGTGAACAGGCTATTAATAGGAGAGGTGGGATTTCTGTTATATATAAGTCGCTTGCTTCCAACGATGTTAAACTGCCTCATATGCTGGCTTGGGAGAAGGACCTCCAAAGTGATTGGGATCTGAAGGACTGGTGTGGAAATTTTATTAGATCAATAAAAGGCATTCTTAATGCTTCACTTATAGAAGCAAATGTTAAAATCTTTACTAGATGGTACCTAGTTCCTGCAAGAGTAGCTGCTATGTATCCCACCTCATCCCCTCTCTGTTTTAGAGGTTGTCAGGGATTAGGATCTATGATTCATATTTGGTGGGAATGTCCCAAAATCCGAGGATTTTGGAATAAAATCTTCAATATTATACGAAAAATCACAGGATATACAGTACATCAATCTCCAGCGATCGCTTTACTTAATGGATTTATACCACAGGTTCCCAAGGTTACCAGAAAACTGATTCTATTCATACTTACAGGGGCTAGAATAACCATTGCCAAAGCATGGAAAAAACCATCAGTTTCTCTTTTATGTATGAAGAGAAAAGTTATGTGGATAATGGAACAGGAAAAAATGATTAGTTCAACGTTGGACAGATCTTCTCAATTTAATTCTATATGGGAACCTTGGATACAATTTTTGGGAATTCCTACACCCCTTAAGTAATTAGCAACACCAATCGCTGAATATTGATGTTTACATTGAGCAGGTAGGCTTTCTTTCTTTCTTTTTCTATTTCTTCATTTTTTTCCTACTGAACACTAAATATTTTCTCTTCTTTTCTCTCTTTCTCCCATTCTTATTTATTTTTGTTATATGGAATATAAAGAATAGGTATTTGTACTAGATTGTTTTAAGACTTCTCAGGTTTTTACAAAGTTCTCTTATTTTAGAGTCAGAACATTTGACTTTGATTTATTATTTTGAGAAGGATTTTTTACACCCGGTTAAACTTAAGCCCCGTACACACGATCGGTTTGACTGATGAAAACCGTTCGATGGATGGTTTTCATCAGACCAACCGATCTTGTATGGTACCCATCGGTCTTTTAAAAAAAAAAAAAAAAAAACAATGGTAATTTCCGATCGTCTATGGGCAAGTCCATCGGTTAAAAAACCCACGCATGCTCAGACTGAATTAGGAGACGGGAGCGCTCGTTCTTGTAAAACTAGCGTTCCTAATGGAGAGAGCACATTCGTCATTCTACAAGTTATTGCTTCGTTTAATGCAGCGCATGTTTTGTTGCTTTAGAACGGTGTTTAAAATGTCATTTTTGCTGCAGATCTTCATCACGAGTTCTGACAAACGTATGTCTTTCTTCTTTCTTGTGATCTTAGGAATAATTAGTTTAATTCTTAAAGGCCGACCTCACAAATTACACCTTTTTTTTTTGTTTTTGTATTTAAATTTGTTGTGCATTTTTTGGTGTGTCAATTTCTCAGAACAACATTTTATATTTTCACGTTTCCTCATGGAGGTTGGTGTCCCTTGTTATTAATTACACATTGTATATATGAAATGTTATTGCTACTCCAAAAAAAAACACATCAGGCATGTATGTTGGCTGAAATCAAATTTCCATTTATTTGGAAAAAAAGCAAACAAAAATCGAAGGGCAACTATTCCGAAATTAGCAGAAAATATCAAGTCATTAGATCCCAAATGCAGACCTGACTATGATGAATAATAAAATCAATAACAGCATGAAATCAGGAGCAGCAGCCAAAGACATACATCATCCCAAACTGTGGTACTCCATCACCCTGCGACTTCTGGAAGAGCAGCTCGAGGCCAGAGAATCACCTCCTGCTCTTCCCTGTAGCCTTCCTTCCACGCTTCCCTGCAACGTTCTCTCCACGGCCCCGTCCACGCACCCTTGCAGGCTGGGCCACTGTGGGTGGTGATGTGGCAGGAGGAGGAGGAGAAGGAGGAGAGGGATTGGCCTGATGTGACAGATGGGTGGCCTCAGTCAGCTGCCCCCTCACCCCCATGTGTACGGCCATGTATATGAGGTGCTCACAAAGGGCCCGTTGTCCCACCTCCATTTGGAGCAACTTATCCGCCAGATAGCTGCTAAACCCCTCCGTAGGGTTGAGGGGGGCCCTCATGATGGCAGCAGCCTCCTGAATCATCTTTAGTAACTCCTCCTCCACTTGTGTCATCCGCCGTTGTTTTGGCGGTCTGACGTGGAGGTGAGCCACTTGGGAGACGGTGCTGCCACTAGGCCTGGGGACCTGCTGAGTCCCACTTGGCCCTGCCTCCTCCTGCCTGCCACACTCCTGAGCCTCTTCCTCCTGGCTTGCCTCATCCTGTTTTTAAAATAAAATGTAAAATTTTATTATTTGGGAATCTATCACACACAATTTGGATATCATTACTGGTGCATATTTTTTTTTGGGGGGGGGATGGTATCATTTATGGCTAATCCAACCATTTCAACACAATATTACTTAGTGGACAATATTTATCAGCAAAAATACTATACCTGGCTGAAGATGCGAAGATCTGGCTCTTCAAGTTCAGGTGGCTCCTCCTCCGCCTCTGCAGGGGTGGAGGGAAGGGTGGAAGGAACGCTGGAGGGAAGGGTGGAAGGAAGGGTTGAGGGAAGGCTGGAAATAGATTCCCTGGCCTTGATCTGGTCATCCAGAAATTGAAGATGTTTGTAGTACCACAGCTTGGGCTTTACTACATCATCCGCTGCTGCTCCTGATCTCTTTGACTAGCGCACTTCCTTGTATTTTTTTTTATAGGAATTACGCAGGTTGTTGATTTTATTATTGATCATAGTGTAGTCTGCATCTGGGATCCATGGCTTCATATCCTCTGCTAATTTGGTAATAGTTGCCCGATGTACATCACTCTTGTGGTACGCTGGGTGTTTCAGTTCCCACAGGTTGCGCTGTTCCTTATATTTGTCTATAAAAATCAGCATCACCTCCGGCTCACGTAGTTTATGCATCTTTTTGGATCAGCAAGTAAAAAAACAATTAAAAAAAACAGATCAGATTTGATTCTCCTCAACTTATGACAATATTGCCCTTTACAATCATGAACCATTATAGGCCACTGCAGGCCCGAGTTCCCTTCTTACCTTAGTTGAGTTTGTTTGTTCACTTCCGGTCGTCCTTACTCCGCACATCCCTAATAACTTCTTTCCTCTTTTTATACCCTGCGCATTCGTGTAACTCCACCCTAGTCGCCCGCCCATGACGGACTTTTTCTGCATTTCCCCGCCCCTTAACGATCGGCGCACAGTGTGAGACGGTGACATGTCGCAGACATAGGTGGCTTCTTTCTTAGAAATTACCGACGAGGAAAGCCCGGAGGCGGAAACGTCCCGATCCAGTAAAAAAAGATACAAGGCGACTAATATGTCTTTTGCTGAGATGGCGGAGATGGTGGACATTCTGTGGAGGAAGGATTACGACAGCAAGCATGGCCCATACGACACCCCTAATCTCCGGAAGTCACAAATTATGGACAAAGTGGCGAAGACTCTCTATAAAAAATATGGGGTCAGGAGATCCAAGGAACAACTCCGTAAAAGGTGGTCTGACCTGAAGCTCAGGGAGCCGGGGCAGTATAGGAAGCTTCTAAAAAGCATAGAAAAAAGTAAGTTTGTAATATGTATTCTTCCATGTTTTGCAACATGTGCTTGGCTTGACTGGTTTCACATTTTAAAATGTCAACTTTTATGTTAAGCGGAGAGTCCACTTATTTGGTAAATGTGTGTTAAAAAAAAATTGCTGCTCTATCCCCAAACATGTTTGGCACATATCCACGTAAACTACATGTGGGCATGCCTCATTTTACTTAAACAATGTTTATCTACACATTGTTGGCTAGATGATGTGTTGTAAGGAAAACTAGAATGTGAATGAAAGGCTAAACTGTATTCTGGGTAAAGGAGATGACACTCCAGCAGTTGTGTACCCTTTTTTTTTTTCTGGATCAAGATACTATAGTCTGGGCCACATGACCAAATTTATAAACGGTGTCACACACAGGTGGTCCAGTGGATACCTTGGTGGTTATCCAAGTGTATTTGTGAGTGTCCTCAAAAATAACATGTTGCTTTGTAGAGTTTGCAAGATCTCATATGTTCATCTTGAAACTCAGGGCCAAATATCAATTGTACCCCACTTCAAAACAATGAGAATCCATTTTCAGGCCTAAAAACTCTGTGTGCTAAAGGATACATTATTTTTGACATTCCCATAGGGGAGAGGAGACTGGGAGGACACCATGCTCAGGAGGCGAGGAACCAAACACCACAGGAACTCCCCGAAGATCACAAAGCAGACCAAGATCAGCATGTTCAGGAAGCGGAGGGGGAAGAAGCGGAGGTGGAGGAAGGGGAGGTGGAGGAAGGAGAGGTGGAGCTTATCAGCACAACAGGTCAGTGTCTGTCACCACAACTTCAAGGTAAATACAGATGTAGGCCTGCATAGTTCAAATATTTTTTTTCTTTTTTTAGGGACTGAACATGTGGGTGTGTCAGGAAGTCCAAATCCTCCATTCTCGAGTGCCAGCGCCAAAATAATCATTCAGGAAATCATGGAATGCAGTAGCGAAATGGACATTATGAGAAAGAGAATGAATGTGATTGAGCAAAAATATAAAAACATTATAGGTATTTTGGGGAGAATAGTGTGAACCCCCCCCCTGTTTTTGTGTTTTGTTATGCGTCAGAAATTTGCAATGGCATTTCCACCAGCCCAAATGTGAAGATGCACACAGTGACTCAACATGTGCTATCTGCCGTCACAGGATATCTATGTCCCTGTTTTGGGGGTGCAACCTCTTCCTCCCTACTCAAGTAGGTGAGAGGAATGGTTTTCACCCCCAAAGCATGGCCATTGATCCCCCATGATGGCAGATAGCACATGTTTACCTTAGCCATGGGATAATGTTGAAGATACCCATTTGAGCCCCAAAAAGAAAGTGTGGTTCTTCACATTTGGGATGGATCAGGGGTAACATCACCCCATCTCATGTTTGTATTTTTCACTGTGTTATTTTGTTACTTTTTCCTAAAAAACTTTTTGGGCTTTTGACCCATGCATGATTCTGCAAAAAAAGCCGCCCAAACAAAAAAAAGGCTTGAATATCGCAAACCACCCAAAAATGTGGTGCAATCAATAAAAACATTCGGGAAGTCTAAAAAAGATGTGGCTTGTTCTTTCTATGCTCAATAGCAGTTCTGAAGATGCAAAATCAAGGTTTTTACCTGTGAGATTTGAGGCTATTTACTAAGGACAAATACACTTGGCACTACTAGAACCTGGGAGACACATAAACCCCAAATACAAGAATGACAACACAAGTTTGTAGTAAATATAATTTTTATTTTATTTTAAAAAGGTTTTAAAATGTCAGATGTGGTCTGGCATTGCGATGGCCCCCCTACCCGTGAAGTACTCTACGTATTTCTGACGTACTTCACGGGCACTTTGGGGGGCCAAGCCAGTACGGGCAGTGTTGAGGCCGGTCAGAATTGTCACTTCGGATGGACCGGCCTCAGGCCCAACTGATGACACATAAGTAGCTGAGAATTTTCTTAAAAAGTTGTGCAATATGCAGCAGCAGTACACAATGTGGTTCAGTTTGTATTCCGCCAAATGGATAGCTGTCTGAAACAGGCGGAACCGGCTGGCCATTATCCCGAAGGCATTCTCCACAACTCTCCGGGCTCTGGCCAGCCGGTAATTAAAAACCCTCCTCTCCGGGGTGAGGGTGCGTTGGGGAAACGGCCGCATGAGGTGTGGTCCAAGTCCAAAAGCTTCATCCGCGATGAAAACAAACGGTAGCCCTTCCACGTTCTCTGCATCTGGAGGCAGTGCAAGACCCCCAGCCTGCAGATGGTGAGCGAACTCCATCTCAGCGAATACTCCGCCATCGGACATCCGGCCGTTCTTCCCCACGTCCACATACAGGAACTCGTACCATGCCGACACCACCGCCATTAACACAATACTATTAAAACCTTTATAGTTAAAATAGTATGACCCCGAACGGGGGTGGCGGCACTATGTGGACGTGCTTCCCATCAATTGCCCCTCCGCAGTTAGGGAAATCCCACCGCTGGGCAAATTGGGAGGCCACAGTCAGCCATTCCTGTGGTGTGCTAGGGAACTGTGGAGTCAAACAAAAAGAAGACATTAGTACGGTTTATGTTTACAGTGCAAGCAGATTACACACAAAAACATTGTTGACCAACATCATTCTAACATTATTATTTAAGGGAGTATTTCCTACCAATAAACAAAAGGCCCACTTAGCAGATGCCTCACCCCCGCTGAGTGGACATTCTAAACTAATCTAAGGGGGGGGGGCTTGAGGTGATTGTGGGGGATACAAAAAAAGGCTCTACCACTCTGCTGAGCTTGATTGAGAACTAAAACTATTTTACATCTTTAGGGGGGGGGGGGGTTGTCAAATTACGAGGGCACTGACACCAAAAATTGGAAAAGGAAAATAGAAGGCTAGCTGGGTTTGGGCCCAGGATAGCATGCTGGCGAGGTTAGTGAAGGGAAATAGGCATGTAGGGCCCAAAAAAGGCCTTTACAGGTAAAAAAATGCATGGGGAAAATGGGGACATTACCAGGATATTACAAACAGGCAAATTTGGGTTAGGAGGAAAAAGTAATAGAACATTATAAAACAATAAAAACATATAATGTGATGTTAAAGGAGCAAAATTACCTTCATATAGTCCTTCTGCAGGACCTGAATAATGGGCGAACACGTCTCAGGGATAATGATCCCGAGAGCCTGGGGGGAGATGCCTGTTGTGAACTTGAGGTCCTGCAAGCTTCTCCCAGTCGCCAGGTATCTCAACGTGGCAATAAGCCTCTGCTCGGCAGTGATGGCCTGGCGCATCACAGTGTCCTGCCTCGTTATATAGGGGGACAGCAAATCCAACAGACGGTGAAAAACGGGGTCCGTCATCCTGAGATAATTCCTGAAATCATCAGGATTATTCTCATGGATTTCCCGCAGCAGAGGCATATGAGAGAATTGGTCCCGCTGGAGCAACCAATTCTTAGTCCATGAACTCCTCCTCACCCTGTTCACAGACTGAACTCGGGTTACAGTGTTAACTGCAACACCAAGTCCAAAGCCAGCACGAGCTCAAGAATGAGAACGTCTTAAACCGGTCGGCTGGTTAGAACGCACTCAAACAGAACGCACCGTGGAACAGCAAGGCCTGAGAAGAACGACCTGAAAAACAGTAAACGAACGGCCAAGAAGGCACTGCAAGGCAGTAACGACCTGACTGCATGCACTGAATCACAAATACGAACCCACAAGCACAAACTGAACACCAGGAAACGATCTGCAAAGCACGGAGACTGAAAAGCGCGAATCGGCTCTCACCAAACTTTTACTAACACGCGGTAACACGAAATCAGCAAAAGCAGCCCAAGGGGTGGCGCCATTAGATTTGTTCGGCCCTTTTATAGCGCGTCGTAAGTTTTGTACGTGCCGTCGTTTTCTTGCCGTCGGTTTTTTGACTGATGGTGTGTGGCCAAGACTGATGAAAAACAGTTTCATCGGATTTCCGATGGTCAAATCCATCGGACGAAAATCCATAGGTTATCCGATCGTGTGTACAGGGCTTTATAGTAGACTACTATATTTCCTATTATATATACTCAAATTAAGGTCATATGTTTTCTCAAAAAAAAAAAAAAGTTTTTGGGTTGCTTAGGAGGGGGGGGGGGGAGCTCCTCTTGCCTTCTCAGGCACAGTATGTTCCCTTTAGGGGTGTCTGGGGGAATGGAGGATCTCCTCATCTTCTGGTAACTATATACATATATTTTGAGATATTTAATAGGCCATCATTGCTACTTACTTTTGAAGAAGGGAAGGTTAGAATGAGGTAGGGGGTTACTCCTATTTTTGATAAATATATTTCAATATTTTCAGTTTTTATGGTATTTTTGCATTGATGTATTCCAACATGGTAATATTGTATTTTGAGATCTACTGATATTTAACTTGTTCGCTTGCATATTATATTGTGATACTACATTGTACTTTTTTTTGGGCTATATATGGTCACAGGATGTCCACTAGGGATGAGCTTCGTGTTCGAGTCGAACATACGCTCGACTCGAACATCGGCTGTTCGATCGTTCGACGAAGATCGAACGATTTGGGCCGTTCGCGCCAAATTCGAGTGACGCGAACGGCCCACAATGCACTACGCCATCGCAGTGTCATCCAGGCGCTGTGATTGGCCAAGCATGCACTGTGACCCCGCATGCTTGGCCAATCACAGCGCCGGCAGCGAGGAGAGCAATGATTGGCCACAGGCAGGATGCCTGTGGCCAATTATTGCTGAGGGTGTTTAGTACACGCCCCACACTATAAAAGGCCGCCAGCACGGCGGCCTAGTGTAGTGTGTTCCGGAGCAGGAATAGAGCAGCATAGGCAGGGACAGTGACTTTTATTTCTTTCTTGCTTAACCTGGATTCCTTTAGTTTAGGGAAAGAGAAGGATAGGTAGGGAGAGTGTCAGTGTGTTTTGTGCTTGTGCTATATTGTGCTTAAAAAAAACATTTTTTCTAGGGACAGAAAACTGTAGGTAGGGAGAGTGTCAGTTTCTTTCACTGTCAAAGTCCTTGTTTCCAGGGACCTGGAAGGACAGTGAGTGAATTCTCCTTGTGCTAAATTGTGCTTAAAAAAAACATTTTTTCTAGGGACAGAAAACTGTAGGTAGGGAGAGTGTCAGTTTCTTTCACTGTGAAAGTCCTTGTTTCCAGGGACCTGGAAGGACAGTGAGTGAATTCTCCTTGTGCTAAATTGTGCTTAAAAAAAACATTTTTTCTAGGGACAGAAAACTGTAGGTAGGGAGAGTGTCAGTTTCTTTCACTGTCAAAGTCCTTGTTTCCAGGTACCTGGAAGGACAGTGAGTGAATTCTCCTTGTGCTAAATTGTGCTTAAAAAAAACATTTTTTCTAGGGACAGAAAACTGTAGGTAGGGAGAGTGTCAGTTTCTTTCACTGTGAAAGTCCTTGTTTCCAGGGACCTGGAAGGACAGTGAGTGAATTCTCCTTGTGCTAAATTGTGCTTAAAAAAAACATTTTTTCTAGGGACAGAAAACTGTAGGTAGGGAGAGTGTCAGTTTCTTTCACTGTCAAAGTCCTTGTTTCCAGGGACCTGGAAGGACAGTGAGTGAATTCTCCTTGTGCTAAATTGTGCTTAAAAAAAACATTTTTTCTAGGGACAGAAAACTGTAGGTAGGGAGAGTGTCAGTTTCTTTCACTGTCAAAGTCCTTGTTTCCAGGGACCTGGAAGGACAGTGAGTGAATTCTCCTTGTGCTAAATTGTGCTTAAAAAAAACATTTTTTCTAGGGACAGAAAACTGTAGGTAGGGAGAGTGTCAGTTTCTTTCACTGTCAAAGTCCTTGTTTCCAGGGACCTGGAAGGACAGTGAGTGAATTCTCCTTGTGCTAAATTGTGCTTAAAAAAACATTTTTTCTAGGGACAGAAAACTGTAGGTAGGGAGAGTGTCAGTTTCTTTCACTGTGAAAGTCCTTGTTTCCAGGGACCTGGAAGGACAGTGAGTGAATTCTCCTTGTGCTAAATTGTGCTTAAAAAAAACATTTTTTCTAGGGACAGAAAACTGTAGGTAGGGAGAGTGTCAGTTTCTTTCACTGTCAAAGTCCTTGTTTCCAGGGACCTGGAAGGACAGTGAGTGAATTCTCCTTGTGCTAAATTGTGCTTAAAAAAAACATTTTTTCTAGGGACAGAAAACTGTAGGTAGGGAGAGTGTCAGTTTCTTTCACTGTCAAAGTCCTTGTTTCCAGGGACCTGGAAGGACAGTGAGTGAATTCTCCTTGTGCTAAATTGTGCTTAAAAAAAACATTTTTTCTAGGGACAGAAAACTGTAGGTAGGGAGAGTGTCAGTTTCTTTCACTGTCAAAGTCCTTGTTTCCAGGGACCTGGAAGGACAGTGAGTGAATTCTCCTTGTGCTAAATTGTGCTTAAAAAAAACATTTTTTCTAGGGACAGAAAACTGTAGGTAGGGAGAGTGTCAGTTTCTTTCACTGTCAAAGTCCTTGTTTCCAGGGACCTGGAAGGACAGTGAGTGAATTCTCCTTGTGCTAAATTGTGCTTAAAAAAAAATTTTTTCTAGGGACAGAAAACTGTAGGTAGGGAGAGTGTCAGTTTCTTTCACTGTCAAAGTCCTTGTTTCCAGGGACCTGGAAGGACAGTGAGTGAATTCTCCTTGTGCTAAATTGTGCTTAAAAAAATCATTTTTTCTAGGGACAGAAAACTGTAGGTAGGGAGAGTGTCAGTTTCTTTCACTGTGAAAGTCCTTGTTTCCAGGGACCTGGAAGGACAGTGAGTGAATTCTCCTTGTGCTAAATTGTGCTTAAAAAAAACATTTTTTCTAGGGACAGAAAACTGTAGGTAGGGAGAGTGTCAGTTTCTTTCACTGTCAAAGTTCTTGTTTCCAGGGACCTGGAAGGACAGTGAGTGAATTCTCCTTGTGCTAAATTGTGCTTAAAAAAAACATTTTTTCTAGGGACAGAAAACTGTAGGTAGGGAGAGTGTCAGTTTCTTTCACTGTCAAAGTCCTTGTTTCAAGGGACAGAGAAGGACACCTGAAGGTAGCCCTTATTGCTTTTTTCCCATCTCCCTGCAGGCCATCTATTAGAATGTCTGGAAGGCAAACAAGGAGAGGCAGACAGTCAGGAGGCAATAAAAGAGGGCAAGCAGGCTCTGTGTCTGGGGGCAACAGTGCTGGTCGTGGACGCGGTGCATTGTCATCAGCACATGGCCATGGGACACGCTTGTCCTTCTTTTCGGCAGCTGGACATGTTGAGCCACATCATGCCGAAGACTTGGTAGAGTGGATGACCAAGCCCTCCTCCTCCTCCTCATCCTCTCTCACCCAGGCTCAGGGTACTGGAAAAGCAGCTGCCAAAGCGTCCTCTTCCCTGGTATCAATGTCAGACTCATCATCAGTCACTCCTTCCCTAGACCCACCATGTCCTCCTCCTGAGGAGTCCCCCGAACTGTTTCAGCACAGTGTTGGGTACATGCTCCAGGAGGATGCCCAGCGTTTCGAAGGGTCTGATGATGAAACCCAGCTAGAGGAAGGCAGTAGCGTGAGAGCAGACAGAGGGGATGCTCAAGAAGGACACCAATCTGGCAGTCATGTTCCAGCAGCTGCAGCATACTGCCAGATTGGCTCCAGTGATGAGGAGGGAGGTGATGATGAGGTCACTGACTCCACGTGGGTGCCTAATAGGAGAGAGGAGGAGGAGGAGGATGAGGAGGAGGCACATCTCCAACGAGGCAGGATGCCCTTTGGTAGCCAGCGTAAGGGCAGTACACCGACGGAATCACACCGCAGAGCTCCGCCTGTGCAGGGCGCTGCCTCTGCCCGTCATTCAAAAAGTTCTTTGGTGTGGGCCTTTTTTGAGGCTAGTGCATCAGATCGCACAGCTGCTGTTTGCAACATATGTCTCAAGCGTATATCGCGTGGCCAAAACATCAGCCGCTTGGGTACCACATGCCTGACCAGACATATGTTGACCTGCCATGCAGCTCGTTGGCAAGCCTACCTCAAAGACCCACACCAAAGAACAAAGCGGACCTCTCCTTGCACCGCATCAGCTGGGATCTCCAACCCCACTATAACTTCAGTCCTCTCTGAAACATGCACTGAGAGGAATGAAGGTGTAGAATTAGGTGTGTCACAGCCAAGTACTTGCGGCCACTCTGCTAGCAGTACACCGACGTCCGATTCTAGCAGGCAAATTTCCCTGCCCCAGCTGCTGGACCGTCGAAAGAAGTTCACTCCCAGCCATCCACATGCCCAGCGGTTGAATGCTAGCTTGGCTAAATTGCTAGCGCTTCAACTGCTGCCTTTTCAGTTGGTAGACTCGGCCCCCTTCCGTGAGTTTGTGCAATGTGCGGTTCCTCAGTGGCAGGTTCCCAAACGCCACTTTTTCTCACGGAAGGCTATTCCGGCTCTCTACCGGCATGTGGAAGGCAATGTCTTGGCCTCGCTGGACAGGGCGGTCAGCGGTAAGGTGCATATTACCGCTGACTCATGGTCCAGCAGGCATGGACAGGGACGTTACCTTTCTTTCACGGCCCATTGGGTCACTCTTTTGGCAGCTGGGAAGGATGCAGGACAAGGTGCAGTAGTGTTGGAGGTTGTCCCACCGCCACGCCTCCAAAATGCTACTACTGGTTGTGACACACCTCTCTCCTCCACCCCCTCCTCTTCTTCTTCCTCCATGGCCTCTTCCTGTGGTTTGTCCTATGAACCAGCGGTGCTCCGTAGCCGTTCACGGGGCTACGCAAGTACGCAGGCAAAAAGATGCCATGCCGTGCTTGCGCTGGTGTGTTTGGGGGACAGAAGCCACACTGGGGCAGAGGTCCTGTCTGCTCTGCAGGGCCAGGCCGAGAGGTGGTTGACGCCACGCCAGCTTAAGCCAGGAATGGTGGTTTGCGACAATGGCACCAACCTCCTCTCCGCCCTCCGACAGGGACAACTGACCCATGTGCCCTGTGTGGCTCACGTCCTTAACCTGGTGGTGCAGCGGTTCTTGGGCAGGTACCCGGGCTTACAGGATGTCCTGAGGCAGGCCAGGAAAGTCTGTGTGCATTTCCGCAGATCTTATAATGCCAGTGCTCGCCTGGCTGAGCTGCAAAAGGAGTTGAACCTGCCCAAGAACCGCCTTATATGTGACATGCCCACCAGGTGGAACTCAACGTTGGCCATGCTGCAGCGGCTGCACACGCAGCAGAGGGCCATCAATGAGTACCTGTGCGACTACGGCACCAGGACAGGGTCAGGGGAGCTTGTTTTTTTTTCTCCACGCCAGTGGGGCATGATCAGGGATGCATGCACTGTCCTGGCACCATTTGAGGAGGCCACGAGGATGGTGAGCAGTGACAGTGCATGCATCAGTGACACTGTACCTCTTGTCCACCTGTTGGAGCACACGCTGCGTGGAATAATGGACAGGGCACTTGAGGCAGAACAGAGGCAGGAAGAGGAGGACTTCCTTGCCTCTCAAGGCCCCCTTTACCCAGACAGTGTTCCTTCTGTCCCACCCATCGCACAGGAAGAGGAGGAGGAGGAGGAGGAGGAGGAGGATTGTGTCAGCATGGAGGTGGAGGCTGGCACTCAGCATCATCAGCAGCAGTCTTTTAGGGATGATTTACAGTCCCAAGAAACCAGTGGACTTGTACGTGGCTGGGAGGAGGTGGCTGCGGATCATGTCGTCCTTAGTGACCCAGAGGACTCCGGAGCGAATGCCTCAGCAAACCTACGCTGCATGGCCTCCCTGATCCTGCAAAGTCTGCGGAAGGATCCTCGTATTCTTCGGATCAAGGAGAGGGACCATTACTGGCTGGCCACTCTCCTTGATCCACGGTACAAGGGTAAGGTTGCGGACCTTATGTTACCGTCGCAGAGGGAGCAGAGGATGAGACAACTCCGGGAGGCCTTGCAGAAAGGTCTGTGCAACGCGTTCCCAGAGACTGGGAGGTTACAAACTCCTGGTCCTGGACAACGAGTTGCTGAGGCTTCGGCCAGTCAAAGAAGGAGCGGTGGGGAAGGTGGCCGTCTGACCGATGCGTTCAGACAATTCTTTAGTCCGCAGCCCCAAAGTATGATCGGTTCCAGCAACCATCGCCAGCGTCTGATAAACATGGTGCAGGAATATCTAGGGGCAAGGTCAGACTTGGACACCTTCCCCACCGAAAATCCTCTGGCTTACTGGGTCTTGAGGATGGATCACTGGCCAGAGCTTGCACAGTATGCAATTGAGCTACTGGCCTGTCCTGCATCCAGCGTTCTTTCGGAACGCACATTCAGTGCTGCTGGAGGATTTGTCACGGATCACAGGGTGCGCCTGTCCACCGACTCGGTTGATCGACTGACTTTCATCAAGATGAACCAGTCTTGGATCACCACCAGCTACCACACACCTGATGCTGATATAACAGACTAATTGATTTTAACATGTCACATCCCTTCAAGACTGATGCTGATGCTGAGTGCCTGTGCTGTTATGTTGACTGGCTATCCTCCTCCTCCGAGTCCTCAATGATACGATTGATGATGATAGCTTGGAAGATCATTTTTGTTTATGGGTGCCGCCACCAGTGGCTAAGGCCCAATTTTTCAGCCCCTGTTTTACAGGGGCGTGTAATTACAATTTTTTTAGCAATAATTTGCCATAGGGCTCATTGCTGTGCTCCAAGTACAGTATCTGTGAGGGGTTGGAGTGTTGTGGCACCAGTGCCTAAGGCCCAATTTTTCAGCCCCTGTTTAACAGGGGCGTGTCATTACAATTTTTGAAGCAATACTTTGCAACAGGGCTCATTGCTGTGCTCCAAGTACAGTATCTGTGAGGGGTTGTAGTGTTGTGCCACCAGTGCCTAAGGCCCAATTTTTCAGCCCCTGTTCAACAGGGGCATGCAATTACAATTCTTGATCTAATAATTCACAGCAGGGCCCATTGCTGCACCCACCAAGAGTAACTCTGAGGGCTTACAGTGTTGTGGCAACGCCACCACCACCACCACCACGAAAGGCCCAATTTTTCAGCCCCTGTTCAAAAGGGGCATGTAATTACAATTCTTGATCTAATAATTCACAGCAGGGCCCATTGCTGCACCCACCAAGAGTAACTGTCAGGGCTTACAGTGTTGTGGCACCAGCACCACCATCAAAGCCCCAATTTTTACTACCACTGTTCAACAATTATATGTAATTAAAATTCCTGATATAATAGTTGACAGCAGGGCGTTCCAGCACCAACCAAGAGTAACTGAGTGCTTACAGTGTTGTGCCAACACCAACAACTAAGGGGCCTATTTCTGCAGAGTATATACGGCAGGTCCCTACTTTCAAACATCCAACTTACAAACGACTCCTACTTGCAAACGAAAGAAGACAACAGGAAGTGAGAGGAAATCTACCCCTAGAAAGGAAAATTCTCTCCTGTAAGAATAAATATGGGAGAAAGGGGTCTCATCTGTACTGATGCTTTATCAGCAATCCTTGTTTCAAGAAAAACACCACATTTCAAAAACAGTTGTCATTGGGACGGAAAGTGAGGTGAAATGTTCTGAACAGGGGCACAGACAGCAAAACAAATGTTACAGGGGTGATAACCCTTACCTATGTTTCCCAAAAAGTTTAAAAATAGATTTTTGGGCTGGAGCTACACTTCAACAATGTACCTGTTCAAAATTACAAACACATTCTACATAAGAACAAACCTACAGTCCCTGTCTTGTATGCACCGCCTGTATACGGCTGTTCAGAGTATATAGGGCCTTTTTTATTTTATGTGCGGGGTTCCCCTTAATATCCATACAAGACCCAAAGGGGCTGGTAATGGGCTGGGGTAGGGGGGGGTGTTGATGGGGTAGCTATGCCATTTTTCCTAAAGATTTTCATCCATATTACCGGGACCAGACATTGCATTAAAGCCGCAAGCAGTTTTAAATGACTTTTTTCCCTTTAGAAATGTTATTTTGTGCAGGGACAGTTCTAAACACGGGAAACACGTGGCACTTCACAGGCATACTTTAGACACCCCCCAGGTACGATATTTAAAGGAATATTTGACTTTTTTTTTTTCACTTTATGCATCATTAAAATGACTGCTCCCGAAAAACGACAGTTTTTAAAACTTCTTTTTGCATTGATACATGTCCCCTGGTGCAGAACCCGGGTTCCCAAACCCTTTTTAGGACAATAACATGCATAATAGTTGTTATAATTAGCACTTTAGAATTCGAACGTTCGCATCCATTGTATTTAATAGGGTTCTAATGTTCGTTCGAACTTTCGGTCCGTTCGCGGGTTCTGGTGCGAACCGAACCCGGGGGTGTTCGGCTCATCACTAATGGCCACTCCTAAGCTGTAAGTAACCTTAGTAAACCATCAGTATGCTTATTGTGTGGTTCTATACCAACTATACTCAAGATTAGGGATGAGCTCGCTGTTCGAGTCGAACGCATGTTCGACTCGAACATCGGCTGTTCGCCTGTTCGGTGAAGCCAGATCTTTGTGGGCCGTTCGCGCCATATTCTTGTGGCGCGAACGGGCCACAATGCGCTGCGCCATTGTAGTGCATTGCTGGCTGATGATTGGCCAAGCATGCACTGTGACCCCGCATGCTTGGCCAATCACAGCGCCAGCAGTGAGGAGAGCCATAATTAACCACAGGCAGGATGCCTCTGGCCAATTATAGCTCAGGGGGGTTTAGTACACACCCCACACTATATAAGGCCGCCAGCGTGGCGGCCTTGTGTAGTGTGTTGGCGTGCAGTGAGAGAGCAGGATAGGCAGGGACAGTGTCAGTGTCATCTTTGCTTAACCTAGCGCAGTTACAGTGAGTGTAGTGTGTTAGCGTGCAGGGAGAGAGCAGGATAGGCAGGGACAGTGTCAGTGTCATCTTTGCTTAACCTAGTGCAGTTACAGTGGGTGTAGAGTGTTGGCGTGCAGGGAGAGAGCAGGATAGGCAGGGACAGTGTCAGTGTCATCTTTGCTTGTTAACCTGCAGCAGTTACAGTGGGTGTAGTGTGCCTCCTGCACAGTATACACCTGAAGCTACCCCTTATTGCTGGTGTTGCTGTTGTTCTGTTGTGCAACACAGGCATCTGCAAGCAGTTACAGTGGGTGTAGTGTGCCCCCTGCGCAGTATACACCTGAAGCTACCCCTTATTGCTGGTGTTGTTCTGTTGTGTAACACAGACATCTGCAGCAGTAACAGTGGGTGTAGTGTGCCTCCTGCACAGTATACACCTGAAGCTACCCCTTATTGCTGGTGTTGGTGTTGTTCTGTTGTGTAACACAGGCATCTACAAGCAGTTACAGTGGGTGTAGTGTGCCTCCTGTGCAGTATACACCTTAAGCTACCCCTTATTGCTGGTGTTGTTCTGTTGTGTAACACAGACATCTGCAGCAGTTACAGTGGGTGTAGTGTGCCTCCTGCACAGTATACACCTGAAGCTACCTCTTATTGCTGGTGTTGTTCTGTTGTGTAACACAGGAATCTGCAGCAGTTACAGTGGGTGTAGTGTGCCTCCTGCACAGTATACACCTGAAGATACCCCTTATTGCTGGTGTTGTTATGTTGTGTAACACAGGCATCTGCAAGCAGTTACAGTGGGTGTAGTGTGCATCCTGCACAGTATACACCTGAAGCTACCCCTTTTTGCTGGTGTTGTTCCGTTGTGTAACACAGACATCTGCAGCAGTTACAGTGGGTGTAGTGTGCCTCCTGCACAGTATACACCTGAAGCTACCCATTATTGCTGGTGTTGTTTTGTTGTGTAACACAGGAATCTGCAGCAGTTACAGTGGGTGTAGTGTACCTCCTGCACAGTATACACCTGAAGCTACCCCTTATTGCTGGTGTTGTTCTTCTGTTGTGCAACACAGGCATCTGCAAGCAGTTACAGTGGGTGTAGTGTGCCTCCTGCACAGTATACACCTGAAGCTACCCCTTATTGCTGGTGTTATTGTTCTGTTGTGTAACACAGGCATCTGCAAGCAGTTACAGTGGGTGTAGTGTGCCTCCTGCACAGTATACACCTGAAGCTACCCCTTATTGCTGGTGTTGTTCTGTTGTGTAACACAGGAATCTGCAGCAGTTACAGTGGGAGTAGTGTGCCTCCTGCACAGTATACACCTGAAGCTACCCCTTATTGCTGGTGTTGGTGTTGTTCTGTTGTGTAACACAGGCATCTGCAAGCAGTTACAGTGGGTGTAGTGTGCCTCCTGCACAGTATACACCTGAAGCTACCCCTTATTGCTGGTGTTGCTGTTGTTCTGTTGTGTAACACAGGCATCTACAAGCAGTTACAGTGGGTGTAGTGTGCCCCCCTGCGCAGTATACACCTGAAGCTACCCCTTATTGCTGGTGTTGTTCTGTTGTGTAACACAGACATCTGCAGCAGTAACAGTGGGTGTAGTGTGCCTCCTGCACAGTATACACCTGAAGCTACCCCTTATTGCTGGTGTTGGTGTTGTTCTGTTGTGTAACACAGGCATCTGCAAGCAGTTACAGTGGGTGTAGTGTGCATCCTGCACAGTATACACCTGAAGCTATCCCTTATTGCTGGTGTTGTTCTGTTGTGTAACACAGGAATCTGCAGCAGTTACAGTGGGTGTAGTGTGCCTCCTGCACAGTATACACCTGATGCTACCCCTTATTGCTGGTGTTGTTCTGTTGTGTAACACAGGAATCTGCAGCAGTTACAGTGGGTGTAGTGTGCCTCCTGCACAGTATACACCTGAAGCTACCCCTTATTGCTGGTGTTGGTGTTGTTCTGTTGTGTAGCACGGGCATCTGCAAGCAGTTACAGTGGGTGTAGTGTGCCTCCTGCACAGTATACACCTGAAGCTACCCCTTATTGCTGGTGTTGTTGTTCTGTTGTGTAACACAGGCATCTGCAAGCAGTTACAGTGGGGGTAGTGTGCCTCTTACACAGTATACACCTGAAGCCGCCCCTTATTGCTGGTGTTGCTGTTGTTCTGTTGTGCAACACAGGCATCTGCAAGCAGTTACAGTGGGTGTAGTGTGCCTCCTGCACAGTATACACCTGAAGCTACCCCTTATTGCTGGTGTTGTTCTGTTGTGTAACACAGGAATCTGCAGCAGTTACAGTGGGTGTAGTGTGCCTCCTGCACAGTATACACCTGAAGCTACCCCTTATTGCTGGTGTTGTTCTGTTGTGTAGCACAGGAATCTGCAGCACTTACAGTGGATGTAGTGTGCCTCCTGCACAGTATACACCTGAAGCTACCCCTTATTGCTGGTGTTGGTGTTGTTCTGTTGTGTAACACAGGCATCTGCAAGCAGTTACAGTGAGTATAGTGTGCCTCCTGCACAGTATACACCTGAAGCTACCCCTTATTGCTGGTGTTGGTGTTGTTCTGTTGTGTAACACAGGCATCTGCAAGCAGTTACAGTGGGTGTAGTGTGCCTCCTGCACAGTATACACCTGTAGCTACCCCTTATTGCTGGTGTTGCTGTTGTTCTGTTGTGTAACACAGGCATCTACAAGCAGTTACAGTGGGTGTAGTGTGCCCCCTGCGCAGTATACACCTGAAGCTACCCCTTATTGCTGGTGTTGTTCTGTTGTGTAACACAAACATCTGCAGCAGTAACAGTGGGTGTAGTGTGCCTCCTGCACAGTATACACCTGAAGCTACCCCTTATTGCTGGTGTTGTTCTGTTGTGTAACACAGGCATCTGCAAGCAGTTACAGTGGGTGTAGTGTGCATCCTGCACAGTATACACCTGAAGCTATCCCTTATTGCTGGTGTTGTTCTGGGATGTAACACAGGAATCTGCAGCAGTTACAGTGGGTGTAGTGTGCCTCCTGCACAGTATACACCTGATGCTACCCCTTATTGCTGGTGTTGTTCTGTTGTGTAACACAGGAATCTGCAGCAGTTACAGTGGGTGTAGTGTGCCTCCTGCACAGTATACACCTGAAGCTACCCCTTATTGCTGGTGTTGGTGTTGTTCTGTTGTGTAGCACGGGCATCTGCAAGCAGTTACAGTGGGTGTAGTGTGCCTCCTGCACAGTATACACCTGAAGCTACCCCTTATTGCTGGTGTTGTTGTTCTGTTGTGTAACACAGGCATCTGCAAGCAGTTACAGTGGGGGTAGTGTGCCTCCTGCACAGTATACACCTGAAGCCACCCCTTATTCCTGGTGTTGCTGTTGTTCTGTTGTGCAACACAGGCATCTGCAAGCAGTTACAGTGGGTGTAGTGTGCCTCCTGCACAGTATACACCTGAAGCTACCCCTTATTGCTGGTGTTGTTCTGTTGTGTAACACAGGAATCTGCAGCAGTTACAGTGGGTGTAGTGTGCCTCCTGCACAGTATACACCTGAAGCTACCCCTTATTGCTGGTGTTGGTGTTGTTCTGTTGTGTAACACAGGCATCTGCAAGCAGTTACAGTGAGTATAGTGTGCCTCCTGCACAGTATACACCTGAAGCTACCCCTTATTGCTGGTGTTGGTGTTGTTCTGTTGTGTAACACAGGCATCTGCAAGCAGTTACAGTGGGTGTAGTGTGCCCCCTGCACAGTATACACCTGAAGCTATCCCTTATTGCTGGTGTTGTTCTGTTGTGTAACACAGGAATCTGCAGCAGTTACAGTGGGTGTAGTGTGCCTCCTGCACAGTATACACCTGAAGCTACCCCTTATTGCTGGTGTTGGTGTTGTTCTGTTGTGTAACACAGGCATCTGCAAGCAGTTACAGTGGGTGTAGTGTGCCTCCTGCACAGTATACACCTGAAGCTACCCCTTATTGCTGGTGTTGGTGTTGGTGTTGTTCTGTTGTGTAACACAGGCATCTACAAGCAGTTACAGTGGGTGTAGTGTGCCTCCTGTGCAGTATACACCTTAAGCTACCCCTTATTGCTGGTGTTTTTCTGTTGTGTAACACAGACATCTGCAGCAGTTACAGTGGGTGTAGTGTGCCTCCTGCACAGTATACACCTGAAGCTACCTCTTATTGCTGGTGTTGTTCTGTTGTGTAACACAGGAATCTGCAGCAGTTACAGTGGGTGTAGAGTGCCTCCTGCACAGTATACACCTGAAGATACCCCTTATTGCTGGTGTTGTTATGTTGTGTAACACAGGCATCTGCAAGCAGTTACAGTGGGTGTAGTGTGCATCCTGCACAGTATACACCTGAAGCTACCCCTTTTTGCTGGTGTTGTTCTGTTGTGTAACACAGGAATCTGCAGCAGTTACAGTGGGTGTAGTGTGCCTCCTGCACAGTATACACCTGAAGCTACATATTATTGCTGGTGTTGTTTTGTTGTGTAACACAGGAATCTGCAGCAGTTACAGTGGGTGTAGTGTACCTCCTGCACAGTATACACCTGAAGCTACCCCTTATTGCTGGTGTTGTTGTTCTGTTGTGTAACACAGGCATCTGCAAGCAGTTACAGTGGGTGTAGTGTGCCTCCTGCACAGTATACACCTGAAGCTACCCCTTATTGCTGGTGTTGTTCTGTTGTGTAACACAGGAATCTGCAGCAGTTACAGTGGGAGTAGTGTGCCTCCTGCACAGTATACACCTGAAGCTACCCCTTATTGCTGGTGTTGCTGTTGTTCTGTTGTGTAACACAGGTATCTACAAGCAGTTACAGTGGGTGTAGTGTGCCCCCTGCGCAGTATACACCTGAAGCTACCCCTTATTGCTGGTGTTGTTCTGTTGTGTAACACAGACATCTGCAGCAGTAAAGTGGGTGTAGTGTGCCTCCTGCACAGTATACACCTGAAGCTACCCCTTATTGCTGGTGTTAGTGTTGTTCTGTTGTGTAACACAGGCATCTGCAAGCAGTTACAGTGGGTGTAGTGTGCATCCTGCACAGTATACACCTGAAGCTATCCCTTATTGCTGGTGTTGTTCTGTTGTGTAACACAGGAATCTGCAGCAGTTACAGTGGGTGTAGTGTGCCTCCTGCACAGTATACACCTGAAGCTACCCCTTATTGCTGGTGTTGGTGTTGTTCTGTTGTGTAACACAGGCATCTGCAAGCAGTTACAGTGAGTATAGTGTGCCTCCTGCACAGTATACACCTGAAGCTACCCCTTATTGCTGGTGTTGGTGTTGTTCTGTTGTGTAACACAGGCATCTGCAAGCAGTTACAGTGGGTGTAGTGTGCCCCCTGCACAGTATACACCTGAAGCTATCCCTTATTGCTGGTGTTGTTCTGTTGTGTTACACAGGAATCTGCAGCAGTTACAGTGGGTGTAGTGTGCCTCCTGCACAGTATACACCTGAAGCTACCCCTTATTGCTGGTGTTGGTGTTGTTCTGTTGTGTAACACAGGCATCTGCAAGCAGTTACAGTGGGTGTAGTGTGCCTCCTGCACAGTATACACCTGAAGCTACCCCTTATTGCTGGTGTTGGTGTTGTTCTGTTGTGTAACACAGGCATCTACAAGCAGTTACAGTGGGTGTAGTGTGCCTCCTGTGCAGTATACACCTTAAGCTACCCCTTATTGCTGGTGTTGTTCTGTTGTGTAACACAGACATCTGCAGCAGTTACAGTGGGTGTAGTGTGCCTCCTGCACAGTATACACCTGAAGCTACCTCTTATTGTTGGTGTTGTTCTGTTGTGTAACACAGGAATCTGCAGCAGTTACAGTGGGTGTAGAGTGCCTCCTGCACAGTATACACCTGAAGATACCCCTTATTGCTGGTGTTGTTATGTTGTGTAACACAGGCATCTGCAGCAGTTACAGTGGGTGTAGTGTGCCTCCTGCACAGTATACACCTGAAGCTACCCCTTTTTGCTGGTGTTGTTCTGTTGTGTAACACAGACATCTGCAGCAGTTACAGTGGGTGTAGTGTGCCACCTGCACAGTATACACCTGAAGCTACCCATTATTGCTGGTGTTGTTTTGTTGTGTAACACAGGAATCTGCAGCAGTTACAGTGGGTGTAGTGTACCTCCTGCACAGTATACACCTGAAGCTACCCCTTATTGCTGGTGTTGTTCTTCTGTTGTGCAACACAGGCATCTGCAAGCAGTTACAGTGCGTGTAGTGTGCCTCCTGCACAGTATACACCTGAAGCTACCCCTTATTGCTGGTGTTGTTGTTCTGTTGTGTAACACAGGCATCTGCAAGCAGTTACAGTGCGTGTAGTGTGCCTCCTGCACAGTATACACCTGAAGCTACCCCTTATTGCTGGTGTTGTTCTGTTGTGTAACACAGGAATCTGCAGCAGTTACAGTGGGAGTAGTGTGCCTCCTGCACAGTATACACCTGAAGCTACCCCTTATTGCTGGTGTTGCTGTTGTTCTGTTGTGTAACACAGGTATCTACAAGCAGTTACAGTGGGTGTAGTGTGCCCCCTGCGCAGTATACACCTGAAGCTACCCCTTATTGCTGGTGTTGTTCTGTTGTGTAACACAGACATCTGCAGCAGTAAAGTGGGTGTAGTGTGCCTCCTGCACAGTATACACCTGAAGCTACCCCTTATTGCTGGTGTTAGTGTTGTTCTGTTGTGTAACACAGGCATCTGCAAGCAGTTACAGTGGGTGTAGTGTGCATCCTGCACAGTATACACCTGAAGCTATCCCTTATTGCTGGTGTTGTTCTGTTGTGTAACACAGGAATCTGCAGCAGTTACAGTGGGTGTAGTGTGCCTCCTGCACAGTATACACCTGATGCTACCCCTTATTGCTGGTGTTGTTCTGTTGTGTAACACAGGAATCTGCAGCAGTTACAGTGGCTGTAGTGTGCCTCCTGCACACTATACACCTGAAGCTACCCCTTATTGCTGGTGTTTGGCTTGTTCTGTTGTGTAGCACGGGCATCTGCAAGCAGTTACAGTGGGTGTAGTGTGCCTCCTGCACAGTATACACCTGAAGCTACCCCTTATTGCTGGTGTTGTTGTTCTGTTGTGTAACACAGGCATCTGCAAGCAGTTACAGTGGGGGTAGTGTGCCTCCTGCACAGTATACACCTGAAGCCACCCCTTATTGCTGGTGTTGCTGTTGTTCTGTTGTGCAACACAGGCATCTGCAAGCAGTTACAGTGGGTGTAGTGTGCCTCCTGTGCAGTATACACCTTAAGCTACCCCTTATTGCTGGTGTTGTTCTGTTGTGTAACACAGACATCTGCAGCAGTTACAGTGGGTGTAGTGTGCCTCCTGCACAGTATACACCTGAAGCTACCTCTTATTGCTGGTGTTGTTCTGTTGTGTAACACAGACATCTGCAGCAGTTACAGTGGGTGTAGTGTGCCTCCTGCACAGTATACACCTGAAGCTACCCATTATTGCTGGTGTTGTTTTGTTGTGTAACACAGGAATCTGCAGCAGTTACAGTGGGTGTAGTGTACCTCCTGCACAGTATACACCTGAAGCTACCCCTTATTGCTGGTGTTGTTCTTCTGTTGTGCAACACAGGCATCTGCAAGCAGTTACAGTGCGTGTAGTGTGCCTCCTGCACAGTATACACCTGAAGCTACCCCTTATTGCTGGTGTTGTTCTTCTGTTGTGCAACACAGGCATCTGCAAGCAGTTACAGTGGGTGTAGTGTGCCTCCTGCACAGTATACACCTGAAGCTACCCCTTATTGCTGGTGTTGTTCTGTTGTGTAACACAGGAATCTGCAGCAGTTACAGTGGGAGTAGTGTGCCTCCTGCACAGTATACACCTGAAGCTACCCCTTATTGCTGGTGTTGCTGTTGTGCTGTTGTGTAACACAGGTATCTACAAGCAGTTACAGTGGGTGTAGTGTGCCCCCTGCGCAGTATACACCTGAAGCTACCCCTTATTGCTGGTGTTGTTCTGTTGTGTAACACAGACATCTGCAGCAGTAAAGTGGGTGTAGTGTGCCTCCTGCACAGTATACACCTGAAGCTACCCCTTATTGCTGGTGTTAGTGTTGTTCTGTTGTGTAACACAGGCATCTGCAAGCAGTTACAGTGGGTGTAGTGTGCATCCTGCACAGTATACACCTGAAGCTATCCCTTATTGCTGGTGTTGTTCTGTTGTGTAACACAGGAATCTGCAGCAGTTACAGTGGGTGTAGTGTGCCTCCTGCACAGTATACACCTGATGCTACCCCTTATTGCTGGTGTTGTTCTGTTGTGTAACACAGGAATCTGCAGCAGTTACAGTGGCTGTAGTGTGCCTCCTGCACAGTATACACCTGAAGCTACCCCTTATTGCTGGTGTTGGGGTTGTTCTGTTGTGTAGCACGGGCATCTGCAAGCAGTTACAGTGGGTGTAGTGTGCCTCCTGCACAGTATACACCTGAAGCTACCCCTTATTGCTGGTGTTGTTGTTCTGTTGTGTAACACAGGCATCTGCAAGCAGTTACAGTGGGGGTAGTGTGCCTCCTGCACAGTATACACCTGAAGCTACCCCTTATTGCTGGTGTTGCTGTTGTTCTGTTGTGCAACACAGGCATCTGCAAGCAGTTACAGTGGGTGTAGTGTGCCTCCTGCACAGTATACACCTGAAGCTACCCCTTATTGCTGGTGTTGTTCTGTTGTGTAACACAGGAATCTGCCGCAGTTACAGTGGGTGTAGTGTGCCTCCTGCACAGTATACACCTGAAGCTACCCCTTATTGCTGGTGTTGTTCTGTTGTGTAGCACAGGAATCTGCAGCACTTACAGTGGATGTAGTGTGCCTCCTGCACAGTATACACCTGAAGCTACCCCTTATTGCTGGTGTTGGTGTTGTTCTGTTGTGTAACACAGGCATCTGCAAGCAGTTACAGTGAGTATAGTGTGCCTCCTGCACAGTATACACCTGAAGCTACCCCTTATTGCTGGTGTTGGTTTTGTTCTGTTGTGTAACACAGGCATCTGCATGCATTTACAGTGGGTGTAGTGTGCCCCCTGCACAGTATACACCTGAAGCTACCCCTTATTGCTGGTGTTGTTCTGTTGTGTAACACAGGAATCTGCAGCAGTTACAGTGGGTGTAGTGTGCCTCCTGCACAGTATACACCTGAAGCTACCCCTTATTGCTGGTGTTGGTGTTGTTCTGTTGTGTAACACAGGCATCTGCAAGCAGTTACAGTGGGTGTAGTGTGCCTCCTGCACAGTATACACCTGAAGCTACCCCTTATTGCTGGTGTTGGTGTTGTTTTGTTGTGTAACACAGGCATCTACAAGCAGTTACAGTGGGTGTAGTGTGCCTCCTGTGCAGTATACACCTGAAGCTACCCCTTATTGCTGGTGTTGTTCTGTTGTGTAACACAGGAATCTGCAGCAGTTACAGTGGGAGTAGTGTGCCTCCTGCACAGTATACACCTGAAGCTACCCCTTATTGCTGGTGTTGCTGTTGTTCTGTTGTGTAACACAGGTATCTACAAGCAGTTACAGTGGGTGTAGTGTGCCCCCTGCGCAGTATACACCTGAAGCTACCCCTTATTGCTGGTGTTGTTCTGTTGTGTAACACAGACATCTGCAGCAGTAAAGTGGGTGTAGTGTGCCTCCTGCACAGTATACACCTGAAGCTACCCCTTATTGCTGGTGTTAGTGTTGTTCTGTTGTGTAACACAGGCATCTGCAAGCAGTTACAGTGGGTGTAGTGTGCATCCTGCACAGTATACACCTGAAGCTATCCCTTATTGCTGGTGTTGTTCTGTTGTGTAACACAGGAATCTGCAGCAGTTACAGTGGGTGTAGTGTGCCTCCTGCACAGTATACACCTGAAGCTACCCCTTATTGCTGGTGTTGGTGTTGTTCTGTTGTGTAACACAGGCATCTGCAAGCAGTTACAGTGAGTATAGTGTGCCTCCTGCACAGTATACACCTGAAGCTACCCCTTATTGCTGGTGTTGGTGTTGTTCTGTTGTGTAACACAGGCATCTGCAAGCAGTTACAGTGGGTGTAGTGTGCCCCCTGCACAGTATACACCTGAAGCTATCCCTTATTGCTGGTGTTGTTCTGTTGTGTAACACAGGAATCTGCAGCAGTTACAGTGGGTGTAGTGTGCCTCCTGCACAGTATACACCTGAAGCTACCCCTTATTGCTGGTGTTGGTGTTGTTCTGTTGTGTAACACAGGCATCTGCAAGCAGTTACAGTGGGTGTAGTGTGCCTCCTGCACAGTATACACCTGAAGCTACCCCTTATTGCTGGTGTTGGTGTTGTTCTGTTGTGTAACACAGGCATCTACAAGCAGTTACAGTGGGTGTGGTGTGCCTCCTGTGCTGTATACACCTTAAGCTACCCCTTATTGCTGGTGTTGTTCTGTTGTGTAACACAGACATCTGCAGCAGTTACAGTGGGTGTAGTGTGCCTCCTGCACAGTATACACCTGAAGCTACCTCTTATTGCTGGTGTTGTTCTGTTGTGTAACACAGGAATCTGCAGCAGTTACAGTGGGTGTAGAGTGCCTCCTGCACAGTATACACCTGAAGATACCCCTTATTGCTGGTGTTGTTATGTTGTGTAACACAGGCATCTGCAAGCAGTTACAGTGGGTGTAGTGTGCATCCTGCACAGTATACACCTGAAGCTACCCCTTTTTGCTGGTGTTGTTCTGTTGTGTAACACAGACATCTGCAGCAGTTACAGTGGGTGTAGTGTGCCTCCTGCACAGTATACACCTGAAGCTACCCATTATTGCTGGTGTTGTTTTGTTGTGTAACACAGGAATCTGCAGCAGTTACAGTGGGTGTAGTGTACCTCCTGCACAGTATACACCTGAAGCTACCCCTTATTGCTGGTGTTGTTCTTCTGTTGTGCAACACAGGCATCTGCAAGCAGTTACAGTGCGTGTAGTGTGCCTCCTGCACAGTATACACCTGAAGCTACCCCTTATTGCTGGTGTTGTTGTTCTGTTGTGTAACACAGGCATCTGCAAGCAGTTACAGTGGGTGTAGTGTGCCTCCTGCACAGTATACACCTGATGCTACCCCTTATTGCTGGTGTTGTTCTGTTGTGTAACACAGGAATCTGCAGCAGTTACAGTGGGAGTAGTGTGCCTCCTGCACAGTATACACCTGAAGCTACCCCTTATTGCTGGTGTTGCTGTTGTTCTGTTGTGTAACACAGGTATCTACAAGCAGTTACAGTGGGTGTAGTGTGCCCCCTGCGCAGTATACACCTGAAGCTACCCCTTATTGCTGGTGTTGTTCTGTTTTGTAACACAGACATCTGCAGCAGTAAAGTGGGTGTAGTGTGCCTCCTGCACAGTATACACCTGAAGCTACCCCTTATTGCTGGTGTTAGTGTTGTTCTGTTGTGTAACACAGGCATCTGCAAGCAGTTACAGTGGGTGTAGTGTGCATCCTGCACAGTATACACCTGAAGCTATCCCTTATTGCTGGTGTTGTTCTGTTGTGTAACACAGGAATCTGCAGCAGTTACAGTGGGTGTAGTGTGCCTCCAGCACAGTATACACCTGATGCTACCCCTTATTGCTGGTGTTGTTCTGTTGTGTAACACAGGAATCTGCAGCAGTTACAGTGGCTGTAGTGTGCCTCCTGCACAGTATACACCTGAAGCTACCCCTTATTGCTGGTGTTGGGGTTGTTCTGTTGTGTAGCACGGGCATCTGCAAGCAGTTACAGTGGGTGTAGTGTGCCTCCTGCACAGTATACACCTGAAGCTACCCCTTATTGCTGGTGTTGTTGTTCTGTTGTGTAACACAGGCATCTGCAAGCAGTTACAGTGGGTGTAGTGTGCCTCCTGTGCAGTATACACCTTAAGCTACCCCTAATTGCTGGTGTTGTTCTGTTGTGTAACACAGACATCTGCAGCAGTTACAGTGGGTGTAGTGTGCCTCCTGCACAGTATACACCTGAAGCTACCTCTTATTGCTGGTGTTGTTCTGTTGTGTAACACAGACATCTGCAGCAGTTACAGTGGGTGTAGTGTGCCTCCTGCACAGTATACACCTGAAGCTACCCCTTATTGCTGGTGTTGTTCTTCTGTTGTGCAACACAGGCATCTGCAAGCAGTTACAGTGCGTGTAGTGTGCCTCCTGCACAGTATACACCTGAAGCTACCCCTTATTGCTGGTGTTGTTGTTCTGTTGTGTAACACAGGCATCTGCAAGCAGTTACAGTGCGTGTAGTGTGCCTCCTGCACAGTATACACCTGAAGCTACCCCTTATTGCTGGTGTTGTTCTGTTGTGTAACACAGGAATCTGCAGCAGTTACAGTGGGAGTAGTGTGCCTCCTGCACAGTATACACCTAAAGCTACCCCTTATTGCTGGTGTTGCTGTTGTTCTGTTGTGTAACACAGGTATCTACAAGCAGTTACAGTGGGTGTAGTGTGCCCCCTGCGCAGTATACACCTGAAGCTACCCCTTATTGCTGGTGTTGTTCTGTTGTGTAACACAGACATCTGCAGCAGTAAAGTGGGTGTAGTGTGCCTCCTGCACAGTATACACCTGAAGCTACCCCTTATTGCTGGTGTTAGTGTTGTTCTGTTGTGTAACACAGGCATCTGCAAGCAGTTACAGTGGGTGTAGTGTGCATCCTGCACAGTATACACCTGAAGCTATCCCTTATTGCTGGTGTTGTTCTGTTGTGTAACACAGGAATCTGCAGCAGTTACAGTGGGTGTAGTGTGCCTCCTGCACAGTATACACCTGATGCTACCCCTTATTGCTGGTGTTGTTCTGTTGTGTAACACAGGAATCTGCAGCAGTTACAGTGGCTGTAGTGTGCCTCCTGCACAGTATACACCTGAAGCTACCCCTTATTGCTGGTGTTGGGGTTGTTCTGTTGTGTAGCACGGGCATCTGCAAGCAGTTACAGTGGGTGTAGTGTGCCTCCTGCACAGTATACACCTGAAGCTACCCCTTATTGCTGGTGTTGTTGTTCTGTTGTGTAACACAGGCATCTGCAAGCAGTTACAGTGGGGGTAGTGTGCCTCCTGCACAGTATACACCTGAAGCCACCCCTTATTGCTGGTGTTGCTGTTGTTCTGTTGTGCAACACAGGCATCTGCAAGCAGTTACAGTGGGTGAAGTGTGCCTCCTGCACAGTATACACCTGAAGCTACCCCTTATTGCTGGTGTTGTTCTGTTGTGTAACACAGGAATCTGCCGCAGTTACAGTGGGTGTAGTGTGCCTCCTGCACAGTATACACCTGAAGCTACCCCTTATTGCTGGTGTTGTTCTGTTGTGTAGCACAGGAATCTGCAGCACTTACAGTGGATGTAGTGTGCCTCCTGCACAGTATACACCTGAAGCTACCCCTTATTGCTGGTGTTGGTGTTGTTCTGTTGTGTAACACAGGCATCTGCAAGCAGTTACAGTGAGTATAGTGTGCCTCCTGCACAGTATACACCTGAAGCTACCCCTTATTGCTGGTGTTGGTTTTGTTCTGTTGTGTAACACAGGCATTTACAGTGGGTGTAGTGTGCCCCCTGCACAGTATACACCTGAAGCTACCCCTTATTGCTGGTGTTGTTCTGTTGTGTAACACAGGAATCTGCAGCAGTTACAGTGGGTGTAGTGTGCCTCCTGCACAGTATACACCTGAAGCTACCCCTTATTGCTGATGTTGGTGTTGTTCTGTTGTGTAACACAGGCATCTGCAAGCAGTTACAGTGGGTGTAGTGTGCCTCCTGCACAGTATACACCTGAAGCTACCCCTTATTGCTGGTGTTGGTGTTGTTTTGTTGTGTAACACAGGCATCTACAAGCAGTTACAGTGGGTGTAGTGTGCCTCCTGTGCAGTATACACCTTAAGCTACCCCTTATTGCTGGTGTTGTTCTGTTGTGTAACACAGACATCTGCAGCAGTTACAGTGGGTGTAGTGTACCTCCTGCACAGTATACACCTGAAGCTACCTCTTATTGCTGGTGTTGTTCTGTTGTGTAACACAGGAATCTGCAGCAGTTACAGTGGGTGTAGTGTGCCTCCTGCACAGTATACACCTGAAGATACCCCTTATTGCTGGTGTTGGTGTTGTTATGTTGTGTAACACAGGCATCTGCATTCTGCAAGCAGTTACAGTGGGTGTAGTGTGCATCCTGCACAGTATACACCTGAAGCTACCCCTTTTTGCTGGTGTTGTTCTGTTGTGTAACACAGACATCTGCAGCAGTTACAGTGGGTGTAGTGTGCCTCCTGCACAGTATACACCTGAAGCTACCCATTATTGCTGGTGTTGTTTTGTTGTGTAACACAGGAATCTGCAGCAGTTACAGTGGGTGTAGTGTACCTCCTGCACAGTATACACCTGAAGCTACCCCTTATTGCTGGTGTTGTTCTTCTGCTGTGCAACACAGGCATCTGCAAGCAGTTACAGTGCGTGTAGTGTGCCTCCTGCACAGTATACACCTGAAGCTACCCCTTATTGCTGGTGTTGTTGTTCTGTTGTGTAACACAGGCGTCTGCAAGCAGTTACAGTGGGTGTAGTGTGCCTCCTGCACAGTATACACCTGAAGCTACCCCTTATTGCTGGTGTTGTTCTGTTGTGTAACACAGGAATCTGCAGCAGTTACAGTGGGAGTAGTGTGCCTCCTGCACAGTATACACCTGAAGCTACCCCTTATTGCTGGTGTTGGTGTTGTTCTGTTGTGTAACACAGGCATCTGCAAGCAGTTACAGTGGGTGTAGTGTGCCTCCTGCACAGTATACACCTGAAGCTACCCCTTATTGCTGGTGTTGCTGTTGTTCTGTTGTGTAACACAGGCATCTACAAGCAGTTACAGTGGGTGTAGTGTGCCCCTGCGCAGTATACACCTGAAGCTACCCCTTATTGCTGGTGTTGTTCTGTTGTGTAACACAGACATCTGCAGCAGTAACAGTGGGTGTAGTGTGCCTCCTGCACAGTATACACCTGAAGCTACCCCTTATTGCTGGTGTTGGTGTTGTTCTGTTGTGTAACACAGGCATCTGCAAGCAGTTACAGTGGGTGTAGTGTGCATCCTGCACAGTATACACCTGAAGCTATCCCTTATTGCTGGTGTTGTTCTGTTGTGTAACACAGGAATCTGCAGCAGTTACAGTTGGTGTAGTGTGCCTCCTGCACAGTATACACCTGATGCTACCCCTTATTGCTGGTGTTGTTCTGTTGTGTAACACAGGAATCTGCAGCAGTTACAGTGGGTGTAGTGTGCCTCCTGCACAGTATACACCTGAAGCTACCCCTTATTGCTGGTGTTGGTGTTGTTCTGTTGTGTAACACGGGCATCTGCAAGCAGTTACAGTGGGTGTAGTGTGCCTCCTGCACAGTATACACCTGAAGCTACGCCTTACTGTTGGTGTTGTTGTTCTGTTGTGTAACACAGGCATCTGCAAGCAGTTACAGTGGGGGTAGTGTGCCTCCTGCACAGTATACACCTGAAGCCACCCCTTATTGCTGGTGTTGCTGTTGTTCTGTTGTGCAACACAGGCATCTGCAAGCAGTTACAGTGGGTGTACTGTGCCTCCTGCACAGTATACACCTGAAGCTACCCCTTATTGCTGGTGTTGTTCTGTTGTGTAACACAGGAATCTGCAGCAGTTACAGTGGGTGTAGTGTGCCTCCTGCACAGTATACACCTGAAGCTACCCCTTATTGCTGGTGTTGTTCTGTTGTGTAGCACAGGAATCTGCAACACTTACAGTGGATGTAGTGTGCCTCCTGCACAGTATACACCTGAAGCTACCCCTTATTGCTGGTGTTGGTGTTGTTCTGTTGTGTAACACAGGCATCTGCAAGCAGTTACAGTGAGTATAGTGTGCATCCTGCACAGTATACACCTGAAGCTACCCCTTATTGCTGGTGTTGGTGTTGTTCTGTTGTGTAACACAGGCATCTGCAAGCAGTTACAGTGGGTGTAGTGTGCCCCCTGCACAGTATACACCTGAAGCTACCCCTTATTGCTGGTGTTGTTCTGTTGTGTAACACAGGAATCTGCAGCAGTTACAGTGGGTGTAGTGTGCCTCCTGCACAGTATACACCTGAAGCTACACCTTATTGCTGGTGTTGGTGTTGTTCTGTTGTGTAACACAGGCATCTGCAAGCAGTTACAGTGGGTGTAGTGTGCCTCCTGCACAGTATACACCTGAAGCTACCCCTTATTGCTGGTGTTGGTGTTGTTCTGTTGTGTAACACAGGCATCTACAAGCAGTTACAGTGGGTGTAGTGTGCCTCCTGTGCAGTATACACCTGAAGCTATCCCTTATTGCTGGTGTTGTTCTGTTGTGTAACACAGGAATCTGCAGCAGTTACAGTGGGTGTAGTGTGCCTCCTGCACAGTATACACCTGATGCTACCCCTTATTGCTGGTGTTGTTCTGTTGTGTAACACAGGAATCTGCAGCAGTTACAGTGGCTGTAGTGTGCCTCCTGCACAGTATACACCTGAAGCTACCCCTTATTGCTGGTGTTGGGGTTGTTCTGTTGTGTAGCACGGGCATCTGCAAGCAGTTACAGTGGGTGTAGTGTGCCTCCTGCACAGTATACACCTGAAGCTACCCCTTATTGCTGGTGTTGTTGTTCTGTTGTGTAACACAGGCATCTGCAAGCAGTTACAGTGGGGGTAGTGTGCCTCCTGCACAGTATACACCTGAAGCCACCCCTTATTGCTGGTGTTGCTGTTGTTCTGTTGTGCAACACAGGCATCTGCAAGCAGTTACAGTGGGTGAAGTGTGCCTCCTGCACAGTATACACCTGAAGCTACCCCTTATTGCTGGTGTTGTTCTGTTGTGTAACACAGGAATCTGCCGCAGTTACAGTGGGTGTAGTGTGCCTCCTGCACAGTATACACCTGAAGCTACCCCTTATTGCTGGTGTTGTTCTGTTGTGTAGCACAGGAATCTGCAGCACTTACAGTGGATGTAGTGTGCCTCCTGCACAGTATACACCTGAAGCTACCCCTTATTGCTGGTGTTGGTGTTGTTCTGTTGTGTAACACAGGCATCTGCAAGCAGTTACAGTGAGTATAGTGTGCCTCCTGCACAGTATACACCTGAAGCTACCCCTTATTGCTGGTGTTGGTTTTGTTCTGTTGTGTAACACAGGCATTTACAGTGGGTGTAGTGTGCCCCCTGCACAGTATACACCTGAAGCTACCCCTTATTGCTGGTGTTGTTCTGTTGTGTAACACAGGAATCTGCAGCAGTTACAGTGGGTGTAGTGTGCCTCCTGCACAGTATACACCTGAAGCTACCCCTTATTGCTGATGTTGGTGTTGTTCTGTTGTGTAACACAGGCATCTGCAAGCAGTTACAGTGGGTGTAGTGTGCCTCCTGCACAGTATACACCTGAAGCTACCCCTTATTGCTGGTGTTGGTGTTGTTTTGTTGTGTAACACAGGCATCTACAAGCAGTTACAGTGGGTGTAGTGTGCCTCCTGTGCAGTATACACCTTAAGCTACCCCTTATTGCTGGTGTTGTTCTGTTGTGTAACACAGACATCTGCAGCAGTTACAGTGGGTGTAGTGTACCTCCTGCACAGTATACACCTGAAGCTACCTCTTATTGCTGGTGTTGTTCTGTTGTGTAACACAGGAATCTGCAGCAGTTACAGTGGGTGTAGTGTGCCTCCTGCACAGTATACACCTGAAGATACCCCTTATTGCTGGTGTTGGTGTTGTTATGTTGTGTAACACAGGCATCTGCATTCTGCAAGCAGTTACAGTGGGTGTAGTGTGCATCCTGCACAGTATACACCTGAAGCTACCCCTTTTTGCTGGTGTTGTTCTGTTGTGTAACACAGACATCTGCAGCAGTTACAGTGGGTGTAGTGTGCCTCCTGCACAGTATACACCTGAAGCTACCCATTATTGCTGGTGTTGTTTTGTTGTGTAACACAGGAATCTGCAGCAGTTACAGTGGGTGTAGTGTACCTCCTGCACAGTATACACCTGAAGCTACCCCTTATTGCTGGTGTTGTTCTTCTGCTGTGCAACACAGGCATCTGCAAGCAGTTACAGTGCGTGTAGTGTGCCTCCTGCACAGTATACACCTGAAGCTACCCCTTATTGCTGGTGTTGTTGTTCTGTTGTGTAACACAGGCGTCTGCAAGCAGTTACAGTGGGTGTAGTGTGCCTCCTGCACAGTATACACCTGAAGCTACCCCTTATTGCTGGTGTTGTTCTGTTGTGTAACACAGGAATCTGCAGCAGTTACAGTGGGAGTAGTGTGCCTCCTGCACAGTATACACCTGAAGCTACCCCTTATTGCTGGTGTTGGTGTTGTTCTGTTGTGTAACACAGGCATCTGCAAGCAGTTACAGTGGGTGTAGTGTGCCTCCTGCACAGTATACACCTGAAGCTACCCCTTATTGCTGGTGTTGCTGTTGTTCTGTTGTGTAACACAGGCATCTACAAGCAGTTACAGTGGGTGTAGTGTGCCCCTGCGCAGTATACACCTGAAGCTACCCCTTATTGCTGGTGTTGTTCTGTTGTGTAACACAGACATCTGCAGCAGTAACAGTGGGTGTAGTGTGCCTCCTGCACAGTATACACCTGAAGCTACCACTTATTGCTGGTGTTGGTGTTGTTCTGTTGTGTAACACAGGCATCTGCAAGCAGTTACAGTGGGTGTAGTGTGCATCCTGCACAGTATACACCTGAAGCTATCCCTTATTGCTGGTGTTGTTCTGTTGTGTAACACAGGAATCTGCAGCAGTTACAGTTGGTGTAGTGTGCCTCCTGCACAGTATACACCTGATGCTACCCCTTATTGCTGGTGTTGTTCTGTTGTGTAACACAGGAATCTGCAGCAGTTACAGTGGGTGTAGTGTGCCTCCTGCACAGTATACACCTGAAGCTACCCCTTATTGCTGGTGTTGGTGTTGTTCTGTTGTGTAACACGGGCATCTGCAAGCAGTTACAGTGGGTGTAGTGTGCCTCCTGCACAGTATACACCTGAAGCTACGCCTTACTGTTGGTGTTGTTGTTCTGTTGTGTAACACAGGCATCTGCAAGCAGTTACAGTGGGGGTAGTGTGCCTCCTGCACAGTATACACCTGAAGCCACCCCTTATTGCTGGTGTTGCTGTTGTTCTGTTGTGCAACACAGGCATCTGCAAGCAGTTACAGTGGGTGTACTGTGCCTCCTGCACAGTATACACCTGAAGCTACCCCTTATTGCTGGTGTTGTTCTGTTGTGTAACACAGGAATCTGCAGCAGTTACAGTGGGTGTAGTGTGCCTCCTGCACAGTATACACCTGAAGCTACCCCTTATTGCTGGTGTTGTTCTGTTGTGTAGCACAGGAATCTGCAGCACTTACAGTGGATGTAGTGTGCCTCCTGCACAGTATACACCTGAAGCTACCCCTTATTGCTGGTGTTGGTGTTGTTCTGTTGTGTAACACAGGCATCTGCAAGCAGTTACAGTGAGTATAGTGTGCATCCTGCACAGTATACACCTGAAGCTACCCCTTATTGCTGGTGTTGGTGTTGTTCTGTTGTGTAACACAGGCATCTGCAAGCAGTTACAGTGGGTGTAGTGTGCCCCCTGCACAGTATACACCTGAAGCTACCCCTTATTGCTGGTGTTGTTCTGTTGTGTAACACAGGAATCTGCAGCAGTTACAGTGGGTGTAGTGTGCCTCCTGCACAGTATACACCTGAAGCTACACCTTATTGCTGGTGTTGGTGTTGTTCTGTTGTGTAACACAGGCATCTGCAAGCAGTTACAGTGGGTGTAGTGTGCCTCCTGCACAGTATACACCTGAAGCTACCCCTTATTGCTGGTGTTGGTGTTGTTCTGTTGTGTAACACAGGCATCTACAAGCAGTTACAGTGGGTGTAGTGTGCCTCCTGTGCAGTATACACCTTAAGCTACCCCTTATTGCTGGTGTTGTTCTGTTGTGTAACACAGACATCTGCAGCAGTTACAGTGGGTATAGTGTGCCTCCTGACCAGTATACACCTGAAGCTACCTCTTATTGCTGGTGTTGTTCTGTTGTGTAACACAGGAATCTGCAGCAGTTACAGTGGGTGTAGTGTGCCTCCTGCACAGTATACACCTGAAGATACCCCTTATTGCTGGTGTTGTTATGTTGTGTAACACAGGCATCTGCAAGCAGTTACAGTGGGTGTAGTGTGCATCCTGCACAGTATACACCTGAAGCTACCCCTTATTGCTAGTGTTGTTCTGTTGTGTAACACAGACATCTGCAGCAGTTACAGTGGGTGTAGTGTGCCTCCTGCACAGTATACACCTGAAGCTACCCATTATTGCTGGTGTTGTTTTGTTGTGTAACACAGGAATCTGCAGCAGTTACAGTGGGTGTAGCGTACCTCCTGCACAGTATACACCTGAAGCTACCCCTTATTGCTGGTGTTGTTCTTCTGTTGTGCAACACAGGCATCTGCAAGCAGTTACAGTGGGTGTAGTGTGCCTCCTGCACAGTATACACCTGAAGCTACCCCTTATTGCTGGTGTTGTTGTTCTGTTGTGTAACACAGGCATCTGCAAGCAGTTACAGTGGGTGTAGTGTGCCTCCTGCACAGTATACACCTGAAGCTACCCCTTATTGCTGGTGTTGTTCTGTTGTGTAACACAGGAATCTGCAGCAGTTACAGTGGGAGTAGTGTGCCTCCTGCACAGTATACACCTGAAGCCACCCCTTATTGCTGGTGTTGCTGTTGTTCTGTTGTGCAACACAGGCATCTGCAAGCAGTTACAGTGGGTGTACTGTGCCTCCTGCACAGTATACACCTGAAGCTACCCCTTATTGCTGGTGTTGTTCTGTTGTGTAACACAGGAATCTGCAGCAGTTACAGTGGGTGTAGTGTGCCTCCTGCACAGTATACACCTGAAGCTACCCCTTATTGCTGGTGTTGTTCTGTTGTGTAGCACAGGAATCTGCAGCACTTACAGTGGATGTAGTGTGCCTCCTGCACAGTATACACCTGAAGCTACCCCTTATTGCTGGTGTTGGTGTTGTTCTGTTGTGTAACACAGGCATCTGCAAGCAGTTACAGTGAGTATAGTGTGCATCCTGCACAGTATACACCTGAAGCTACCCCTTATTGCTGGTGTTGGTGTTGTTCTGTTGTGTAACACAGGCATCTGCAAGCAGTTACAGTGGGTGTAGTGTGCCCCCTGCACAGTATACACCTGAAGCTACCCCTTATTGCTAGTGTTGTTCTGTTGTGTAACACAGACATCTGCAGCAGTTACAGTGGGTGTAGTGTGCCTCCTGCACAGTATACACCTGAAGCTACCCATTATTGCTGGTGTTGTTTTGTTGTGTAACACAGGAATCTGCAGCAGTTACAGTGGGTGTAGCGTACCTCCTGCACAGTATACACCTGAAGCTACCCCTTATTGCTGGTGTTGTTCTTCTGTTGTGCAACACAGGCATCTGCAAGCAGTTACAGTGGCTGTAGTGTGCCTCCTGCACAGTATACACCTGAAGCTACCCCTTATTGCTGGTGTTGTTGTTCTGTTGTGTAACACAGGCATCTGCAAGCAGTTACAGTGGGTGTAGTGTGCCTCCTGCACAGTATACACCTGAAGCTACCCCTTATTGCTGGTGTTGTTCTGTTGTGTAACACAGGCATCTGCAAGCAGTTACAGTGGGTGTAGTGTGCCTCCTGCACAGTATACACCTGAAGCTACCCCTTATTGCTGGTGTTGCTGTTGTTCTGTTGTGTAACACAGGCATCTACAAGCAGTTACAGTGGGTGTAGTGTGCCCCTGCGCAGTATACACCTGAAGCTACCCCTTATTGCTGGTGTTGTTCTGTTGTGTAACACAGACATCTGCAGCAGTAACAGTGGGTGTAGTGTGCCTCCTGCACAGTATACACCTGAAGCTACCCCTTATTGCTGGTGTTGGTGTTGTTCTGTTGTGTAACACAGGCATCTGCAAGCAGTTACAGTGGGTGTAGTGTGCCCCCTGCACAGTATACACCTGAAGCTACCCCTTATTGCTGGTGTTGTTCTGTTGTGTAACACAGGAATCTGCAGCAGTTACAGTGGGTGTAGTGTGCCTCCTGCACAGTATACACCTGAAGCTACCCCTTATTGCTGGTGTTGGTGTTGTTCTGTTGTGTAACACAGGCATCTGCAAGCAGTTACAGTGGGTGTAGTGTGCCTCCTGCACAGTATACACCTGAAGCTACCCCTTATTGCTGGTGTTGGTGTTGTTCTGTTGTGTAACACAGGCATCTACAAGCAGTTACAGTGGGTGTAGTGTGCCTCCTGTGCAGTATACACCTTAAGCTACCCCTTATTGCTGCTGTTGTTCTGTTGTGTAACACAGACATCTGCAGCAGTTACAGTGGGTATAGTGTGCCTCCTGCACAGTATACACCTGAAGCTACCTCTTATTGCTGGTGTTGTTCTGTTGTGTAACACAGGAATCTGCAGCAGTTACAGTGGGTGTAGTGTGCCTCCTGCACAGTATACACCTGAAGCTACCCCTTATTGCTAGTGTTGTTCTGTTGTGTAACACAGACATCTGCAGCAGTTACAGTGGGTGTAGTGTGCCTCCTGCACAGTATACACCTGAAGCTACCCATTATTGCTGGTGTTGGTGTTGTTCTGTTGTGTAACACAGGCATCTGCAAGCAGTTACAGTGGGTGTAGTGTGCCTCCTGCACAGTATACACCTGAAGCTACCCCTTATTGCTGGTGTTGCTGTTGTTCTGTTGTGTAACACAGGCATCTACAAGCAGTTACAGTGGGTGTAGTGTGCCCCTGCGCAGTATACACCTGAAGCTATCCCTTATTGCTGGTGTTGTTCTGTTGTGTAACACAGGAATCTGCAGCAGTTACAGTTGGTGTAGTGTGCCTCCTGCACAGTATACACCTGATGCTACCCCTTATTGCTGGTGTTGTTCTGTTGTGTAACACAGGAATCTGCAGCAGTTACAGTGGGTGTAGTGTGCCTCCTGCACAGTATACACCTGAAGCTACCCCTTATTGCTGGTGTTGGTGTTGTTCTGTTGTGTAACACGGGCATCTGCAAGCAGTTACAATGGGTGTAGTGTGCCTCCTGCACAGTATACACCTGAAGCTACGCCTTACTGCTGGTGTTGTTGTTCTGTTGTGTAACACAGGCATCTGCAAGCAGTTACAGTGGGGGTAGTGTGCCTCCTGCACAGTATACACCTGAAGCCACCCCTTATTGCTGGTGTTGCTGTTGTTCTGTTGTGCAACACAGGCATCTGCAAGCAGTTACAGTGGGTGTAGTGTGCCTCCTGCACAGTATACACCTGAAGCTACCCCTTATTGCTGGTGTTGTTCTGTTGTGTAACACAGGAATCTGCAGCAGTTACAGTGGATGTAGTGTGCCTCCTGCACAGTATACACCTGAAGCTACCCCTTATTGCTGGTGTTGGTGTTGTTCTGTTGTGTAACACAGGCATCTGCAAGCAGTTACAGTGAGTATAGTGTGCATCCTGCACAGTATACACCTGAAGCTACCCCTTATTGCTGGTGTTGGTGTTGTTCTGTTGTGTAACACAGGCATCTGCAAGCAGTTACAGTGGGTGTAGTGTGCCCCCTGCACAGTATACACCTGAAGCTACCCCTTATTGCTGGTGTTGTTCTGTTGTGTAACACAGGAATCTGCAGCAGTTACAGTGGGTGTAGTGTGCCTCCTGCACAGTATACACCTGAAGCTACCCCTTATTGCTGGTGTTGGTGTTGTTCTGTTGTGTAACACAGGCATCTGCAAGCAGTTACAGTGGGTGTAGTGTGCCTCCTGCACAGTATACACCTGAAGCTACCCCTTATTGCTGGTGTTGGTGTTGTTCTGTTGTGTAACACAGGCATCTACAAGCAGTTACAGTGGGTGTAGTGTGCCTCCTGTGCAGTATACACCTTAAGCTACCCCTTATTGCTGGTGTTGTTCTGTTGTGTAACACAGACATCTGCAGCAGTTACAGTGGGTATAGTGTGCCTCCTGCACAGTATACACCTGAAGCTACCTCTTATTGCTGGTGTTGTTCTGTTGTGTAACACAGGAATCTGCAGCAGTTACAGTGGGTGTAGTGTGCCTCCTGCACAGTATACACCTGAAGATACCCCTTATTGCTGGTGTTGTTATGTTGTGTAACACAGGCATCTGCAAGCAGTTACAGTGGGTGTAGTGTGCATCCTGCACAGTATACACCTGAAGCTACCCCTTATTGCTGGTGTTGTTCTGTTGTGTAACACAGACATCTGCAGCAGTTACAGTGGGTGTAGTGTGCCTCCTGCACAGTATACACCTGAAGCTACCCATTATTGCTGGTGTTGTTTTGTTGTGTAACACAGGAATTTGCAGCAGTTACAGTGGTGTAGCGTACCTCCTGCACAGTATACACCTGAAGCTACCCCTTATTGCTGGTGTTGTTCTTCTGTTGTGCAACACAGGCATCTGCAAGCAGTTACAGTGGGTGTAGTGTGCCTCCTGCACAGTATACACCTGAAGCTACCCCTTATTGCTGGTGTTGTTGTTCTGTTGTGTAACACAGGCATCTGCAAGCAGTTACAGTGGGTGTAGTGTGCCTCCTGCACAGTATACACCTGAAGCTACCCCTTATTGCTGGTGTTGTTCTGTTGTGTAACACAGGAATCTGCAGCAGTTACAGTGGGTGTAGTGTGCCTCCTGCACAGTATACACCTGAAGCTACCCCTTATTGCTGGTGTTGGTGTTGTTCTGTTGTGTAACACAGGCATCTGCAAGCAGTTACAGTGGGTGTAGTGTGCCTCCTGCACAGTATACACCTGAAGCTACCCCTTATTGCTGGTGTTGCTGTTGTTCTGTTGTGTAACACAGGCATCTACAAGCAGTTACAGTGGGTGTAGTGTGCCCCCTGTGCAGTATACACCTGAAGCTACCCCTTATTGCTGGTGTTGTTCTGTTGTGTAACACAGACATCTGCAGCAGTAACAGTGGGTGTAGTGTGCCTCCTGCACAGTATACACCTGAAGCTACCCCTTATTGCTGGTGTTGGTGTTGTTCTGTTGTGTAACACAGGCATCTGCAAGCAGTTACAGTGGGTGTAGTGTGCATCCTGCACAGTATACACCTGAAGCTATCCCTTATTGATGGTGTTGTTCTGTTGTGTAACACAGGAATCTGCAGCAGTTACAGTTGGTGTAGTGTGCCTCCTGCACAGTATACACCTGATGCTACCCCTTATTGCTGGTGTTGTTCTGTTGTGTAACACAGGAATCTGCAGCAGTTACAGTGGGTGTAGTGTGCCTCCTGCACAGTATACACCTGAAGCTACCCCTTATTGCTGGTGTTGGTGTTGTTCTGTTGTGTAACACGGGCATCTGCAAGCAGTTACAGTGGGTGTAGTGTGCCTCCTGCACAGTATACACCTGACGCTTCCCCTTATTGCTGGTGTTGTTGTTCTGTTGTGTAACACAGGCATCTGCAAGCAGTTACAGTGGGGGTAGTGTGCCTCCTGCACAGTATACACCTGAAGCCACCCCTTATTGCTGGTGTTGCTGTTGTTCTGTTGTGCAACGCAGGCATCTGCAAGCAGTTACAGTGGGTGTAGTGTGCCTCCTGCACAGTATACACCTGAAGCTACCCCTTATTGCTGGTGTTGTTCTGTTGTGTAACACAGGAATCTACAGCAGTTACAGTGGGTGTAGTGTGCCTCCTGCACAGTATACACCTGAAGCTACCCCTTATTGCTGGTGTTGGTGTTGTTCTGTTGTGTAACACAGGCATCTACAAGCAGTTACAGTGGGTGTAGTGTGCCTCCTGCGCAGTATACACCTGAAGCTACCCCTTATTGCTGGTGTTGTTCTGTTGTGTAACACAGACATCTGCAGCAGTTACAGTGGGTGTAGTGTGCCTCCTGCACAGTATACACCTGAAGCTACCCCTTATTGCTGGTGTTGTTCTGTTGTGTAACACAGAAATCTGCAGCAGTTACAGTGGGTGTAGTGTGCCTCCTGCACAGTATACACCTGAAGCTACCCCTTACTGCTGGTGTTGGTGTTGTTCTGTTGTGTAACACAGGCATCTGCAAGCAGTTACTGTGGGTGTAGTGTGCCTCCTGCACAGTGTACACCTGAAGCTACCCCTTATTGCTGGTGTTGTTGTTCTGTTGTGTAACACAGGCATCTGCAAGCAGTTACAGTGGGTGTAGTGTGCATCCTTCACAGTATACACCTGAAGCTACCCCTTATTGCTGGTGTTGGTGTTGTTCTGTTGTGTAACACAGGCATCTGCAAGCAGTTACAGTGGGTGTTGTGTGCCTCCTGCACAGTATACACCTGAAGCTACCCCTTATTGCTGGTATTGTTCTGTTGTGTAACACAGGCATCTGCAGCAGTTACAGTGGGTGTAGTGTGCCTCCTGCAAAGTATACACCTGAAGCTACCCCTTATTGCTGGTGTTGTTCTGTTGTGTAACACAGGCATCTGCAGCAGCTACAGTGGGTGTAGTGTGCCTCCTGCACAGTATACACCTGAAGCTACCCCTTATTGCTGGTGTTGGTGTTGTTCTGTTGTGTAACACAGGCATCTGCAAGCAGTTACAGTGGGTGTAGTGTGCCTCCTGCACAGTATACACCTGAAGATACCCCTTATTGCTGGTGTTGGTGTTGTTCTGTTGTGTAACACAGGCATCTGCAAGCAGTTACAGTGGGTGTAGTGTGCCTCCTGCACAGTATACACCTGAAGCTACCCCTTATTGCTAGTGTTGTTGTTCTGTTGTGTAACACAGGCATCTGCAAGCAGTTACAGTGGGTGTAGTGTGCCTCCTGCACAGTATACACCTGAAGCTACCCCTTATTGCTGGTGTTGCTGTTGTTCTGTTGTGCAACACAGGCATCTACAAGCAGTTACAGTGGGTGTAGTGTGCCTCCTGTGCAGTATACACCTGAAGCTACCCCTTATTGCTGGTGTTGGTGTTGTTCTGTTTTGTAACACAGGCATCTACAAGCAGTTACCTAGGGTGTAGTGTGCCTCCTGCGCAGTATACACCTTAAGCTACCTCTTATTGCTGGTGTTGGTGTTGTTCTGTTGTGTAACACTGGCATCTGCAAGCAGTTACAGTGGGTGTAGTGTGCCTCCTGCACAGTATACACCTGAAGCTACCCCTTATTGCTGGTGTTGTTGTTCTGTTGTGTAACACAGGCATCTACAAGCAGTTACAGTGGGTGTAGTGTGCATCCTGCACAGTATACACCTGAAGCTACCCCTTATTGCTGGTGTTGGTGTTGTTCTGTTGTGTAACACAGGCATCTACAAGCAGTTACAGTGGGTGTAGTGTGCCTCCTGTGCAGTATACACCTGAAGCTACCCCTTATTGCTGGTGTTGTTCTGTTGTGTAACACAGACATCTGCAGCAGTTACAGTGGGTGTAGTGTGCCTCCTGCACAGTATACACTTGAAGCTACCCCTTATTGCTGGTGTTGTTCTGTTGTGTAACACAGAAATCTGCAGCAGTTACAGTGGAAGTAGTGTGCCTCCTGCACAGTATACACCTGAAGCTACCCCTTATTGCTGGTGTTGTTCTCTTGTGTAACACAGAAATCTGCAGCAGTTACAGTGGGTGTAGTGTGCCTCCTGCACAGTATACACCTGAAGCTACCCCTTACTGCTGGTGTTGGTGTTGTTCTGTTGTGTAACACAGGCATCTGCAAGCAGTTACAGTGGGTGTAGTGTGCCTCCTGCACAGTATACACCTGAAGCTACCCCTTATTGCTGGTGTTGTTGTTCTGTTGTGTAACACAGGCATCTGCAAGCAGTTACAGTGGGTGTAGTGTGCATCCTTCACAGTATACACCTGAAGCTACCCCTTATTGCTGGTGTTGGTGTTGTTCTGTTGTGTAACACAGGCATCTGCAAGCAGTTACAGTGGGTGTAGTGTGCCTCCTGCACAGTATACACCTGAAGCTACCCCTTATTGCTGGTGTTGGTGTTGTTCTGTTGTGTAACACAGGCATCTGCAAGCAGTTACAGTGGGTGTAGTGTGCCTCCTGCACAGTATACACCTGAAGCTACCCCTTATTGCTGGTGTTGGTGTTGTTCTGTTGTGTAACACAGGCATCTACAAGCAGTTACAGTGGGTGTAGTGTGCCTCCTGCGCAGTATACACCTCAAGCTACCCCTTATTGCTGGTGTTGTTCTGTTGTGTAACACAGACATCTGCAGCAGTTACAGTGGGTGTAGTGTGCCTCCTGCACAGTATACACCTGAAGCTACCCCTTATTGCTGGTGTTGTTCTGTTGTGTAACACAGGAATCTGCAGCAGTTACAGTGGATGTAGTGTGCCTCCTGCACAGTATACACCTGAAGCTACCCCTTATTGCTGGTGTTGGTGTTGTTCTGTTGTGTAACACAGGCATCTGCAAGCATTTACAGTGGGTGTAGTGTGCCTCCTGCACAGTATACACCTGAAGCTACCCCTTATTGCTGGTGTTGGTGTTGTTCTGTTGTGTAACACAGGCATCTACAAGCAGTTACAGTGGGTGTAGTGTGCCTCCTGCGCAGTATACACCTGAAGCTACCCCTTATTGCTGGTGTTGTTCTGTTGTGTAACACAGACATCTGCAGCAGTTACAGTGGGTGTAGTGTGCCTCCTGCACAGTATACACCTGAAGCTACCCCTTATTGCTGGTGTTGTTCTGTTGTGTAACACAGGAATCTGCAGCAGTTACAGTGGATGTAGTGTGCCTCCTGCACAGTATACACCTGAAGCTACCCCTTATTGCTGGTGTTGGTGTTGTTCTGTTGTGTAACAAAGGCATCTGCAGCAGTTACAGTGGGTGTAGTGTGCCTCCTGCAAAGTATACACCTGAAGCTACCCCTTATTGCTGGTGTTGTTCTGTTCTGTAACACAGGCATCTGCAGCAGTTACAGTGGGTGTAGTGTGCCTCCTGCACAGTATACACCTGAAGCTACCCCTTATTACTGGTGTTGCTGTTGTTCTGTTGTGCAACACAGGCATCTGCAAGCAGTTACAGTGGGTGTAGTGTGCCTCCTGCACAGTATACACCTGAAGCTACCCCTTATTGCTGGTGTTGGTCTGTTGTGTAACACAGGAATCTGCAGCAGTTACAGTGGGTGTAGTGTGCCTCCTGCACAGTATACACCTGAAGCTACCCCTTATTGCTGGTGTTGGTGTTGTTCTGTTGTGTAACACAGGCATCTGCAAGCAGTTACAGTGTGTGTAGTGTGCCTCCTGCACAGTATACACCTGAAGCTACCCCTTATTGCTGGTGTTGGTGTTGTTCTGTTGTGTAACACAGGCATCTGCAAGCAGTTACTGTGAGTGTAGTGTGCCTCCTGCACAGTATACACCTGAAGCTACCCCTTATTGCTAGTGTTGTTGTTCTGTTGTGTAACACAGGCATCTGCAAGCAGTTACAGTGGGTGTAGTGTGCCTCCTGCACAGTATACACCTGAAGCTACCCCTTATTGCTGGTGTTGCTGTTGTTCTGTTGTGCAACACAGGCATCTGCAAGCAGTTACAGTGGGTGTAGTGTGCCTCCTGCACAGTATACACCTGAAGCTACCCCTTATTGCTGGTGTTGGTCTGTTGTGTAACACAGGAATCTGCAGCAGTTACAGTGGGTGTAGTGTGCCTCCTGCACAGTATACACCTGAAGCTACCCCTTATTGCTGGTGTTGGTGTTGTTCTGTTGTGTAACACAGGCATCTACAAGCAGTTACAGTGGCTGTAGTGTGCCTCCTGTGCAGTATACACCTGAAGCTACCCCTTATTGCTGGTGTTGGTGTTGTTCTGTTGTGTAACACAGGCATCTACAAGCAGTTACATAGGGTGTAGTGTGCCTCCTGCGCAGTATACACCTTAAGCTACCTCTTATTGCTGGTGTTGGTGTTGTTCTGTTGTGTAACACAGGCATCTGCAAGCAGTTACAGTGGGTGTAGTGTGCCTCCTGCGCAGTATACACCTGAAGCTACCCCTTATTGCTGGTGTTGTTGTTCTGTTGTGTAACACAGGCATCTGCAAGCAGTTACAGTGGGTGTAGTGTGCATCCTGCACAGTATACACCTGAAGCTACCCCTTATTGCTGGTGTTGGTGTTGTTCTGTTGTGTAACACAGGCATCTACAAGCAGTTACAGTGGGTGTAGTGTGCCTCCTGCGCAGTATACACCTGAAGCTACCCCTTATTGCTGGTGTTGTTCTGTTGTGTAACACAGACATCTGCAGCAGTTACAGTGGGTGTAGTGTGCCTCCTGCACAGTATACACCTGAAGCTACCCCTTATTGCTGGTGTTGTTCTGTTGTGTAACACAGAAATCTGCAGCAGTTACAGTGGAAGTAGTGTGCCTCCTGCACAGTATACACCTGAAGCTACCCCTTATTGCTGGTGTTGTTCTGTTGTGTAACACAGGCATCTGCAAGCAGTTACAGTGGGTGTAGTGTGCCTCCTGCACATTATACACCTGAAGCTACCCCTTATTGCTGGTGTTGTTGTTCTGTTGTGTAACACAGGCATCTGCAAGCAGTTACAGTGGGTGTAGTGTGCCTCCTGCACAGTATACACCTGAAGCTACCCCTTATTGCTGGTGTTGGTGTTGTTCTGTTGTGTAACACAGGCATCTACAAGCAGTTACAGTGGGTGTAGTGTGCCTCCTGCGCAGTATACACCTGAAGCTACCCCTTATTGCTGGTGTTGTTCTGTTGTGTAACACAGATATCTGCAGCAGTTACAGTGGGTGTAGTGTGCCTCCTGCACAGTATACACCTGAAGCTACCCCTTATTGCTGGTGTTGTTCTGTTGTGTAACACAGAAATCTGCAGCAGTTACAGTGGAAGTAGTATGCCTCCTGCACAGTATATACCTGAAGCTACCCCTTATTGCTGGTGTTGGTGTTGTTCTGTTGTGTAACACAGGCATCTGCAAGCAGTTACAGTGGGTGTAGTGTGCCTCCTGCACAGTATACACCTGAAGCTACCCCTTATTGCTGGTGTTGTTGTTCTGTTGTGTAACACAGGCATCTGCAAGCAGTTACAGTGGGTGTAGTGTGCATCCTGCACAGTATACACCTGAAGCTACCCCTTATTGCTGGTGTTGGTGTTGTTCTGTTGTGTAACACAGGCATCTGCAAGCAGTTACAGTGGGTGTAGTGTGCCTACTGCACAGTATACACCTGAAGCTACCCCTTATTGCTGGTGTTGGTGTTGTTCTGTTGTGTAACACAGGCATCTGCAAGCAGTTACATTGGGTGTAGTGTGCCTCCTGCACAGTATACACTTGAAGCTACCCCTTATTGCTGGTGTTGGTGTTGTTCTGTTGTGTAACACAGGCATCTACAAGCAGTTACAGTGGGTGTAGTGTGCCTCCTGCGCAGTATACACCTGAAGCTACCCCTTATTGCTGGTGTTGTTCTGTTGTGTAACACAGACATCTGCAGCAGTTACAGTGGGTGTAGTGTGCCTCCTGCACAGTATACACCTGAAGCTACCCCTTATTGCTGGTGTTGTTCTGTTGTGTAACACAGGAATCTGCAGCAGTTACATTGGATGTAGTGTGCCTCCTGCACAGTATACACCTGAAGCTACCCCTTATTGCTGGTGTTGGTGTTGTTCTGTTGTGTAACACAGGCATCTGCAAGCATTTACAGTGGGTGTAGTGTGCCTCCTGCACAGTATACACCTGAAGCTACCCCTTATTGCTGGTGTTGTTGTTCTGTTGTGTAACACAGGCATCTGCAAGCAGTTACAGTGGGTGTAGTGTGCATCCTGCACAGTATACACCTGAAGCTACTCCTTATTGCTGGTGTTGGTGTTGTTCTGTTGTGTAACACAGGCATCTGCAAGCAGTTACAGTGGGTGTTGTGTGCCTCCTGCACAGTATACACCTGAAGCTACCCCTTATTGCTGGTGTTGTTCTGTTGTGTAACACAGACATCTGCAGCAGTAACAGTGGGTGTAGTGTGCCTCCTGCACAGTATACACCTGAAGCTACCCCTTATTGCTGGTGTTGGTGTTGTTCTGTTGTGTAACACAGGCATCTGCAAGCAGTTACAGTGGGTGTAGTGTGCATCCTGCACAGTATACACCTGAAGCTATCCCTTATTGATGGTGTTGTTCTGTTGTGTAACACAGGAATCTGCAGCAGTTACAGTTGGTGTAGTGTGCCTCCTGCACAGTATACACCTGATGCTACCCCTTATTGCTGGTGTTGTTCTGTTGTGTAACACAGGAATCTGCAGCAGTTACAGTGGGTGTAGTGTGCCTCCTGCACAGTATACACCTGAAGCTACCCCTTATTGCTGGTGTTGGTGTTGTTCTGTTGTGTAACACGGGCATCTGCAAGCAGTTACAGTGGGTGTAGTGTGCCTCCTGCACAGTATACACCTGACGCTTCCCCTTATTGCTGGTGTTGTTGTTCTGTTGTGTAACACAGGCATCTGCAAGCAGTTACAGTGGGGGTAGTGTGCCTCCTGCACAGTATACACCTGAAGCCACCCCTTATTGCTGGTGTTGCTGTTGTTCTGTTGTGCAACACAGGCATCTGCAAGCAGTTACTGTGGGTGTAGTGTGCCTCCTGCACAGTATACACCTGAAGCTACCCCTTATTGCTGGTGTTGTTCTGTTGTGTAACACAGGAGTCTGCAGCAGTTACAGTGGGTGTAGTGTGCCTCCTGCACAGTATACACCTGAAGCTACCCCTTATTGCTGGTGTTGGTGTTGTTCTGTTGTGTAACACAGGCATCTACAAGCAGTTACAGTGGGTGTAGTGTGCCTCCTGCGCAGTATACACCTGAAGCTACCCCTTATTGCTGGTGTTGTTCTGTTGTGTAACACAGACATCTGCAGCAGTTACAGTGGGTGTAGTGTGCCTCCTGCACAGTATACACCTGAAGCTACCCCTTATTGCTGGTATTGTTCTGTTGTGTAACACAGGCATCTGCAGCAGTTACAGTGGGTGTAGTGTGCCTCCTGCAAAGTATACACCTGAAGCTACCCCTTATTGCTGGTGTTGTTCTGTTGTGTAACACAGGCATCTGCAGCAGCTACAGTGGGTGTAGTGTGCCTCCTGCACAGTATACACCTGAAGCTACCCCTTATTGCTGGTGTTGGTGTTGTTCTGTTGTGTAACACAGGCATCTGCAAGCAGTTACAGTGGGTGTAGTGTGCCTCCTGCACAGTATACACCTGAAGCTACCCCTTATTGCTGGTGTTGGTGTTGTTCTGTTGTGTAACACAGGCATCTGCAAGCAGTTACAGTGGGTGTAGTGTGCCTCCTGCACAGTATACACCTGAAGCTACCCCTTATTGCTAGTGTTGTTGTTCTGTTGTGTAACACAGGCATTTGCAAGCAGTTACAGTGGGTGTAGTGTGCCTCCTGCACAGTATACACCTGAAGCTACCCCTTATTGCTGGTGTTGCTGTTGTTCTGTTGTGCAACACAGGCATCTGCAAGCAGTTACAGTGGGTGTAGTGTGCCTCCTGCACAGTATACACCTGAAGCTACCCCTTATTGTTGGTGTTGTTCTGTTGTGTAACACAGGCATCTACAAGCAGTTACAGTGGGTGTAGTGTGCCTCCTGTGCAGTATACACCTGAAGCTACCCCTTATTGCTGGTGTTGGTGTTGTTCTGTTGTGTAACACAGGCATCTACAAGCAGTTACCTAGGGTGTAGTGTGCCTCCTGCGCAGTATACACCTTAAGCTACCTCTTATTGCTGGTGTTGGTGTTGTTCTGTTGTGTAACACTGGCATCTGCAAGCAGTTACAGTGGGTGTAGTGTGCCTCCTGCACAGTATACACCTGAAGCTACCCCTTATTGCTGGTGTTGTTGTTCTGTTGTGTAACACAGGCATCTGCAAGCAGTTACAGTGGGTGTAGTGTGCATCCTGCACAGTATACACCTGAAGCTACCCCTTATTGCTGGTGTTGGTGTTGTTCTGTTGTGTAACACAGGCATCTACAAGCAGTTACAGTGGGTGTAGTGTGCCTCCTGTGCAGTATACACCTGAAGCTACCCCTTATTGCTGGTGTTGTTCTGTTGTGTAACACAGACATCTGCAGCAGTTACAGTGGGTGTAGTGTGCCTCCTGCACAGTATACACTTGAAGCTACCCCTTATTGCTGGTGTTGTTCTGTTGTGTAACACAGAAATCTGCAGCAGTTACAGTGGAAGTAGTGTGCCTCCTGCACAGTATACACCTGAAGCTACCCCTTATTGCTGGTGTTGTTCTCTTGTGTAACACAGAAATCTGCAGCAGTTACAGTGGGTGTAGTGTGCCTCCTGCACAGTATACACCTGAAGCTACCCCTTACTGCTGGTGTTGGTGTTGTTCTGTTGTGTAACACAGGCATCTGCAAGCAGTTACAGTGGGTGTAGTGTGCCTCCTGCACAGTATACACCTGAAGCTACCCCTTATTGCTGGTGTTGTTGTTCTGTTGTGTAACACAGGCATCTGCAAGCAGTTACAGTGGGTGTAGTGTGCATCCTTCACAGTATACACCTGAAGCTACCCCTTATTGCTGGTGTTGGTGTTGTTCTGTTATGTAACACAGGCATCTGCAAGCAGTTACAGTGGGTGTAGTGTGCCTCCTGCACAGTATACACCTGAAGCTACCCCTTATTGTTGGTGTTGGTGTTGTTCTGTTGTGTAACACAGGCATCTGCAAGCAGTTACAGTGGGTGTAGTGTGCCTCCTGCACAGTATACACCTGAAGCTACCCCTTATTGCTGGTGTTGGTGTTGTTCTGTTGTGTAACACAAGCATCTACAAGCAGTTACAGTGGGTGTAGTGTGCCTCCTGCGCAGTATACACCTGAAGCTACCCCTTATTGCTGGTGTTGTTCTGTTGTGTAACACAGACATCTGCAGCAGTTACAGTGGGTGTAGTGTGCCTCCTGCACAGTATACACCTGAAGCTACCCCTTATTGCTGGTGTTGTTCTGTTGTGTAACACAGGAATCTGCAGCAGTTACAGTGGATGTAGTGTGCCTCCTGCACAGTATACACCTGAAGCTACCCCTTATTGCTGGTGTTGGTGTTGTTCTGTTGTGTAACACAGGCATCTGCAAGCATTTACAGTGGGTGTAGTGTGCCTCCTGCACAGTATACACCTGAAGCTACCCCTTATTGCTGGTGTTGTTCTGTTGTGTAACACAGGCATCTACAAGCAGTTACAGTGGGTGTAGTGTGCCTCCTGCGCAGTATACACCTGAAGCTACCCCTTATTGCTGGTGTTGTTCTGTTGTGTAACACAGACATCTGCAGCAGTTACAGTGGGTGTAGTGTGCCTCCTGCACAGTATACACCTGAAGCTACCCCTTATTGCTGGTGTTGTTCTGTTGTGTAACACAGAAATCTGCAGCAGTTACAGTGGAAGTAGTGTGCCTCCTGCACAGTATACACCTGAAGCTACCCCTTATTGCTGGTGTTGGTGTTGTTCTGTTGTGTAACACAGGCATCTGCAAGCAGTTACAGTGGGTGTAGTGTGCCTCCTGCACAGTATACACCTGAAGCTACCCCTTATTGCTGGTGTTGTTGTTCTGTTGTGTAACACAGGCATCTGCAAGCAGTTACAGTGGGTGTAGTGTGCCTCCTGCACAGTATACACCTGAAGCTACCCCTTATTGCTGGTGTTGGTGTTGTTCTGTTGTGTAACATAGGCATCTACAAGCAGTTACAGTGGGTGTAGTGTGCCTCCTGTGCAGTATACACCTGAAGCTACCCCTTATTGCGGGTGTTGTTCTGTTGTGTAACACAGACATCTGCAGCAGTTACAGTGGGTGTAGTGTGCCTCCTGCACAGTATACACCTGAAGCTACCCCTTATTGCTGGTGTTGTTCTGTTGTGTAACACAGAAATCTGCAGCAGTTACAGTGGAAGTAGTATGCCTCCTGCACAGTATATACCTGAAGCTACCCCTTATTGCTGGTGTTGGTGTTGTTCTGTTGTGTAACACAGGCATCTGCAAGCAGTTACAGTGGGTGTAGTGTACCTCCTGCACAGTATACACCTGAAGCTACCCCTTATTGCTGGTGTTGTTGTTCTGTTGTGTAACACAGGCATCTGCAAGCAGTTACAGTGGGTGTAGTGTGCATCCTGCACAGTATACACCTGAAGCTACCCCTTATTGCTGGTGTTGGTGTTGTTCTGTTGTGTAACACAGGCATCTGCAAGCAGTTACAGTGGGTGTAGTGTGCCTACTGCACAGTATACACCTGAAGCTACCCCTTATTGCTGGTGTTGGTGTTGTTCTGTTGTGTAACACAGGCATCTGCAAGCATTTACAGTGGGTGTAGTGTGCCTCCTGCACAGTATACACCTGAAGCTACCCCTTATTGCTGGTGTTGGTGTTGTTCTGTTGTGTAACACAGGCATCTACAAGCAGTTACAGTGGGTGTAGTGTGCCTCCTGCGCAGTATACACCTGAAGCTACCCCTTATTGCTGGTGTTGTTCTGTTGTGTAACACAGACATCTGCAGCAGTTACAGTGGGTGTAGTGTGCCTCCTGCACAGTATACACCTGAAGCTACCCCTTATTGCTGGTGTTGTTCTGTTGTGTAACACAGGAATCTGCAGCAGTTACAGTGGATGTAGTGTGCCTCCTGCGCAGTATACACCTGAAGCTACCCCTTATTGCTGGTGTTGTTCTGTTGTGTAACACAGACATCTGCAGCAGTTACAGTGGGTGTAGTGTGCCTCCTGCAAAGTATACACCTGAAGCTACCCCTTATTGCTGGTGTTGTTCTGTTCTGTAACACAGGCATCTGCAGCAGTTACAGTGGGTGTAGTGTGCCTCCTGCACAGTATACACCTGAAGCTACCCCTTATTGCTGGTGTTGGTGTTGTTCTGTTGTGTAACACAGGCATCTGCAAGCAGTTACAGTGTGTGTAGTGTGCCTCCTGCACAGTATACACCTGAAGCTACCCCTTATTGCTGGTGTTGGTGTTGTTCTGTTGTGTAACACAGGCATCTGCAAGCAGTTACTGTGAGTGTAGTGTGCCTCCTGCACAGTATACACCTGAAGCTACCCCTTATTGCTAGTGTTGTTGTTCTGTTGTGTAACACAGGCATCTGCAAGCAGTTACAGTGGGTGTAGTGTGCCTCCTGCACAGTATACACCTGAAGCTACCCCTTATTACTGGTGTTGCTGTTGTTCTGTTGTGCAACACAGGCATCTGCAAGCAGTTACAGTGGGTGTAGTGTGCCTCCTGCACAGTATACACCTGAAGCTACCCCTTATTGCTGGTGTTGGTCTGTTGTGTAACACAGGAATCTGCAGCAGTTACAGTGGGTGTAGTGTGCCTCCTGCACAGTATACACCTGAAGCTACCCCTTATTGCTGGTGTTGGTGTTGTTCTGTTGTGTAACACAGGCATCTGCAAGCAGTTACAGTGTGTGTAGTGTGCCTCCTGCACAGTATACACCTGAAGCTACCCCTTATTGCTGGTGTTGGTGTTGTTCTGTTGTGTAACACAGGCATCTGCAAGCAGTTACTGTGAGTGTAGTGTGCCTCCTGCACAGTATACACCTGAAGCTACCCCTTATTGCTAGTGTTGTTGTTCTGTTGTGTAACACAGGCATCTGCAAGCAGTTACAGTGGGTGTAGTGTGCCTCCTGCACAGTATACACCTGAAGCTACCCCTTATTGCTGGTGTTGCTGTTGTTCTGTTGTGCAACACAGGCATCTGCAAGCAGTTACAGTGGGTGTAGTGTGCCTCCTGCACAGTATACACCTGAAGCTACCCCTTATTGCTGGTGTTGGTCTGTTGTGTAACACAGGAATCTGCAGCAGTTACAGTGGGTGTAGTGTGCCTCCTGCACAGTATACACCTGAAGCTACCCCTTATTGCTGGTGTTGGTGTTGTTCTGTTGTGTAACACAGGCATCTACAAGCAGTTACAGTGGGTGTAGTGTGCCTCCTGTGCAGTATACACCTGAAGCTACCCCTTATTGCTGGTGTTGGTGTTGTTCTGTTGTGTAACACAGGCATCTACAAGCAGTTACATAGGGTTTAGTGTGCCTCCTGCGCAGTATACACCTTAAGCTACCTCTTATTGCTGGTGTTGGTGTTGTTCTGTTGTGTAACACAGGCATCTGCAAGCAGTTACAGTGGGTGTAGTGTGCCTCCTGTGCAGTATACACCTGAAGCTACCCCTTATTGCTGGTGTTGTTGTTCTGTTGTGTAACACAGGCATCTGCAAGCAGTTACAGTGGGTGTAGTGTGCATCCTGCACAGTATACACCTGTAGCTACCCCTTATTGCTGGTGTTGGTGTTGTTCTGTTGTGTAACACAGGCATCTACAAGCAGTTACAGTGGGTGTAGTGTGCCTCCTGCGCAGTATACACCTGAAGCTACCCCTTATTGCTGGTGTTGTTCTGTTGTGTAACACAGACATCTGCAGCAGTTACAGTGGGTGTAATGTGCCTCCTGCACAGTATACACCTGAAGCTACCCCTTATTGCTGGTGTTGTTCTGTTGTGTAACACAGAAATCTGCAGCAGTTACAGTGGAAGTAGTGTGCCTCCTGCACAGTATACACCTGAAGCTACCCCTTATTGCTGGTGTTGGTGTTGTTCTGTTGTGTAACACAGGCATCTGCAAGCAGTTACAGTGGGTGTAGTGTGCCTCCTGCACAGTATACACCTGAAGCTACCCCTTATTGCTGGTGTTGTTGTTCTGTTGTGTAACACAGGCATCTGCAAGCAGTTACAGTGGGTGTAGTGTGCATCCTGCACAGTATACACCTGAAGCTACCCCTTATTGCTGGTGTTGGTGTTGTTCTGTTGTGTAACACAGGCATCTGCAAGCAGTTACAGTGGGTGTAGTGTGCCTACTGCACAGTATACACCTGAAGCTACCCCTTATTGCTGGTGTTGGTGTTGTTCTGTTGTGTAACACAGGCATCTGCAAGCATTTACAGTGGGTGTAGTGTGCCTCCTGCACAGTATACACCTGAAGCTACCCCTTATTGCTGGTGTTGGTGTTGTTCTGTTGTGTAACACAGGCATCTACAAGCAGTTACAGTGGGTGTAGTGTGCCTCCTGCGCAGTATACACCTGAAGCTACCCCTTATTGCTGGTGTTGTTCTGTTGTGTAACACAGACATCTGCAGCAGTTACAGTGGGTGTAGTGTGCCTCCTGCACAGTATACACCTGAAGCTACCCCTTATTGCTGGTGTTGTTCTGTTGTGTAACACAGGAATCTGCAGCAGTTACAGTGGATGTAGTGTGCCTCCTGCACAGTATACACCTGAAGCTACCCCTTATTGCTGGTGTTGGTGTTGTTCTGTTGTGTAACACAGGCATCTGCAGCAGTTACAGTGGGTGTAGTGTGCCTCCTGCAAAGTATACACCTGAAGCTACCCCTTATTGCTGGTGTTGTTCTGTTCTGTAACACAGGCATCTGCAGCAGTTACAGTGGGTGTAGTGTGCCTCCTGCACAGTATACACCTGAAGCTACCCCTTATTGCTGGTGTTGGTGTTGTTCTGTTGTGTAACACAGGCATCTGCAAGCAGTTACAGTGTGTGTAGTGTGCCTCCTGCACAGTATACACCTGAAGCTACCCCTTATTGCTGGTGTTGGTGTTGTTCTGTTGTGTAACACAGGCATCTGCAAGCAGTTACTGTGAGTGTAGTGTGCCTCCTGCACAGTATACACCTGAAGCTACCCCTTATTGCTAGTGTTGTTGTTCTGTTGTGTAACACAGGCATCTGCAAGCAGTTACAGTGGGTGTAGTGTGCCTCCTGCACAGTATACACCTGAAGCTACCCCTTATTACTGGTGTTGCTGTTGTTCTGTTGTGCAACACAGGCATCTGCAAGCAGTTACAGTGGGTGTAGTGTGCCTCCTGCACAGTATACACCTGAAGCTACCCCTTATTGCTGGTGTTGGTCTGTTGTGTAACACAGGAATCTGCAGCAGTTACAGTGGGTGTAGTGTGCCTCCTGCACAGTATACACCTGAAGCTACCCCTTATTGCTGGTGTTGGTGTTGTTCTGTTGTGTAACACAGGCATCTGCAAGCAGTTACAGTGTGTGTAGTGTGCCTCCTGCACAGTATACACCTGAAGCTACCCCTTATTGCTGGTGTTGTTCTGTTGTGTAACACAGGCATCTGCAAGCAGTTACTGTGAGTGTAGTGTGCCTCCTGCACAGTATACACCTGAAGCTACCCCTTATTGCTAGTGTTGTTGTTCTGTTGTGTAACACAGGCATCTGCAAGCAGTTACAGTGGGTGTAGTGTGCCTCCTGCACAGTATACACCTGAAGCTACCCCTTATTGCTGGTGTTGCTGTTGTTCTGTTGTGCAACACAGGCATCTGCAAGCAGTTACAGTGGGTGTAGTGTGCCTCCTGCACAGTATACACCTGAAGCTACCCCTTATTGCTGGTGTTGGTCTGTTGTGTAACACAGGAATCTGCAGCAGTTACAGTGGGTGTAGTGTGCCTCCTGCACAGTATACACCTGAAGCTACCCCTTATTGCTGGTGTTGGTGTTGTTCTGTTGTGTAACACAGGCATCTACAAGCAGTTACAGTGGGTGTAGTGTGCCTCCTGTGCAGTATACACCTGAAGCTACCCCTTATTGCTGGTGTTGGTGTTGTTCTGTTGTGTAACACAGGCATCTACAAGCAGTTACATAGGGTTTAGTGTGCCTCCTGCGCAGTATACACCTTAAGCTACCTCTTATTGCTGGTGTTGGTGTTGTTCTGTTGTGTAACACAGGCATCTGCAAGCAGTTACAGTGGGTGTAGTGTGCCTCCTGCGCAGTATACACCTGAAGCTACCCCTTATTGCTGGTGTTGTTCTGTTGTGTAACACAGGCATCTGCAAGCAGTTACAGTGGGTGTAGTGTGCATCCTGCACAGTATACACCTGTAGCTACCCCTTATTGCTGGTGTTGGTGTTGTTCTGTTGTGTAACACAGGCATCTACAAGCAGTTACAGTGGGTGTAGTGTGCCTCCTGCGCAGTATACACCTGAAGCTACCCCTTATTGCTGGTGTTGTTCTGTTGTGTAACACAGACATCTGCAGCAGTTACAGTGGGTGTAGTGTGCCTCCTGCACAGTATACACCTGAAGCTACCCCTTATTGCTGGTGTTGTTCTGTTGTGTAACACAGAAATCTGCAGCAGTTACAGTGGAAGTAGTGTGCCTCCTGCACAGTATACACCTGAAGCTACCCCTTATTGCTGGTGTTGGTGTTGTTCTGTTGTGTAACACAGGCATCTGCAAGCAGTTACAGTGGGTGTAGTGTGCCTCCTGCACAGTATACACCTGAAGCTACCCCTTATTGCTGGTGTTGTTGTTCTGTTGTGTAACACAGGCATCTGCAAGCAGTTACAGTGGGTGTAGTGTGCCTCCTGCACAGTATACACCTGAAGCTACCCCTTATTGCTGGTGTTGGTGTTGTTCTGTTGTGTAACACAGGCATCTACAAGCAGTTACAGTGGGTGTAGTGTGCCTCCTGCGCAGTATACACCTGAAGCTACCCCTTATTGCTGGTGTTGTTCTGTTGTGTAACACAGACATCTGCAGCAGTTACAGTGGGTGTAGTGTGCCTCCTGCACAGTATACACCTGAAGCTACCCCTTATTGCTGGTGTTGTTCTGTTGTGTAACACAGAAATCTGCAGCAGTTACAGTGGAAGTAGTATGCCTCCTGCACAGTATATACCTGAAGCTACCCCTTATTGCTGGTGTTGGTGTTGTTCTGTTGTGTAACACAGGCATCTGCCAGCAGTTACAGTGGGTGTAGTGTGCCTCCTGCACAGTATACACCTGAAGCTACCCCTTATTGCTGGTGTTGTTGTTCTGTTGTGTAACACAGGCATCTACAAGCAGTTACAGTGGGTGTAGTGTGCATCCTGCACAGTATACACCTGAAGCTACCCCTTATTGCTGGTGTTGGTGTTGTTCTGTTGTGTAACACAGGCATCTGCAAGCAGTTACAGTGGGTGTAGTGTGCCTACTGCACAGTATACACCTGAAGCTACCCCTTATTGCTGGTGTTGGTGTTGTTCTGTTGTGTAACACAGGCATCTGCAAGCAGTTACAGTGGGTGTAGTGTTACATTGCACAGTATACACCTGAAGCTACTCCTTATTGCTGGTGTTGGTGTTGTTCTGTTGTGTAACACAGGCATCTGCAAGCAGTTACAGTGGGTGTTGTGTGCCTCCTGCACAGTATACACCTGAAGCTACCCCTTATTGCTGGTGTTGTTCTGTTGTGTAACACAGACATCTGCAGCAGTAACAGTGGGTGTAGTGTGCCTCCTGCACAGTATACACCTGAAGCTACCCCTTATTGCTGGTGTTGGTGTTGTTCTGTTGTGTAACACAGGCATCTGCAAGCAGTTACAGTGGGTGTAGTGTGCATCCTGCACAGTATACACCTGAAGCTATCCCTTATTGATGGTGTTGTTCTGTTGTGTAACACAGGAATCTGCAGCAGTTACAGTTGGTGTAGTGTGCCTCCTGCACAGTATACACCTGATGCTACCCCTTATTGCTGGTGTTGTTCTGTTGTGTAACACAGGAATCTGCAGCAGTTACAGTGGGTGTAGTGTGCCTCCTGCACAGTATACACCTGAAGCTACCCCTTATTGCTGGTGTTGGTGTTGTTCTGTTGTGTAACACGGGCATCTGCAAGCAGTTACAGTGGGTGTAGTGTGCCTCCTGCACAGTATACACCTGACGCTTCCCCTTATTGCTGGTGTTGTTGTTCTGTTGTGTAACACAGGCATCTGCAAGCAGTTACAGTGGGGGTAGTGTGCCTCCTGCACAGTATACACCTGAAGCCACCCCTTATTGCTGGTGTTGCTGTTGTTCTGTTGTGCAACACAGGCATCTGCAAGCAGTTACAGTGGGTGTAGTGTGCCTCCTGCACAGTATACACCTGAAGCTACCCCTTATTGCTGGTGTTGGTGTTGTTCTGTTGTGTAACACAGGCATCTACAAGCAGTTACAGTGGGTGTAGTGTGCCTCCTGCGCAGTATACACCTGAAGCTACCCCTTATTGCTGGTGTTGTTCTGTTGTGTAACACGGACATCTGCAGCAGTTGCAGTGGGTGTAGTGTGCCTCCTGCACAGTATACACCTGAAGCTACCCCTTATTGCTGGTGTTGTTCTGTTGTGTAACACAGAAATCTGCAGCAGTTACAGTGGGTGTAGTGTGCCTCCTGCACAGTATACACCTGAAGCTACCCCTTACTGCTGGTGTTGGTGTTGTTCTGTTGTGTAACACAGGCATCTGCAAGCAGTTACTGTGGGTGTAGTGTGCCTCCTGCACAGTGTACACCTGAAGCTACCCCTTATTGCTGGTGTTGTTGTTCTGTTGTGTAACACAGGCATCTGCAAGCAGTTACAGTGGGTGTAGTGTGCATCCTTCACAGTATACACCTGAAGCTACCCCTTATTGCTGGTGTTGGTGTTGTTCTGTTGTGTAACACAGGCATCTGCAAGCAGTTACAGTGGGTGTTGTGTGCCTCCTGCACAGTATACACCTGAAGCTACCCCTTATTGCTGGTATTGTTCTGTTGTGTAACACAGGCATCTGCAGCAGTTACAGTTGGTGTACTGTGCCTCCTGCAAAGTATACACCTGAAGCTACCCCTTATTGCTGGTGTTGTTCTGTTGTGTAACACAGGCATCTGCAGCAGCTACAGTGGGTGTAGTGTGCCTCCTGCACAGTATACACCTGTAGCTACCCCTTATTGCTGGTGTTGGTGTTGTTCTGTTGTGTAACACAGGCATCTGCAAGCAGTTACAGTGGGTGTAGTGTGCCTCCTGCACAGTATACACCTGAAGCTACCCCTTATTGCTGGTGTTGTTCTGTTGTGTAACACAGACATCTGCAGCAGTTACAGTGGGTGTAGTGTGCCTCCTGCACAGTATACACCTGAAGCTACCCCTTATTGCTGGTGTTGTTCTGTTGTGTAACACAGAAATCTGCAGCAGTTACAGTGGAAGTAGTATGCCTCCTGCACAGTATATACCTGAAGCTACCCCTTATTGCTGGTGTTGGTGTTGTTCTGTTGTGTAACACAGGCATCTGCAAGCAGTTACAGTGGGTGTAGTGTGCCTCCTGCACAGTATACACCTGAAGCTACCCCTTATTGCTGGTGTTGTTGTTCTGTTGTGTAACACAGGCATCTGCAAGCAGTTACAGTGGGTGTAGTGTGCATCCTGCACAGTATACACCTGAAGCTACCCCTTATTGCTGGTGTTGGTGTTGTTCTGTTGTGTAACACAGGCATCTGCAAGCAGTTACAGTGGGTGTAGTGTGCCTACTGCACAGTATACACCTGAAGCTACCCCTTATTGCTGGTGTTGGTGTTGTTCTGTTGTGTAACACAGGCATCTGCAAGCAGTTACATTGGGTGTAGTGTGCCTCCTGCACAGTATACACTTGAAGCTACCCCTTATTGCTGGTGTTGGTGTTGTTCTGTTGTGTAACACAGGCATCTACAAGCAGTTACAGTGGGTGTAGTGTGCCTCCTGCGCAGTATACACCTGAAGCTACCCCTTATTGCTGGTGTTGTTCTGTTGTGTAACACAGACATCTGCAGCAGTTACAGTGGGTGTAGTGTGCCTCCTGCACAGTATACACCTGAAGCTACCCCTTATTGCTGGTGTTGTTCTGTTGTGTAACACAGGAATCTGCAGCAGTTACATTGGATGTAGTGTGCCTCCTGCACAGTATACACCTGAAGCTACCCCTTATTGCTGGTGTTGGTGTTGTTCTGTTGTGTAACACAGGCATCTGCAAGCATTTACAGTGGGTGTAGTGTGCCTCCTGCACAGTATACACCTGAAGCTACCCCTTATTGCTGGTGTTGTTGTTCTGTTGTGTAACACAGGCATCTGCAAGCAGTTACAGTGGGTGTAGTGTTACATTGCACAGTATACACCTGAAGCTACTCCTTATTGCTGGTGTTGGTGTTGTTCTGTTGTGTAACACAGGCATCTGCAAGCAGTTACAGTGGGTGTTGTGTGCCTCCTGCACAGTATACACCTGAAGCTACCCCTTATTGCTGGTGTTGTTCTGTTGTGTAACACAGACATCTGCAGCAGTAACAGTGGGTGTAGTGTGCCTCCTGCACAGTATACACCTGAAGCTACCCCTTATTGCTGGTGTTGGTGTTGTTCTGTTGTGTAACACAGGCATCTGCAAGCAGTTACAGTGGGTGTAGTGTGCATCCTGCACAGTATACACCTGAAGCTATCCCTTATTGATGGTGTTGTTCTGTTGTGTAACACAGGAATCTGCAGCAGTTACAGTTGGTGTAGTGTGCCTCCTGCACAGTATACACCTGATGCTACCCCTTATTGCTGGTGTTGTTCTGTTGTGTAACACAGGAATCTGCAGCAGTTACAGTGGGTGTAGTGTGCCTCCTGCACAGTATACACCTGAAGCTACCCCTTATTGCTGGTGTTGGTGTTGTTCTGTTGTGTAACACGGGCATCTGCAAGCAGTTACAGTGGGTGTAGTGTGCCTCCTGCACAGTATACACCTGACGCTTCCCCTTATTGCTGGTGTTGTTGTTCTGTTGTGTAACACAGGCATCTGCAAGCAGTTACAGTGGGGGTAGTGTGCCTCCTGCACAGTATACACCTGAAGCCACCCCTTATTGCTGGTGTTGCTGTTGTTCTGTTGTGCAACACAGGCATCTGCAAGCAGTTACAGTGGGTGTAGTGTGCCTCCTGCACAGTATACACCTGAAGCTACCCCTTATTGCTGGTGTTGTTCTGTTGTGTAACACAGGAATCTGCAGCAGTTACAGTGGGTGTAGTGTGCCTCCTGCACAGTATACACCTGAAGCTACCCCTTATTGCTGGTGTTGGTGTTGTTCTGTTGTGTAACACAGGCATCTACAAGCAGTTACAGTGGGTGTAGTGTGCCTCCTGCGCAGTATACACCTGAAGCTACCCCTTATTGCTGGTGTTGTTCTGTTGTGTAACACAGAAATCTGCAGCAGTTACAGTGGGTGTAGTGTGCCTCCTGCACAGTATACACCTGAAGCTACCCCTTACTGCTGGTGTTGGTGTTGTTCTGTTGTGTAACACAGGCATCTGCAAGCAGTTACTGTGGGTGTAGTGTGCCTCCTGCACAGTGTACACCTGAAGCTACCCCTTATTGCTGGTGTTGTTGTTCTGTTGTGTAACACAGGCATCTGCAAGCAGTTACAGTGGGTGTAGTGTGCATCCTTCACAGTATACACCTGAAGCTACCCCTTATTGCTGGTGTTGGTGTTGTTCTGTTGTGTAACACAGGCATCTGCAAGCAGTTACAGTGGGTGTTGTGTGCCTCCTGCACAGTATACACCTGAAGCTACCCCTTATTGCTGGTATTGTTCTGTTGTGTAACACAGGCATCTGCAGCAGTTACAGTTGGTGTAGTGTGCCTCCTGCAAAGTATACACCTGAAGCTACCCCTTATTGCTGGTGTTGTTCTGTTGTGTAACACAGGCATCTGCAGCAGCTACAGTGGGTGTAGTGTGCCTCCTGCACAGTATACACCTGAAGCTACCCCTTATTGCTGGTGTTGGTGTTGTTCTGTTGTGTAACACAGGCATCTGCAAGCAGTTACAGTGGGTGTAGTGTGCCTCCTGCACAGTATACACCTGAAGCTACCCCTTATTGCTGGTGTTGGTGTTGTTCTGTTGTGTAACACAGGCATCTGCAAGCAGTTACAGTGGGTGTAGTGTGCCTCCTGCACAGTATACACCTGAAGCTACCCCTTATTGCTAGTGTTGTTGTTCTGTTGTGTAACACAGGCATCTGCAAGCAGTTACAGTGGGTGTAGTGTGCCTCCTGCACAGTATACACCTGAAGCTACCCCTTATTGCTGGTGTTGCTGTTGTTCTGTTGTGCAACACAGGCATCTGCAAGCAGTTACAGTGGGTGTAGTGTGCCTCCTGCACAGTATACACCTGAAGCTACCCCTTATTGTTGGTGTTGTTCTGTTGTGTAACACAGGCATCTACAAGCAGTTACAGTGGGTGTAGTGTGCCTCCTGTGCAGTATACACCTGAAGCTACCCCTTATTGCTGGTGTTGGTGTTGTTCTGTTGTGTAACACAGGCATCTACAAGCAGTTACCTAGGGTGTAGTGTGCCTCCTGCGCAGTATACACCTTAAGCTACCTCTTATTGCTGGTGTTGGTGTTGTTCTGTTGTGTAAAACTGGCATCTGCAAGCAGTTACAGTGGGTGTAGTGTGCCTCCTGCACAGTATACACCTGAAGCTACCCCTTATTGCTGGTGTTGTTGTTCTGTTGTGTAACACAGAAATCTTCAGCAGTTACAGTGGGTGTAGTGTGCCTCCTGCACAGTATACACCTGAAGCTACCCCTTACTGCTGGTGTTGGTGTTGTTCTGTTGTGTAACACAGGCATCTGCAAGCAGTTACAGTGGGTGCAGTGTGCCTCCTGCACAGTATACACCTGAAGCTACCCCTTATTGCTGGTGTTGTTGTTCTGTTGTGTAACACAGGCATCTGCAAGCAGTTACAGTGGGTGTAGTGTGCATCCTTCACAGTATACACCTGAAGCTACCCCTTATTGCTGGTGTTGGTGTTGTTCTGTTGTGTAACACAGGCATCTGCAAGCAGTTACAGTGGGTGTAGTGTGCCTCCTGCACAGTATACACCTGAAGCTACCCCTTATTGCTGGTGTTGGTGTTGTTCTGTTGTGTAACACAGGCATCTGCAAGCAGTTACAGTGGGTGTAGTGTGCCTCCTGCACAGTATACACCTGAAGCTACCCCTTATTGCTGGTGTTGGTGTTGTTCTGTTGTGTAACACAGGCATCTACAAGCAGTTACAGTGAGTGTAGTGTGCCTCCTGCGCAGTATACACCTGAAGCTACCCCTTATTGCTGGTGTTGTTCTGTTGTGTAACACAGACATCTGCAGCAGTTACAGTGGGTGTAGTGTGCCTCCTGCACAGTATACACCTGAAGCTACCCCTTATTGCTGGTGTTGTTCTGTTGTGTAACACAGGAATCTGCAGCAGTTACAGTGGATGTAGTGTGCCTCCTGCACAGTATACACCTGAAGCTACCCCTTATTGCTGGTGTTGGTGTTGTTCTGTTGTGTAACACAGGCATCTGCAAGCATTTACAGTGGGTGTAGTGTGCCTCCTGCACAGTATACACCTGAAGCTACCCCTTATTGCTGGTGTTGGTGTTGTTCTGTTGTGTAACACAGGCATCTACAAGCAGTTACAGTGGGTGTAGTGTGCCTCCTGTGCAGTATACACCTGAAGCTACCCCTTATTGCTGGTGTTGTTCTGTTGTGTAACACAGACATCTGCAGCAGTTACAGTGGGTGTAGTGTGCCTCCTGCACAGTATACACCTGAAGCTACCCCTTATTGCTGGTGTTGTTCTGTTGTGTAACACAGGAATCTGCAGCAGTTACAGTGGATGTAGTGTGCCTCCTGCACAGTATACACCTGAAGCTACCCCTTATTGCTGGTGTTGGTGTTGTTCTGTTGTGTAACACAGGCATCTGCAGCAGTTACAGTGGGTGTAGTGTGCCTCCTGCAAAGTATACACCTGAAGCTACCCCTTATTGCTGGTGTTGTTCTGTTCTGTAACACAGGCATCTGCAGCAGTTACAGTGGGTGTAGTGTGCCTCCTGCACAGTATACACCTGAAGCTACCCCTTATTGCTGGTGTTGGTGTTGTTCTGTTGTGTAACACAGGCATCTGCAAGCAGTTACAGTGTGTGTAGTGTGCCTCCTGCACAGTATACACCTGAAGCTACCCCTTATTGCTGGTGTTGGTGTTGTTCTGTTGTGTAACACAGGCATCTGCAATCAGTTACTGTGGGTGTAGTGTGCCTCCTGCACAGTATACACCTGAAGCTACCCCTTATTGCTAGTGTTGTTGTTCTGTTGTGTAACACAGGCATCTGCAAGCAGTTACAGTGGGTGTAGTGTGCCTCCTGCACAGTATACACCTGAAGCTACCCCTTATTGCTGGTGTTGGTCTGTTGTGTAACACAGGAATCTGCAGCAGTCACAGTGGGTGTAGTGTGCCTCCTGCACAGTATACACCTGAAGCTACCCCTTATTGCTGGTGTTGGTGTTGTTCTGTTGTGTAACACAGGCATCTACAAGCAGTTACAGTGGGTGTAGTGTGCCTCCTGTGCAGTATACACCTGAAGCTACCCCTTATTGCTGGTGTTGGTGTTGTTCTGTTGTGTAACACAGGCATCTACAAGCAGTTACATAGGGTGTAGTGTGCCTCCTGCGCAGTATACACCTTAAGCTACCTCTTATTGCTGGTGTTGGTGTTGTTCTGTTGTGTAACACAGGCATCTGCAAGCAGTTACAGTGGGTGTAGTGTGCCTCCTGCACAGTATACACCTGAAGCTACCCCTTATTGCTGGTGTTGTTGTTCTGTTGTGTAACACAGGCATCTGCAAGCAGTTACAGTGGGTGTAGTGTGCATCCTGCACAGTATACACCTGAAGCTACCCCTTATTGCTGGTGTTGGTGTTGTTCTGTTGTGTAACACAGGCATCTACAAGCAGTTACAGTGGGTGTAGTGTGCCTCCTGCGCAGTATACACCTGAAGCTACCCCTTATTGCTGGTGTTGTTCTGTTGTGTAACACAGACATCTGCAGCAGTTACAGTGGGTGTAGTGTGCCTCCTGCACAGTATACACCTGAAGCTACCCCTTATTGCTGGTGTTGGTGTTGTTCTGTTGTGTAACACAGGCATCTGCAAGCAGTTACAGTGGGTGTAGTGTGCCTCCTGCACAGTATACACCTGAAGCTACCCCTTATTGCTGGTGTTGTTGTTCTGTTGTGTAACACAGGCATCTGCAAGCAGTTACAGTGGGTGTAGTGTGCCTCCTGCACAGTATACACCTGAAGCTACCCCTTATTGCTGGTGTTGGTGTTGTTCTGTTGTGTAACACAGGCATCTACAAGCAGTTACAGTGGGTGTAGTGTGCCTCCTGCGCAGTATACACCTGAAGCTACCCCTTATTGCTGGTGTTGTTCTGTTGTGTAACACAGACATCTGCAGCAGTTACAGTGGGTGTAGTGTGCCTCCTGCACAGTATACACCTGAAGCTACCCCTTATTGCTGGTGTTGTTCTGTTGTGTAACACAGAAATCTGCAGCAGTTACAGTGGAAGTAGTATGCCTCCTGCACAGTATATACCTGAAGCTACCCCTTATTGCTGGTGTTGGTGTTGTTCTGTTGTGTAACACAGGCATCTGCAAGCAGTTACAGTGGGTGTAGTGTGCCTCCTGCACAGTATACACCTGAAGCTACCCCTTATTGCTGGTGTTGTTGTTCTGTTGTGTAACACAGGCATCTGCAAGCAGTTACAGTAGGTGTAGTGTGCATCCTGCACAGTATACACCTGAAGCTACCCCTTATTGCTGGTGTTGGTGTTGTTCTGTTGTGTAACACAGGCATCTGCAAGCAGTTACAGTGGGTGTAGTGTGCCTACTGCACAGTATACACCTGAAGCTACCCCTTATTGCTGGTGTTGGTGTTGTTCTGTTGTGTAACACAGGCATCTGCAAGCAGTTACATTGGGTGTAGTGTGCCTCCTGCACAGTATACACTTGAAGCTACCCCTTATTGCTGGTGTTGTTTTGTTGTGTAACACAGGCATCTACAAGCAGTTACAGTGGGTGTAGTGTGCCTCCTGCGCAGTATACACCTGAAGCTACCCCTTATTGCTGGTGTTGTTCTGTTGTGTAACACAGGAATCTGCAGCAGTTACATTGGATGTAGTGTGCCTCCTGCACAGTATACACCTGAAGCTACCCCTTATTGCTGGTGTTGGTGTTGTTCTGTTGTGTAACACAGGCATCTGCAAGCATTTACAGTGGGTGTAGTGTGCCACCTGCACAGTATACACTTGAAGCTACCCCTTATTGCTGGTGTTGTTGTTCTGTTGTGTAACACAGGCATCTGCAAGCAGTTACAGTGGGTGTAGTGTGCATCCTGCACAGTATACACCTGAAGCTACTCCTTATTGCTGGTGTTGGTGTTGTTCTGTTGTGTAACACAGGCATCTGCAAGCAGTTACAGTGGGTGTTGTGTGCCTCCTGCACAGTATACACCTGAAGCTACCCCTTATTGCTGGTGTTGTTCTGTTGTGTAACACAGGCATCTGCAGCAGTTACAGTGGGTGTAGTGTGCCTCCTGCAAAGTATACACCTGAAGCTACCCCTTATTGCTGGTGTTGTTCTGTTGTGTAACACAGGCATCTGCAGCAGTTACAGTGGGTGTAGTGTGCCTCCTGCACAGTATACACCTGAAGCTACCCCTTATTGCTGGTGTTGGTGTTGTTCTGTTGTGTAACACAGGCATCTGCAAGCAGTTACAGTGAGTATAGTGTGCCTCCTGCACAGTATACACCTGAAGCTACCCCTTATTGCTGGTGTTGGTGTTGTTCTGTTGTGTAACACAGGCATCTGCAAGCAGTTACAGTGGGTGTAGTGTGCCCCCTGCACAGTATACACCTGAAGCTACCACTTATTGCTGGTGTTGTTCTGTTGTGTAACACAGGAATCTGCAGCAGTTACAGTGGGTGTAGTGTGCCTCCTGCACAGTATACACCTGAAGCTACCCCTTATTGCTGGTGTTGGTGTTGTTCTGTTGTGTAACACAGGCATCTGCAAGCAGTTACAGTGGGTGTAGTGTGCCTCCTGCACAGTATACACCTGAAGCTACCCCTTATTGCTGGTGTTGGTGTTGTTCTGTTGTGTAACACAGGCATCTACAAGCAGTTACAGTGGGTGTAGTGTGCCTCCTGTGCAGTATACACCTTAAGCTACCCCTTATTGCTGGTGTTGGTGTTGTTCTGTTGTGTAACACAGGCATCTACAAGCAGTTACATAGGGTGTAGTGTGCCTCCTGCGCAGTATACACCTTAAGCTACCTCTTATTGCTGGTGTTGTTCTGTTGTGTAACACAGGAATCTGCAGCAGTTACAGTGGGTGTAGTGTGCCTCCTGCACAGTATACACCTGAAGATACCCCTTATTGCTGGTGTTGTTCTGTTGTGTAACACAGACATCTGCAGCAGTTACAGTGGGTGTAGTGTGCCTCCTGCACAGTATACACCTGAAGCTACCCATTATTGCTGGTGTTTTTTTGTTGTGTAACACAGGAATCTGCAGCAGTTACAGTGGGTGTAGTGTACCTCCTGCACAGTATACACCTGAAGCTACCCCTTATTGCTGGTGTTGTTCTTCTGTTGTGCAACACAGGCATCTGCAAGCAGTTACAGTGGTTGTAGTGTGCCTCCTGCACAGTATACACCTGAAGCTACCCCTTATTGCTGGTGTTGTTGTTCTGTTGTGTAACACAGGCATCTGCAAGCAGTTACAGTGGGTGTAGTGTGCCTCCTGCACAGTATACACCTGAAGCTACCCCTTATTGCTGGTGTTGTTCTGTTGTGTAACACAGCAATCTGCAGCAGTTACAGTGGGTGTAGTGTGCCTCCTGCACAGTATACACCTGAAGCTACCCCTTATTGCTGGTGTTGGTGTTGTTCTGTTGTGTAACACAGGCATCTGCAAGCAGTTACAGTGGGTGTAGTGTGCCTCCTGCACAGTATACACCTGAAGCTACCCCTTATTGCTGGTGTTGCTGTTGTTCTGTTGTGTAACACAGGCATCTACAAGCAGTTACAGTGGGTGTAGTGTGCCCCCTGCGCAGTATACACCTGAAGCTACCCCTTATTGCTGGTGTTGTTCTGTTGTGTAACAGACATCTGCAGCAGTAACAGTGGGTGTAGTGTGCCTCCTGCACAGTATACACCTGAAGCTACCCCTTATTGCTGGTGTTGGTGTTGTTCTGTTGTGTAACACAGGCATCTGCAAGCAGTTACAGTGGGTGTAGTGTGCCTCCTGCACAGTATACACTTGAAGCTACCCCTTATTGCTGGTGTTGTTCTGTTGTGTAACACAGAAATCTGCAGCAGTTACAGTGGAAGTAGTGTGCCTCCTGCACAGTATACACCTGAAGCTACCCCTTATTGCTGGTGTTGTTCTCTTGTGTAACACAGAAATCTGCAGCAGTTACAGTGGGTGTAGTGTGCCTCCTGCACAGTATACACCTGAAGCTACCCCTTACTGCTGGTGTTGGTGTTGTTCTGTTGTGTAACACAGGCATCTACAAGCAGTTACAGTGGGTGTAGTGTGCCTCCTGTGCAGTATACACCTGAAGCTACCCCTTATTGCTGGTGTTGTTCTGTTGTGTAACACAGACATCTGCAGCAGTTACAGTGGGTGTAGTGTGCCTCCTGCACAGTATACACTTGAAGCTACCCCTTATTGCTGGTGTTGTTCTGTTGTGTAACACAGAAATCTGCAGCAGTTACAGTGGAAGTAGTGTGCCTCCTGCACAGTATACACCTGAAGCTACCCCTTATTGCTGGTGTTGTTCTCTTGTGTAACACAGAAATCTGCAGCAGTTACAGTGGGTGTAGTGTGCCTCCTGCACAGTATACACCTGAAGCTACCCCTTACTGCTGGTGTTGGTGTTGTTCTGTTGTGTAACACAGGCATCTGCAAGCAGTTACCGTGGGTGTAGTGTGCCTCCTGCACAGTATACACCTGAAGCTACCCCTTATTGCTGGTGTTGTTGTTCTGTTGTGTAACACAGGCATCTGCAAGCAGTTACAGTGGGTGTAGTGTGCATCCTTCACAGTATACACCTGAAGCTACCCCTTATTGCTGGTGTTGGTGTTGTTCTGTTGTGTAACACATGCATCTGCAAGCAGTTACAGTGGGAGTAGTGTGTTTCATGCACAGTATACACCTGAAGCTACCCCTTATTGCTGGTGTTGGTGTTGTTCTGTTGTGTAACACAGGCATCTGCAAGCAGTTACAGTGGGTGTAGTGTGCCTCCTGAACAGTATACACCTGAAGCTACCCCTTATTGCTGGTGTTGGTGTTGTTCTGTTGTGTAACACAGGCATCTACAAGCAGTTACAGTGGGTGTAGTGTGCCTCCTGCGCAGTATACACCTGAAGCTACCCCTTATTGCTGGTGTTGTTCTGTTGTGTAACACAGACATCTGCAGCAGTTACAGTGGGTGTAGTGTGCCTCCTGCACAGTATACACCTGAAGCTACCCCTTATTGCTGGTGTTGTTCTGTTGTGTAACACAGGAATCTGCAGCAGTTACAGTGGATGTAGTGTGCCTCCTGCACAGTATACACCTGAAGCTAACCCTTATTGCTGGTGTTGGTGTTGTTCTGTTGTGTAACACAGGCATCTGCAAGCATTTACAGTGGGTGTAGTGTGCCTCCTGCACAGTATACACCTGAAGCTACCCCTTATTGCTGGTGTTGTTGTTCTGTTGTGTAACACAGACATCTGCAGCAGTTACAGTGGGTGTAGTGTGCCTCCTGCACAGTATACACCTGAAGCTACCCCTTATTGCTGGTGTTGTTCTGTTGTGTAACACAGAAATCTGCAGCAGTTACAGTGGGTGTAGTGTGCCTCCTGCACAGTATACACCTGAAGCTACCCCTTACTGCTGGTGTTGGTGTTGTTCTGTTGTGTAACACAGGCATCTGGAAGCAGTTACTGTGGGTGTAGTGTGCCTCCTGCACAGTGTACACCTGAAGCTACCCCTTATTGCTGGTGTTGTTGTTCTGTTGTGTAACACAGGCATCTGCAAGCAGTTACAGTGGGTGTAGTGTGCATCCTTCACAGTATACACCTGAAGCTACCCCTTATTGCTGGTGTTGTTCTGTTGTGTAACACAGGCATCTGCAGCAGTTACAGTGGGTGTAGTGTGCCTCCTGCAAAGTATACACCTGAAGCTACCCCTTATTGCTGGTGTTGTTCTGTTGTGTAACACAGGCACCTGCAGCAGCTACAGTGGGTGTAGTGTGCCTCCTGCACAGTATACACCTGAAGCTACCCCTTATTGCTGGTGTTGGTGTTGTTCTGTTGTGTAACACAGGCATCTGCAAGCAGTTACAGTGGGTGTAGTGTGCCTCCTGCACAGTATACACCTGAAGCTACCCCTTATTGCTGGTGTTGGTGTTGTTCTGTTGTGTAACACAGGCATCTGCAAGCAGTTACAGTGGGTGTAGTGTGCCTCCTGCACAGTATACACCTGAAGCTACCCCTTATTGCTAGTGTTGTTGTTCTGTTGTATAACACAGGCATCTGCAAGCAGTTACAGTGGGTGTAGTGTGCCTCCTGCACAGTATACACCTGAAGCTACCCCTTATTGCTGATGTTGCTGTTGTTCTGTTGTGCAACACAGGCATCTGCAAGCAGTTACAGTGGGTGTAGTGTGCCTCCTGCACAGTATACACCTGAAGCTACCCCTTATTGTTGGTGTTGTTCTGTTGTGTAACACAGGCATCTACAAGCAGTTACAGTGGGTGTAGTGTGCCTCCTGTGCAGTATACACCTGAAGCTACCCCTTATTGCTGGTGTTGGTGTTGTTCTGTTGTGTAACACAGGCATCTACAAGCAGTTACCTAGGGTGTAGTGTGCCTCCTGCGCAGTATACACCTTAAGCTACCTCTTATTGCTGGTGTTGGTGTTGTTCTGTTGTGTAACACTGGCATCTGCAAGCAGTTACAGTGGGTGTAGTGTGCCTCCTGCACAGTATACACCTGCAGCTACCCCTTATTGCTGGTGTTGTTGTTCTGTTGTGTAACACAGGCATCTGCAAGCAGTTACAGTGGGTGTAGTGTGCATCCTGCACAGTATACACCTGAAGCTACCCCTTATTGCTGGTGTTGGTGTTGTTCTGTTGTGTAACACAGGCATCTACAAGCAGTTACAGTGGGTGTAGTGTGCCTCCTGTGCAGTATACACCTGAAGCTACCCCTTATTGCTGGTGTTGTTCTGTTGTGTAACACAGACACCTGCAGCAGTTACAGTGGGTGTAGTGTGCCTCCTGCACAGTATACACTTGAAGCTACCCCTTATTGCTGGTGTTGTTCTGTTGTGTAACACAGAAATCTGCAGCAGTTACAGTGGAAGTAGTGTGCCTCCTGCACAGTATACACCTGAAGCTACCCCTTATTGCTGGTGTTGTTCTCTTGTGTAACACAGAAATCTGCAGCAGTTACAGTGGGTGTAGTGTGCCTCCTGCACAGTATACACCTGAAGCTACCCCTTACTGCTGGTGTTGGTGTTGTTCTGTTGTGTAACACAGGCATCTACAAGCAGTTACAGTGGGTGTAGTGTGCCTCCTGTGCAGTATACACCTGAAGCTACCCCTTATTGCTGGTGTTGTTCTGTTGTGTAACACAGACATCTGCAGCAGTTACAGTGGGTGTAGTGTGCCTCCTGCACAGTATACACTTGAAGCTACCCCTTATTGCTGGTGTTGTTCTGTTGTGTAACACAGAAATCTGCAGCAGTTACAGTGGAAGTAGTGTGCCTCCTGCACAGTATACACCTGAAGCTACCCCTTATTGCTGGTGTTGTTCTCTTGTGTAACACAGAAATCTGCAGCAGTTACAGTGGGTGTAGTGTGCCTCCTGCACAGTATACACCTGAAGCTACCCCTTACTGCTGGTGTTGGTGTTGTTCTGTTGTGTAACACAGGCATCTGCAAGCAGTTACAGTGGGTATAGTGTGCCTCCTGCACAGTATACACCTGAAGCTACCCCTTATTGCTGGTGTTGTTGTTCTGTTGTGTAACACAGGCATCTGCAAGCAGTTACAGTGGGTGTAGTGTGCATCCTTCACAGTATACACCTGAAGCTACCCCTTATTGCTGGTGTTGGTGTTGTTCTGTTGTGTAACACATGCATCTGCAAGCAGTTACAGTGGGAGTAGTGTGCCTCATGCACAGTATACACCTGAAGCTACCCCTTATTGCTGGTGTTGGTGTTGTTCTGTTGTGTAACACAGGCATCTGCAAGCAGTTACCGTGGGTGTAGTGTGCCTCCTGAACAGTATACACCTGAAGCTACCCCTTATTGCTGGTGTTGGTGTTGTTCTGTTGTGTAACACAGGCATCTACAAGCAGTTACAGTGGGTGTAGTGTGCCTCCTGCGCAGTATACACCTGAAGCTACCCCTTATTGCTGGTGTTGTTCTGTTGTGTAACACAGACATCTGCAGCAGTTACAGTGGGTGTAGTGTGCCTCCTGCACAGTATACACCTGAAGCTACCCCTTATTGCTGGTGTTGTTCTGTTGTGTAACACAGGAATCTGCAGCAGTTACAGTGGATGTAGTGTGCCTCCTGCACAGTATACACCTGAAGTTAACCCTTATTGCTGGTGTTGGTGTTGTTCTGTTGTGTAACACAGGCATCTGCAAGCATTTACAGTGGGTGTAGTGTGCCTCCTGCACAGTATACACCTGAAGCTACCCCTTATTGCTGGTGTTGTTGTTCTGTTGTGTAACACAGGCATCTGCAAGCAGTTACAGTGGGTGTAGTGTGCATCCTGCACAGTATACACCTGAAGCTACCCCTTATTGCTGGTGTTGGTGTTGTTCTGTTGTGTAACACAGGCATCTGCAGCAGTTACAGTGGGTGTAGTGTGCCTCCTGCACAGTATACACCTGAAGCTACCCCTTATTGCTGGTGTTGTTCTGTTGTGTAACACAGGAATCTGCAGCAGTTACAGTGGATGTAGTGTGCCTCCTGCACAGTATACACCTGAAGCTAACCCTTATTGCTGGTGTTGGTGTTGTTCTGTTGTGTAACACAGGCATCTGCAAGCAGTTACAGTGGGTGTTGTGTGCCTCCTGCACAGTTTACACCTGAAGCTACCCCTTATTGCTGGTGTTCTTCTGTTGTGTAACACAGGCATCTGCAGCAGTTACAGTGGGTGTAGTGTGCCTCCTGCAAAGTATACACCTGAAGCTACCCCTTATTGCTGGTGTTGTTCTGTTGTGTAACACAGGCATCTGCAGCAGTTACAGTGGGTGTAGTATGCCTCCTGCACAGTATACACCTGAAGCTACCCCTTATTGCTGGTGTTGGTGTTGTTCTGTTGTGTAACGCAGACATCTGCAAGCAGTCACAGTGGGTGTAGTGTGTCTCCTGCACAGTATACACCTGAAGCTACCCCTTATTGCTGGTGTTGGTGTTGTTCTGTTGTGTAACACAGGCATCTGCAAGCAGTTACAGTGGGTGTAGTGTGCCTCCTGCACAGTATACACCTGAAGCTACCCCTTATTGCTGGTGTTGCTGTTGTTCTGTTGTGCAACACAGGCATCTGCAAGCAGTTACAGTGGGTGTAGTGTGCCTCCTGCACAGTATACACCTGAAGCTACCCCTTATTGCTGGTGTTGTTCTGTTGTGTAACACCGGAATCTGCAGCAGTTACAGTGGGTGTAGTGTGCCTCCTGCACAGTATAAACCTGAAGCTACCCCTTATTGCTGGTGTTGGTGTTGTTCTGTTGTGTAACACAGGCATCTGCAAGCAGTTACAGTGGGTGTAGTGTGCCTCCTGCACAGTATACACCTGAAGCTACCCCTTATTGCTGGTGTTGGTGTTGTTCTGTTGTGTAACACAGGCATCTACAAGCAGTTACATAGGGTGTAGTGTGCCTCCTGCGCAGTATACACCTTAAGCTACCTCTTATTGCTGGTGTTGTTCTGTTGTGTAACACAGACATCTGCAGCAGTTACAGTGTGTGTAGTGTGCCTCCTGCACTGTATACACCTGAAGCTACCCCTTATTGCTGGTGTTGTTCTGTTGTGTAACTGTAATGTTTGTGCTGGAACACTGTGTGACCCTTCACCTTTTTCTCCTGATGCATGCTCGGAAGGGGCTGTACCAGGAAGTAGTGAGAGTGGTGTGTGAGACATGAAGCAGCAGCAGCATGATGGACAGAAGGGATTACATCTGGTAATGACAGAATCCTGTTGTATTAAGACTCCTCCATGTAACAAGTCATCATGTTCTGAGTGAGTAATAAACCCTTCCATGGTTAAGAAGTTCATCTGGCCTGTGTGTAACTTGCTGAGCAGATACTTTAGCATTGCTAGCAACACTCTGAGAGACCCCGTGTCTAAGGGACATAACAGTGGCGACGAGGATTGTGGATTTTAGCACACATGGCCTTCATAGGGTTTATTCAACCATTTGATCCTGCTGCTGAATCATGGAGCTCCTGGGTGGAGAGGCTGGAGCAGTATATGGAAGCAAATAGTGTGGCTGCAGAAAAGAAAGTTGCAGTTTTCCTCACAATTTTGGGTCAAGCTGCATATGGCACTCTCAGAGACCTCATTTCTCCAGACAAGCCGGCCTCTAAGCCCCTGCCTGAGTTAATTCAGAAGCTACATGAGCACTACAACCCAAAGCCATTAGAGATTGCAGAGCGGTTTAAATTCTACAGTAGAAGGCAGCATGCCGGGGAGGACATAAAGACTTATATCATTGCTTTACGTAAACTAGCTGCCACTTGTCATTATGGAGACTACCTGCAGACGGCTCTCCGTGACATGTTTGTCATGGGACTCTGCGACCCAGCCATACAGAAACGTTTACTTACAGAACCCGACTCGACTCTGACGAAAGCCACTGACCTTGCTACGGTCATGGAGTTGGCTACATGGGACGCCACCCTACTGAAGGCACCACCTGAAACTCCTGCAAGCCAGGGAGAGGAAATATTCCACTCTGCTATCACCCGACACCCAAGACGGCCATCCCCAAATCTTCCTAAACCTCGCCACCCTAATTCTTCTGTCTCTAGGACACCAACTTGCTACCGTTGTGGTAACACTACTCACAGTGCACCTGCTTGCAAGTTCAAGGATGTCATTTGTTTTCTTTGTGGAAAGACTGGCCATATTGGGCGTGTTTGCCGCAGCTCATGCTCCCCGAACACTACCACAAAAGTTAAACGTAAACAGACATTTCATATGGATACTGACAATCACGGCTCCAGCTCTGATGAGGAAAGCTGTGTCCAGCATGTTGGACTGTTTCGGGTAGCTGGGAGTACTCCTGCGATTAAAGTGGATGTCACACTCAATGGCTGTCCTGTCTCCATGGATGTTGATACAGGGGCGGCAGTGTCTGTCATTTCATGGACTGATTTAAAGGCATCGGGTCTGTCCCTACCGCTCCAACCTACAAATCTCACACTACAAACCTACAGCAAGGAACTACTACAGCCCTTGGGTTATGTGAAACCCCTTGTTACATTAGGCAACCGCAGTCAAACTCTACGCCTTTATGTTGTCAATAAAGGAGGTCCTCCGCTGTACGGTAGGGACTGGATCAAAGCCCTGGGCATGCCTCCTCTTGCCATTGCCCAATGTACATTGCTTTCTGAGGTAGACCATTGGGTGGAATCCCTGAAGTCACGCTTTAAGGGGGTTTTTGAGGACTCTTTGGGCACAGTAAAAGGAAAAATGGCCCACCTCCTCTTGAAGCCGGGTGCTACACCTCGTTTTTGTAAGGCAAGATCAGTACCTTTTGCCTTGAGAAAGAAAGTGGAAGCAGAGCTGGACCACCTATTGGCTGAAAAGATCATAACTAAAGTTGATAGAAGTGAATGGGCATCGCCAATTGTGCCTGTCAAGAAAAAGAATGGAGACATTAGAATTTGTGGAGATTTCAGGGTTGCCCTGAACAACCAACTTCTTGTGGATCAATACCCATTGCCTCGACTTGAAGATCTATTTAGCTCATTGGCTGGGGGGCAAAAGTTTACAAAAATAGACTTAAAGCAAGCTTACCTGCAACTGCAAGTACACCCAGATTCACGCCATCTGTTGACCATTAACACTCATAAAGGATTATTCCAATATAACCGCATGGTTTTTGGCATAGCCCCAGCTCCAGCCATCTGGCAGCGAATCATGGATGAGGTCCTGGCAGGCATACCTTTCACTCAATGTCTACTAGATGACATGCTCATCACTGATCCCACTGATGAAGAACACAGAAAGAATGTTGAAGCTGTGCTAGAGAGACTCCAAAGGTATGGTTTACGTGTCAATCTTTCAAAATGCGAATTTCTAAAGTCTCGACTGGAATTTTGTGCCCACACTGTGGACAGACATGGGTTACACACTACTGAAGAAAAGGTTAAAGCCCTTACCCATGCCCCTTCTCCCCAGAATGTCACACAGCTCAGGTCCTACCTTGGCCTCCTAAATTACTACCACCGTTTCTTGCCGAACCTAGCACACCAGCTTTACCCATTACATCGCTTACTGGATGCAAGAGCTAAATGGATATGGACAGCCAAATGTGAAGAAGCTTTTCGGCTTTCTAAAGAACTCATTCTGTCTTCTCGAGTTCTGGTCCACTATGATTTAAAGAAACACGTCACCTTGGCTTGTGACGCCTCGCCTTATGGACTGGGTGCTGTGCTTTCCCATGTCATGCCAGATGGCACAGAGCGCCCCATTTCTTTTGCCTCCAGGTCTTTAACCTCAGCAGAGCAAAACTACTCCCAGATAGACAAGGAAGCTTTGGCCATTGTATGGGCCACAAAAAAAAAAATCATACGTACATCTATGGTCGGGAGTTTACACTTATCACTGACCACAAACCTCTGTTGTCAATACTGAACCCTCAGAAAGGAATTTCTACAACAACCGCATCTCGCTTACAAAGGTACGCTTTATTCTTGGGAGCTTATACTTATTCTATCAGATACCGCTCCCATGATGCCCATGGCAATGCAGATGCGTTTTCCAGATTGCCAATTGGAGACCACTCACCAAGAGACGTACGCATAGTGGAAATACACAGGCCGAAATCCTGCATGTCCACCTCCTTAATTGCCAGACATACAGTCACAGATCCCGTCCTGTCTCAGATATTCTCATATGTTCAGGCTGGATGGCCAGAGAAAGTCCCAGGTGAATTTCGTCCGTACTTTGCCAGAAAATGTGAGCTTGTGACTAATGCTGGTTGCCTACAGTGGGGCAACAGAGTGATTATACCTCAGTAGTTGCAACCAACCATGCTAAGGATACTGCATGAGGGCCATCCTGGTGTGGTGCGCATGAAGCAGCGAGCCCGGAGCTATGTTTGGTGGCCCCAAATGGACACAGCAATTGAAGATTATGTGGCTCAATGTCCTGGGTGCTGTCAAGCTCAGCGACCCCAAAAGAAAGGAACCCTGCTACCTTGGCCATGGCCGACAGAACCGTGGTCAAGACTCCATCTTGATTTTGCTGGCCCAATCCAGGGTAAAATGTATTTGATCGTGGTAGATGCACATTCAAAATGGCCGGAGGTTTTTCAAATGCCTTCTGTTACCTCAGCTGCTACCATTCTAGTCTTAAGGAAGCTCTTTGCTCAATATGGCTTGCCAACAGCCATAGTCTCGGACAATGGGACTCAATTTACATCGCATGAGTTTCAATCCTTCCTCAGTGGCTTGGGCATCCAACACTACAAAACAGCTCCTTATTAGTGATGAGCCGAACACCCCCGGGTTCGGTTCGCACCAGAACCCGCGAACGGACCGAAAGTTCGTACGAACATTAGAACCCTATTAAATACAATGGATGCGAACGTTCGAATTCTAAAGTGCTAATTATAACAACTATTATGCATGTTATTGTCCTAAAAAGGGTTTGGGAACCCGGGTTGTGCACCAGGGGACATGTATCAATGCAAAAAGAAGTTTTAAAAACGGTCGTTTTTCGGGAGCAGTCATTTTAATGATGCATAAAGTGAAAAAAAAAAAGTCAAATATTCCTTTAAATATCGTACCTGGGGGGTGTCTAAAGTATGCCTGTGAAGTGCCACGTGTTTCCCGTGTTTAGAACTGTCCCTGCACAAAATGACACTTCTAAAGGAAAAAAAAGCCATTTAAAACTGCTTGCGGCTTTAATGTAATGTCTGGTCCCGGTAATATGGATGAAAATCTTTAAGAAAAATGGCATAGCTACCCCATGACCCCCCCCCCTACCCCAGCCCATTACCAGCCCCTTTGGGTCTTGTATGGATATTAAGGGGAACCCTGCACATAAAATAAAAAAGGCCCTATATACTCTGAACAGCCGTATACAGGCGGTGCATACAAGACAGGGACTGTAGGTTTGTTCTTATGTAGAATCTGTTTGTAATTTTGAACAGGTACATTGTTGAAGTGTAGCTCCAGCCCAAAAATCTATTTTTAAACTTTTTGGAAAACATAGGTAAGGGTTATCACCCCTGTAACATTTGTTTTGCTGTCTGTGCCCCTGTTCAGAACATTTCACCTCACTTTCCGTCCCAATGACAACTGTTTTTGAAATGTGGTGTTTTTCTTGAAACAAGGATTGCTGATAAAGCATCAGTACAGAGGAGACACCTTTCTCCCATATTTATTCTTACAGGAGAGAATTTTCCTTCCTAGTGGTAGATTTCCTCTCACTTCCTGTTGTCTTATTGCGTTTGCAAGTAGGAGTCGTTTGTAAGTTGGATGTTTGAAAGTAGGGACCTGCCGTATATACTCTGCAGAAATAGGCCCCTTAGTTGTTGGTGTTGGCACAACACTGTAAGCACTCACAGTTACTCTTGGTTGGTGCTGGAACGCCCTGCTGTCAACTATTATATCAGGAATTTTAATTACATATAATTGTTGAACAGTGGTAGTAAAAATTGGGCCTTTGATGGTGGTGCTGGTGCCACAACACTGTAAGCCCTGACAGTTACTCTTGGTGGGTGCAGCAATGGGCCCTGCTGTGAATTATTAGATCAAGAATTGTAATTACATGCCCCTTTTGAACAGGGGCTGAAAAATTGGGCCTTTCGTGGTGGTGGTGGTGGTGGTGGCGTTGCCACAACACTGTAAGCCCTCAGAGTTACTCTTGGTGGGTGCAGCAATGGGCCCTGCTGTGAATTATTAGATCAAGAATTGTAATTACATGCCCCTTTTGAACAGGGGCTGAAAAATTGGGCCTTTCGTGGTGGTGGTGGTGGTGGTGGCGTTGCCACAACACTGTAAGCCCTCAGAGTTACTCTTGGTGGGTGCAGCAATGGGCCCTGCTGTGAATTATTAGATCAAGAATTGTAATTGCATGCCCCTGTTGAACAGGGGCTGAAAAATTGGGCCTTTCGTGGTGGTGGTGGTGGTGGTGGTGTTGCCACAACACTGTAAGCCCTCAGAGTTACTCTTGGTGGGTGCAGCAATGGGCCCTGCTGTGAATTATTAGATCAAGAATTGTAATTACATGCCCCTTTTGAACAGGGGCTGAAAAATTGGGCCTTTCGTGGTGGTGGTGGTGGTGGCGTTGCCACAACACTGTAAGCCCTCAGAGTTACTCTTGGTGGGTGCAGCAATGGGCCCTGCTGTGAATTATTAGATCAAGAATTGTAATTGCATGCCCCTGTTGAACAGGGGCTGAAAAATTGGGCCTTTCGTGGTGGTGGTGTTGCCACAACACTGTAAGCCCTCAGAGTTACTCTTGGTGGGTGCAGCAATGGGCCCTGCTGTGAATTATTAGATCAAGAATTGTAATTGCATGCCCCTGTTGAACAGGGGCTGAAAAATTGGGCCTTTCGTGGTGGTGGTGGTGGTGGTGGTGTTGCCACAACACTGTAAGCCCTCAGAGTTACTCTTGGTGGGTGCAGCAATGGGCCCTGCTGTGAATTATTAGATCAAGAATTGTAATTACATGCCCCTTTTGAACAGGGGCTGAAAAATTGGGCCTTTCGTGGTGGTGGTGGTGGTGGCGTTGCCACAACACTGTAAGCCCTCAGAGTTACTCTTGGTGGGTGCAGCAATGGGCCCTGCTGTGAATTATTAGATCAAGAATTGTAATTGCATGCCCCTGTTGAACAGGGGCTGAAAAATTGGGCCTTTCGTGGTGGTGGTGGTGGTGGTGGTGTTGCCACAACACTGTAAGCCCTCAGAGTTACTCTTGGTGGGTGCAGCAATGGGCCCTGCTGTGAATTATTAGATCAAGAATTGTAATTACATGCCCCTTTTGAACAGGGGCTGAAAAATTGGGCCTTTCGTGGTGGTGGTGGTGGTGGCGTTGCCACAACACTGTAAGCCCTCAGAGTTACTCTTGGTGGGTGCAGCAATGGGCCCTGCTGTGAATTATTAGATCAAGAATTGTAATTGCATGCCCCTGTTGAACAGGGGCTGAAAAATTGGGCCTTAGGCACTGGTGGCACAACACTACAACCCCTCACAGATACTGTACTTGGAGCACAGCAATGAGCCCTGTTGCAAAGTATTGCTTCAAAAATTGTAATGACACGCCCCTGTTAAACAGGGGCTGAAAAATTGGGCCTTAGGCACTGGTGCCACAACACTCCAACCCCTCACAGATACTGTACTTGGAGCACAGCAATGAGCCCTATGGCAAATTATTGCTAAAAAAATTGTAATTACACGCCCCTGTAAAACAGGGGCTGAAAAATTGGGCCTTAGCCACTGGTGGCGGCACCCATAAACAAAAATGATCTTCCAAGCTATCATCATCAATCGTATCATTGAGGACTCGGAGGAGGAGGATAGCCAGTCAACATAACAGCACAGGCACTCAGCATCAGCATCAGTCTTGAAGGGATGTGACATGTTAAAATCAATTAGTCTGTTATATCAGCATCAGGTGTGTGGTAGCTGGTGGTGATCCAAGACTGGTTCATCTTGATGAAAGTCAGTCGATCAACCGAGTCGGTGGACAGGCGCACCCTGTGATCCGTGACAAATCCTCCAGCAGCACTGAATGTGCGTTCCGAAAGAACGCTGGATGCAGGACAGGCCAGTAGCTCAATTGCATACTGTGCAAGCTCTGGCCAGTGATCCATCCTCAAGACCCAGTAAGCCAGAGGATTTTCGGTGGGGAAGGTGTCCAAGTCTGACCTTGCCCCTAGATATTCCTGCACCATGTTTATCAGACGCAGGCGATGGTTGCTGGAACCGATCATACTTTGGGGCTGCGGACTAAAGAATTGTCTGAACGCATCGGTCAGACGGCCACCTTCCCCACCGCTCCTTCTTTGACTGGCCGAAGCCTCAGCAACTCGTTGTCCAGGACCAGGAGTTTGTAACCTCCCAGTCTCTGGGAACGCGTTGCACAGACCTTTCTGCAAGGCCTCCCGGAGTTGTCTCATCCTCTGCTCCCTCTGCGACGGTAACATAAGGTCCGCAACCTTACCCTTGTACCGTGGATCAAGGAGAGTGGCCAGCCAGTAATGGTCCCTCTCCTTGATCCGAAGAATACGAGGATCCTTCCGCAGACTTTGCAGGATCAGGGAGGCCATGCAGCGTAGGTTTGCTGAGGCATTCGCTCCGGAGTCCTCTGGGTCACTAAGGACGACATGATCCGCAGCCACCTCCTCCCAGCCACGTACAAGTCCACTGGTTTCTTGGGACTGTAAATCATCCCTAAAAGACTGCTGCTGATGATGCTGAGTGCCAGCCTCCACCTCCATGCTGACACAATCCTCCTCCTCCTCCTCCTCCTCCTCCTCCTCTTCCTGTGCGATGGGTGGGACAGAAGGAACACTGTCTGGGTAAAGGGGGCCTTGAGAGGCAAGGAAGTCCTCCTCTTCCTGCCTCTGTTCTGCCTCAAGTGCCCTGTCCATTATTCCACGCAGCGTGTGCTCCAACAGGTGGACAAGAGGTACAGTGTCACTGATGCATGCACTGTCACTGCTCACCATCCTCGTGGCCTCCTCAAATGGTGCCAGGACAGTGCATGCATCCCTGATCATGCCCCACTGGCGTGGAGAAAAAAAACCAAGCTCCCCTGACCCTGTCCTGGTGCCGTAGTCGCACAGGTACTCATTGATGGCCCTCTGCTGCGTGTGCAGCCGCTGCAGCATGGCCAACGTTGAGTTCCACCTGGTGGGCATGTCACATATAAGGCGGTTCTTGGGCAGGTTCAACTCCTTTTGCAGCTCAGCCAGGCGAGCACTGGCATTATAAGATCTGCGGAAATGCACACAGACTTTCCTGGCCTGCCTCAGGACATCCTGTAAGCCCGGGTACCTGCCCAAGAACCGCTGCACCACCAGGTTAAGGACGTGAGCCACACAGGGCACATGGGTCAGTTGTCCCTGTCAGAGGGCGGAGAGGAGGTTGGTGCCATTGTCGCAAACCACCATTCCTGGCTTAAGCTGGCGTGGCGTCAACCACCTCTCGGCCTGGCCCTGCAGAGCAGACAGGACCTCTGCCCCAGTGTGGCTTCTGTCCCCCAAACACACCAGCGCAAGCACGGCATGGCATCTTTTTGCCTGCGTACTTGCGTAGCCCCTTGAACGCCTACGGAGCACCGCTGGTTCCGAGGACAAACCACAGGAAGAGGCCATGGAGGAAGAAGAAGAGGAGGGGGTGGAGGAGAGAGGTGTGTCACAACCAGTAGTAGCATTTTGGAGGCGTGGCGGTGGAACAACCTCCAACACTACTGCACCTTGTCCTGCATCCTTCCCAGCTGCCAAAAGAGTGACCCAATGGGCCGTGAAAGAAAGGTAACGTCCCTGTCCATGCCTGCTGGACCATGAGTCAGCGGTAATATGCACCTTACCGCTGACCGCCCTGTCCAGCGAGGCCAAGACATTGCCTTCCACATGCCGGTAGAGAGCCGGAATAGCCTTCCGTGAGAAAAAGTGGCGTTTGGGAACCTGCCACTGAGGAACCGCACATTGCACAAACTCACGGAAGGGGGCCGAGTCTACCAACTGAAAAGGCAGCAGTTGAAGCGCTAGCAATTTAGCCAAGCTAGCATTCAACCGCTGGGCATGTGGATGGCTGGGAGTGAACTTCTTTCGACGGTCCAGCAGCTGGGGCAGGGAAATTTGCCTGCTAGAATCGGACGTCGGTGTACTGCTAGCAGAGTGGCCGCAAGTACTTGGCTGTGACACACCTAATTCTACACCTTCATTCCTCTCAGTGCATGTTTCAGAGAGGACTGAAGTTATAGTGGGGTTGGAGATCCCAGCTGATGCGGTGCAAGGAGAGGTCCGCTTTGTTCTTTGGTGTGGGTCTTTGAGGTAGGCTTGCCAACGAGCTGCATGGCAGGTCAACATATGTCTGGTCAGGCATGTGGTACCCAAGCGGCTGATGTTTTGGCCACGCGATATACGCTTGAGACATATGTTGCAAACAGCAGCTGTGCGATCTGATGCACTAGCCTCAAAAAAGGCCCACACCAAAGAACTTTTTGAATGACGGGCAGAGGCAGCGCCCTGCACAGGCGGAGCTCTGCGGTGTGATTCCGTCGGTGTACTGCCCTTACGCTGGCCACCAAAGGGCATCCTGCCTCGTTGGAGATGTGCCTCCTCCTCATCCTCCTCCTCCTCCTCTCTCCTATTAGGCACCCACGTGGAGTCAGTGACCTCATCATCCCCTCCCTCCTCATCACTGGAGCCAATCTGGCAGTATGCTGCAGCTGCTGGAACATGACTGCCAGATTGGTGTCCTTCTTGAGCATCCCCTCTGTCTGCTCTCACGCTACTGCCTTCCTGTAGCTGGGTTTCATCATCAGACCCTTCGAAACGCTGGGCATCCTCCTGGAGCATGTACCCAACACTGTGCTCAAACAGTTCGGGGGACTCCTCAGGAGGAGGACATGGTGGGTCTAGGGAAGGAGTGACTGATGATGAGTCTGACATTGATACCAGGGAAGAGGACGCTTTGGCAGCTGCTTTTCCAGTACCCTGAGCCTGGGTGAGAGAGGATGAGGAGGAGGAGGAGGGCTTGGTCATCCACTCTACCAAGTCTTCGGCATGATGTGGCTCAACATGTCCAGCTGCCGAAAAGAAGGACAAGCGTGTCCCATGGCCATGTGCTGATGACAATGCACCGCGTCCACGACCAGCACTGTTGCCCCCAGACACAGAGCCTGCTTGCCCTCTTTTATTGCCTCCTGACTGTCTGCCTCTCCTTGTTTGCCTTCCAGACATTCTAATAGATGGCCTGCAGGGAGATGGGAAAAAAGCAATAAGGGCTACCTTCAGGTGTCCTTCTCTGTCCCTTTACTTAAGGATTTCTAAATATGGTTGAGGATGATTGCTTTTGCACAGAATAGCACAACGACAATTTCCCTGACTGTCCAAAAAAACAAGGATTTCAAAGATGGTTGATGAGGAATGCTTTAGCACACTATAGCACAAGGAGAATTTCCCTCACTGTCCTTCCCTGTCCCTAGAAACAAGGATTATCACAGTGAAAGAAACTGACACTCTTCCTACCTATAGTTTTCTGTCCCTAGAAAAAATGTTTTTTTTAAAGCACACTATAGCACAAGGAGAATTTTCCTCACTGTCCTTCCCTGTCCCTAGAAACAAGGATTATCACAGTGAAAGAAACTGACACTCTCCCTACCTATAGTTTTCTGTCCCTAGAAAAAATGTTTTTTTAAAGCACACTATAGCACAAGGAGAATTTCCCTCACTTTCCTTCTTTGTCCCTAGAAACAAGGATTATCACAGTGAAAGAAACTGACACTCTTCCTACCTATAGTTTTCTGTCCCTAGAAAAAATGTTTTTTTAAAGCACACTATAGCACAAGGAGAATTCCCTCACTGTCCTTCCCTGTCCCTAGAAACAAGGATTTGCACAGTAAAAGACACTGACACTCTCCCTACCTATAGTTTTCTGTCCCTAGAAAAAATGTTTTTTTTAAAGCACACTATAGCACAAGGAGAATTTCCCTCACTTTCCTTCTTTGTCCCTAGAAACAAGGATTATCACAGTGAAAGAAACTGACACTCTTCCTTCCTATAGTTTTCTGTCCCTAGAAAAAATGTTTTTTTAAAGCACACTATAGCACAAGGAAAATTCCCTCACTGTCCTTCCCTGTCCCTAGAAACAAGGATTTGCACAGTAAAAGACACTGACACTCTCCCTACCTATAGTTTTCTGTCCCTAGAAAAAATGTTTTTTTAAAGCACACTATAGCACAAGGAGAATTTCCCTCACTTTCCTTCTTTGTCCCTAGAAACAAGGATTATCACAGTGAAAGAAACTGACACTCTTCCTTCCTATAGTTTTCTATCCCTAGAAAAAATGTTTATTTAAAGCACACTATAGCACAAGGAGAATTCCCTCACTGTCCTTCCCTGTCCCTAGAAACAAGGATTCGCACAGTAAAAGACACTGACACTCTCCCTACCTATAGTTTTCTGTCCCTAGAAAAAATGTTTTTTTAAAGCACACTATAGCACAAGGAGAATTTCCCTCACTTTCCTTCTTTGTCCCTAGAAACAAGGATTATCACAGTGAAAGAAACTGACACTCTTCCTACCTATAGTTTTCTGTCCCTAGAAAAAGTGTTTTTTTAAAGCCACTCTCCCTACCTATAGTTTTCTGTCCCTAGAAAAAATGTTTTTTTAAAGCACACTATAACACAAGGAGAATTCCCTCACTGTCCTTCCCTGTCCCTAGAAACAAGGATTCGCACAGTAAAACACACTGACACTCTCCCTACCTATAGTTTTCTGTCCCTAGAAAAAATGTTTTTTTAAAAGCACACTATAGCACAAGGAGAATTCCCTCACTGTCCTTCCCTGTCCCTAGAAACAAGGATTTGCACAGTAAAAGACACTGACACTCTCCCTACCTATAGTTTTCTGTCCCTAGAAAAAATGTTTTTTTAAAGCACACTATAGCACAAGGAGAATTTCCCTCACTTTCCTTCTTTGTCCCTAGAAACAAGGATTATCACAGTGAAAGAAACTGACACTCTTCCTACCTATAGTTTTCTGTCCCTAGAAAAAATGTTTTTTTAAAGCACACTATAGCACAAGGAGAATTCCCTCACTGTCCTTTCCTGTCCCTAGAAACAAGGATTCGCACAGTAAAACACACTGACACTCTCCCTACCTATAGTTTTCTGTCCCTAGAAAAAATGTTTTTTTAAAGCACACTATAGCACAAGGAGAATTTCCCTCACTTTCCTTCTTTGTCCCTAGAAACAAGGATTATCACAGTGAAAGAAACTGACACTCTTCCTTCCTATAGTTTTCTGTCCCTAGAAAAAATGTTTTTTTAAAGCACACTATAGCACAAGGAGAATTCCCTCACTGTCCTTCCCTGTCCCTAGAAACAAGGATTTGCACAGTAAAAGACACTGACACTCTCCCTACCTATAGTTTTCTGTCCCTAGAAAAAATGTTTTTTTAAAGCACACTATAGCACAAGGAGAATTTCCCTCACTTTCCTTCTTTGTCCCTAGAAACAAGGATTATCACAGTGAAAGAAACTGACACTCTTCCTTCCTATAGTTTTCTGTCCCTAGAAAAAATGTTTTTTTAAAGCACACCAAGCACAAGGAGAATTCCCTCACTGTCCTTCCCTGTCCCTAGAAACAAGGATTCGCACAGTAAAAGACACTGACACTCTCCCTACCTATAGTTTTCTGTCCCTAGAAAAAATGTTTTTTTAAAGCACACTATAGCACAAGGAGAATTTCCCTCACTTTCCTTCTTTGTCCCTAGAAACAAGGATTATCACAGTGAAAGAAACTGACACTCTTCCTACCTATAGTTTTCTGTCCCTAGAAAAAATGTTTTTTTAAAGCACACTATAGCACAAGGAGAATTCCCTCACTGTCCTTCCCTGTCCCTAGAAACAAGGATTCGCACAGTAAAACACACTGACACTCTCCCTACCTATAGTTTTCTGTCCCTAGAAAAAATGTTTTTTTAAAGCACACTATAGCACAAGGAGAATTCCCTCACTGTCCTTCCCTGTCCCTAGAAACAAGGATTCGCACAGTAAAACACACTGACACTCTCCCTACCTATAGTTTTCTGTCCCTAGAAAAAATGTTTTTTTAAAGCACACTATAGCACAAGGAGAATTTCCCTCACTTTCCTTCTTTGTCCCTAGAAACAAGGATTATCACAGTGAAAGAAACTGACACTCTTCCTACCTATAGTTTTCTGTCCCTAGAAAAAATGTTTTTTTAAAGCACACTATAGCACAAGGAGAATTCCCTCACTGTCCTTCCCTGTCCCAAGAAACAAGGATTCGCACAGTAAAACACACTGACACTCTCCCTACCTATCCTTCTCTTTCCCTAAACTAAAGGAATCCAGGTTAAGCAAGAAAAAAATAAATGTCACTGTCCCTGCCTATGCTTCTCTTTCCCTGCTCCGGAACACACTACACTAGGCCGCCGTGCTGGCGGCCTTTTATAGTGTGGGGCGTGTACTAAACACCCTCAGCAATAATTGGCCACAGGCATCCTGCCTGTGGCCAATCATTGCTCTCCTCGCTGCCGGCGCTGTGATTGGCCAAGCATGCGGGGTCACAGTGCATGCTTGGCCAATCGCAGCGCCTGGATGACACTGCGATGGCGTAGTGCATTGTGGGCCGTTCGCGTCACTCGAATTTGGCGCGAACGGCCCAAATCGTTCGATCTTCGTCGAACGATCGAACAGCCGATGTTCGAGTCGAACGTATGTTCGACTCGAACACGAAGCTCATCCCTACTCCTTATCATCCAGCCTCAAATGGGCTGGCAGAACGGTTTGTGCAGACGTTTAAGAAGCACTTACTGTCCACTCTGGACCAGGTTGGACTGTCAGAGGAGAAGCTTCTGGAGTTCTTGACCATGTACCGAAACACAAAACACGCTACTACTGAGCTGTCCCCAGCTTTTCTTATGTTTGGCAGGCATCTCCGCAGCAAACTGGATTTAGTTCATCCACAGGAACAGTCACCGACACCTTCTCCGCCAGGCCGTCCTGGATTCCGTGCTGGTGATCTTGTATGGTTTCGGAATTACAGAGTTTTGCCACATTGGCTTCCTGGCATTTTTGATGGACCTCTTGGACAACGAATGTACCTTGTTCGCCTGGAGAATGGCGTTTGTGTTCGAAGACACCTTTCGCAATTGAGAAAGCGCATTTGCCTGCCAGTAGAAACAAACCCGACCTCTCTTTCTACCCAACCACCAGAGTCTACTCAGGGCTCTACTGGTGACATATGGCATGGTGTCTGGCATGATCCTACAAGTTTACAACCAACTCTTGAAGCGGTTGGTGACCGTATTCCTGAGGAGCCCAGACATGTGCCTGGAGTTGCAGAGACTGATTTGTCTGTTGGACACCCACTGACACCTCCAGAACCTTTGACAGCCTCTACCCCTCCTGGTGCTGTGCCACTTTGTAAGTCTGCCCGCCAAAGACAACAAACTCCTCGTTGGCAAAGCACTGAAATCTTACGGGACACTTTGGAGGTCAGGAAACAGAGACAAAGGGCTCATAACGTGATGCAGGAGCCACAGAACTGAGCTGGAGATACTACTTGCTGAACTGATCCTGCTTGCCTTGTTATTTTATGTGTTGAGTATTTTGTTCTATTGTTATGTTTATTTTATTTATTTTATTCCTATTGTTTTTTTGTTTTTTTACAGTGGGTGTAGTGTGCCTCCTGCACAGTATACACCTGAAGCTACCCCTTATTGCTGGTGTTGTTGTTCTGTTGTGTAACACAGGCATCTGCAAGCAGTTACAGTGGGTGTAGTGTGCATCCTGCACAGTATACACCTGAAGCTACCCCTTATTGCTGGTGTTGGTGTTGTTCTGTTGTGTAACACAGGCATCTGCAAGCAGTTACAGTGGGTGTAGTGTGCCTCCTGCACAGTATACACCTGAAGCTACCCCTTGTTGCTGGTGTTGGTGTTGTTCTGTTGTGTAACACAGGCCTCTGCAAGCAGTTACAGTGGGTGTAGTGTGCATCCTGCACAGTATACACCTGAAGCTACCCCTTATTGCTGGTGTTGGTGTTGTTCTGTTGTGTAACACAGGCATCTGCAAGCAGTTACAGTGGGTGTATTGTGCCTCCTGCACAGTATACACCTGAAGCTACCCCTTATTGCTAGTGTTGTTGTTCTGTTGTGTAACACAGGCATCTGCAAGCAGTTACAGTGGGTGTAGTGTGCATCCTGCACAGTATACACCTGAAGCTACCCCTTATTGCTGGTGTTGGTGTTGTTCTGTTGTGTAACACAGGCATCTGCAAGCAGTTACAGTGGGTGTAGTGTGCCTCCTGCACAGTATACACCTGAAGCTACCCCTTATTGCTGGTGTTGTTGTTCTGTTGTGTAACACAGGCATCTGCAAGCAGTTACAGTGGGTGTAGTGTGCATCCTGCACAGTATACACCTGAAGCTACCCCTTATTGCTGGTGTTGGTGTTGTTCTGTTGTGTAACACAGGCATCTGCAAGCAGTTACAGTGGGTGTAGTGTGCCTCCTGCACAGTATACACCTGAAGCTACCCCTTGTTGCTGGTGTTGGTGTTGTTCTGTTGTGTAACACAGGCCTCTGCAAGCAGTTACAGTGGGTGTAGTGTGCATCCTGCACAGTATACACCTGAAGCTACCCCTTATTGCTGGTGTTGGTGTTGTTCTGTTGTGTAACACAGGCATCTGCAAGCAGTTACAGTGGGTGTATTGTGCCTCCTGCACAGTATACACCTGAAGCTACCCCTTATTGCTAGTGTTGTTTTTCTGTTGTGTAACACAGGCATCTGCAAGCAGTTACAGTGGGTGTAGTGTGCCTCCTGCACAGTATACACCTGAAGCTACCCCTTATTGCTGGTGTTGCTGTTGTTCTGTTGTGCAACACAGGCATCTGCAAGCAGTTACAGTGGGTGTAGTGTGCCTCATGCACAGTATACACCTGAAGCTACCCCTTATTGCTGGTGTTGTTCTGTTGTGTAACACCGGAATCTGCAGCAGTTACAGTGGGTGTAGTGTGCCTCCTGCACAGTATAAACCTGAAGCTACCCCTTATTGCTGGTGTTGGTGTTGTTCTGTTGTGTAACACAGGCATCTGCAAGCAGTTACAGTGGGTGTAGTGTGCCTCCTGCACAGTATACACCTGAAGCTACCCCTTATTGCTGGTGTTGGTGTTGTGTTGTTCTGTTGTGTAACACAGGCATCTACAAGCAGTTACATAGGGTGTAGTGTGCCTCCTGCGCAGTATACACCTTAAGCTACCTCTTATTGCTGGTGTTGTTCTGTTGTGTAACACAGACATCTGCAGCAGTTACAGTGTGTGTAGTGTGCCTCCTGCACTGTATACACCTGAAGCTACCCCTTATTGCTGGTGTTGTTCTGTTGTGTAACTGTAATGTTTGTGCTGGAACACTGTGTGACCCTTCACCTTTTTCTCCTGATGCATGCTGGGAAGGGGCTGTACCAGGAAGTAGTGAGAGTGGTGTGTGAGACTGGAAGCAGCAGCAGCATGATGGACAGAAGGGATTACATCTGGTAATGACAGAATCCTGTTGTATTAAGACTTCTCCATGTAACAAGTCATCATGTTCTGAGTGAGTAATAAACCCTTCCATGGTTAAGAAGTTCATCTGGCCTGTGTGTAACTTGCTGAGCAGATACTTTAGCATTGCTAGCAACACTCTGAGAGACCCCGTGTCTAAGGGACATAACAGTGGCGACGAGGATTGTGGATTTTAGCACACATGGCCTTCATAGGGTTTATTCAACCATTTGATCCTGCTGCTGAATCATGGAGCTCCTGGGTGGAGAGGCTGGAGCAGTATATGGAAGCAAATAGTGTGGCTGCAGAAAAGAAAGTTACAGTTTTCCTCACAATATTGGGTCAAGCTGCATATAGCACTCTCAGAGACCTCATTTCTCCAGACAAGCCGGCCTCTAAGCCCCTGCCTGAGTTAATTCAGAAGCTACATGAGCACTACAACCCAAAGCCATTAGAGATTGCAGAGCGGTTTAAATTCTACAGTAGAAGGCAGCATGCCGGGGAGGACATAAAGACTTATATCATTGCTTTACGTAAACTAGCTGCCACTTGTCAGTTTGGAGACTACCTGCAGACGGCTCTCCGTGACATGTTTGTCATGGGACTCTGCGACCCAGCCATACAGAAACGTTTACTTACAGAACCCGACTCGACTCTGACGAAAGCCACTGACCTTGCTACGGTCATGGAGTTGGCTACACGGGACGCCACCCTACTGAAGGCACCACCTGAAACTCCTGCAAGCCAGGGAGAGGAAATATTCCACTCTGCTATCACCCGACACCCAAGACGGCCATCCCCAAATCTTCCTAAACCTCGCCACCCTAATTCTTCTGTCTCTAGGACACCAACTTGCTACCGTTGTGGTAACACTACTCACAGTGCACCTGCTTGCAAGTTCAAGGATGTCATTTGTTTTCTTTGTGGAAAGACTGGCCATATTGGGCGTGTTTGCCGCAGCTCATGCTCCCCGAACACTACCACAAAAGTTAAACGTAAACAGACATTTCATATGGATACTGACAATCACGGCTCCAGCTCTGATGAGGAAAGCTGTGTCCAGCATGTTGGACTGTTTCGGGTAGCTGGGAGTACTCCTGCGATTAAAGTGGATGTCACACTCAATGGCTGTCCTGTCTCCATGGATGTTGATACAGGGGCGGCAGTGTCTGTCATTTCATGGACTGATTTAAAGGCATCGGGTCTGTCCCTACCGCTCCAACCTACAAATCTCACACTACAAACCTACAGCAAGGAACTACTACAGCCCTTGGGTTATGTGAAACCCCTTGTTACATTAGGCAACCGCAGTCAAACTCTACGCCTTTATGTTGTCAATAAAGGAGGTCCTCCGCTGTACGGTAGGGACTGGATCAAAGCCCTGGGCATGCCTCCTCTTGCCATTGCCCAATGTACATTGCTTTCTGAGGTAGACCATTGGGTGGAATCCCTGAAGTCACGCTTTAAGGGGGTTTTTGAGGACTCTTTGGGCACAGTAAAAGGAAAAATGGCCCACCTCCTCTTGAAGCCGGGTGCTACACCTCGTTTTTGTAAGGCAAGATCAGTACCTTTTGCCTTGAGAAAGAAAGTGGAAGCAGAGCTGGACCACCTATTGGCTGAAAAGATCATAACTAAAGTTGATAGAAGTGAATGGGCATCGCCAATTGTGCCTGTCAAGAAAAAGAATGGAGACATTAGAATTTGTGGAGATTTCAGGGTTGCCCTGAACAACCAACTTCTTGTGGATCAATACCCATTGCCTCGACTTGAAGATCTATTTAGCTCATTGGCTGGGGGGCAAACGTTTACAAAAATAGACTTAAAGCAAGCTTACCTGCAACTGCAAGTACACCCAGATTCACGCCATCTGTTGACCATTAACACTCATAAAGGATTATTCCAATATAACCGCATGGTTTTTGGCATAGCCCCAGCTCCAGCCATCTGGCAGCGAATCATGGATGAGGTCCTGGCAGGCATACCTTTCACTCAATGTCTACTAGATGACATGCTCATCACTGGTCCCACTGATGAAGAACACAGAAAGAATGTTGAAGCTGTGCTAGAGAGAATCTTTCAAAATGCGAATTTCTAAAGTCTAGACTGGAATTTTGTGCCCACACTGTGGACAGACATGGGTTACACACTACTGAAGAAAAGGTTAAAGCCCTTACCCATGCCCCTACTCCCCAGAATGTCACACAGCTCAGGTCCTACCTTGGCCTCCTAAATTACTACCACCGTTTCTTGCCGAACCTAGCACACCAGCTTTACCCATTACATTGCTTACTGGATTCAAGAGCTAAATGGATATGGACAGCCAAATGTGAAGAAGCTTTTCGGCTTTCTAAAGAACTCATTCTGTCTTCTCGAGTTCTGGTCCACTATGATTTAAAGAAACACGTCACCTTGGCTTGTGACGCCTCGCCTTATGGACTGGGTGCTGTGCTTTCCCATGTCATGCCAGATGGCACAGAGCGCCCCATTTCTTTTGCCTCCAGGTCTTTAACCTCAGCAGAGCAAAACTACTCCCAGATAGACAAGGAAGCTTTGGCCATTGTATGGGCCACAAAAAACTTTCATACGTACATCTATGGTCGGGAGTTTACACTTATCACTGACCACAAACCTCTGTTGTCAATACTGAACCCTCAGAAAGGAATTTCTACAACAACCGCATCTCGCTTACAAAGGTACGCTTTATTCTTGGGAGCTTATACTTATTCTATCAGATACCGCTCCCATGATGCCCATGGCAATGCAGATGCGTTTTCCAGATTGCCAATTGGAGACCACTCACCAAGAGACGTACGCATAGTGGAAATACACAGGCCGAAATCCTGCATGTCCACCTCCTTAATTGCCAGACATACAGTCACAGATCCCGTCCTGTCTCAGATATTCTCATATGTTCAGGCTGGATGGCCAGAGAAAGTTCCACGTGAATTTCGTCCGTACTTTGCCAGAAAATGTGAGCTTGTGACTAATGCTGGTTGCCTACAGTGGGGCAACAGAGTGATTATACCTCAGTAGTTGCAACCAACCATGCTAAGGATACTGCATGAGGGCCATCCTGGTGTGGTGCGCATGAAGCAGCGAGCCCGGAGCTATGTTTGGTGGCCCCAAATGGACACAGCAACTGAAGATTATGTGGCTCAATGTCCTGGGTGCTGTCAAGCTCAGCGACCCCAAAAGAAAGGAACCCTGCTACCTTGGCCATGGCCGACAGAACCGTGGTCAAGACTCCATCTTGATTTTGCTGGCCCAATCCAGGGTAAAATGTATTTGATCGTGGTAGATGCACATTCAAAATGGCCGGAGGTTTTTCAAATGCCTTCTGTTACCTCAGCTGCTACCATTCTAGTCTTAAGGAAGCTCTTTGCTCAATATGGCTTGCCAACAGCCATAGTCTCGGACAATGGGACTCAATTTACATCGCATGAGTTTCAATCCTTCCTCAGTGGCTTGGGCATCCAACACTACAAAACAGCTCCTTATCATCCAGCCTCAAATGGGCTGGCAGAACGGTTTGTGCAGACGTTTAAGAAGCACTTACTGTCCACTCTGGACCAGGTTGGACTGTCAGAGGAGAAGCTTCTGGAGTTCTTGACCATGTACCGAAACACAAAACACGCTACTACTGGGCTGTCCCCAGCTTTTCTTATGTTTGGCAGGCATCTCCGCACCAAACTGGATTTAGTTCATCCACAGGAACAGTCACCGACACCTTCTCCGCCAGGCCGTCCTGGATTCCGTGCTGGTGATCTTGTATGGTTTCGGAATTACAGAGTTTTGCCTCATTGGCTTCCTGGCTTTATTGATGGACCTCTTGGACAACGAATGTACCTTGTTCGCCTGGAGAATGGCGTTTGTGTTCGAAGACACCTTTCGCAATTGAGAAAGCGCATTTGCCTGCCAGTAGAAACAAACCCGACCTCTCTTTCTACCGAACCACCAGAGTCTACTCAGGGCTCTACTGGTGACATATGGCATGGTGTCTGGCATGATCCTACAAGTTTACAACCAACTCTTGAAGCGGTTGGTGACCGTATTCCTGAGGAGCCCAGACATGTGCCTGGAGTTGCAGAGACTGATTTGTCTGTTGGACACCCACTGACACCTCCAGAACCTTTGACAGCCTCTACCCCTCCTGGTGCTGTGCCACTTCGTAAGTCTGCCCGCCAAAGACATCAAACTCCTCGTTGGCAAAGCACTGAAATCTTACGGGACACTTTGGAAGTCAGGAAACAGAGACAAGGGGCTCGTAACGTGATGCAGGAGCCACAGAACTGAGTTGGAGATACTACTTGCTGAACTGATCCTGCTTGCCTTGTTATTTTATGTGTTGAGTATTTTGTTCTATTGTTATGTTTATTTTATTTATTTTATTCCTATTGTTTTTATGGGAAAAAGAGGAGATGTAATGTTTGTGCTGGAACACTGTGTGACCCTTCACCTTTTTCTCCTGATGCATGCTGGGAAGGGGCTGTACCAGGAAGTAGTGAGAGTGGTGTGTGAGACTGGAAGCAGCAGCAGCATGATGGACAGAAGGGATTACATCTGGTAATGACAGAATCCTGTTGTATTAAGACTTCTCCATGTAACAAGTCATCATGTTCTGAGTGAGTAATAAACCCTTCCATGGTTAAGAAGTTCATCTGGCCTGTGTGTAACTTGCTGAGCAGATACTTTAGCATTGCTAGCAACACTCTGAGAGACCCCGTGTCTAAGGGACATAACAGTAAAACAGGAATCTGCAGCAGTTACAGTGGGTGTAGTGTGCCTCCTGCACAGTATACACCTGAAGATACCCCTTATTGCTGGTGTTGGTGTTGTTCTGTTGTGTAACACAGGCATCTGCAAGCAGTTACAGTGGGTGTAGTGTGCATCCTGCACAGTATACACCTGAAGCTACCCCTTTTTGCTGGTGTTGTTCTGTTGTGTAACACAGACATCTGCAGCAGTTACAGTGGGTGTAGTGTGCCTCCTGCACAGTATACACCTGAAGCTACCCCTTATTGCTGGTGTTGTTCTGTTGTGTAACACAGGAATCTGCAGCAGTTACAGTGGGTGTAGTGTACCTCCTGCACAGTATACACCTGAAGCTACCCCTTATTTCTGGTGTTGTTGTTGTGTTGTGTAACACAGGCATCTGCAAGCAGTTAGAGTGGGTGTAGTGTGCCTCCTGCACAGTATACACCTGAAGCTACCCCTTATTGCTGGTGTTGTTGTTCTGCCTGTGTTACACAACAGAATAACAGCAACACCAGCAATAAGGGGTAGCTTCAGGTGTATACTGTGCAGGAGGCACACTACACCCACTGTAACTGCTTGCAGATGCCTGTGTTACACAACAGAACAACACCAACACCAGCAATAAGGGGTAGCTTCAGGTGTATACTGTGCAGGAGGCACACTACACCCACTGTAACTGCTGCAGATTCCTGTGTTACACAACAGAACAACACCAGCAATAAGGGGTAGCTTCAGGTGTATACTGTGCAGGAGGCACACTACACCCACTGTAACTGCTTGCAGATGCCTGTGTTACACAACAGAACAACAACACCGGCAATAAGGGGTAGCTTCAGGTGTATACTGTGCAGGAGGCACACTACACCCACTGTAACTGCTTGCAGATGCCTGTGTTGCACAACAGAACAACAACACAGGCATCTGCAAGCAGTTACAGTGGGTGTAGTGTGCCTCCTGCACAGTATACACCTGAAGTCACCCCTTATTGCTGGTGTTGCTGTTGTTCTGTTGTGCAACACAGGCATCTGCAAGCAGTTACAGTGGGTGTAGTGTGCCTCCTGCACAGTATACACCTGAAGCTACCCCTTATTGCTGGTGTTGTTCTGTTGTGTAACACCGGAATCTGCAGCAGTTACAGTGGGTGTAGTGTGCCTCCTGCACAGTATACACCTGAAGCTACCCCTTATTGCTGGTGTTGGTGTTGTTCTGTTGTGTAACACAGGCATCTGCAAGCAGTTACAATGGGTGTAGTGTGCCTCCTGCACAGTATACACCTGAAGCTACCCCTTATTGCTGGTGTTGGTGTTGTTCTGTTGTGTAACACAGGCATCTACAAGCAGTTACATATGGTGTAGTGTGCCTCCTGCGCAGTATACACCTTAAGCTACCTCTTATTGCTGGTGTTGTTCTGTTGTGTAACACAGACATCTGCAGCAGTTACAGTGTGTGTAGTGTGCCTCCTGCACTGTATACACCTGAAGCTACCCCTTATTGCTGGTGTTGTTCTGTTGTGTAACACAGGAATCTGCAGCAGTTACAGTGGGTGTAGTGTGCCTCCTGCACAGTATACACCTGAAGATACCCCTTATTGCTGGTGTTGGTGTTGTTCTGTTGTGTAACACAGGCATCTGCAAGCAGTTACAGTGGGTGTAGTGTGCATCCTGCACAGTATACACCTGAAGCTACCCCTTTTTGCTGGTGTTGTTCTGTTGTGTAACACAGACATCTGCAGCAGTTACAGTGGGTGTAGTGTGCCTCCTGCACAGTATACACCTGAAGCTACCCCTTATTGCTGGTGTTGTTCTGTTGTGTAACACAGGAATCTGCAGCAGTTACAGTTGGTGTAGTGTGCCTCCTGCACAGTATACACCTGATGCTACCCCTTATTGCTGGTGTTGTTCTGTTGTGTAACACAGGCATCTGCAAGCAGTTACAGTGGGTGAAGTGTGCCTCCTGCACAGTATACACCTGAAGCTACCCCTTATTGCTGGTGTTGCTGTTGTTCTGTTGTGCAACACAGGCATCTGCAAGCAGTTACAGTGGGTGTAGTGTGCCTCCTGCACAGTATACACCTGAAGCTACCCCTTATTGCTGGTGTTGTTCTGTTGTGTAACACAGGAATCTGCAGCAGTTACAGTGGGTGTAGTGTGCCTCCTGCACAGTATACACCTGAAGCTATCCCTTATTGCTGGTGTTGTTGTTCTGTTGTGTAACACAGGCATCTGCAGCAGTTACAGTGGGTGTAGTGTGCCTCTTGCACAGTATACACCTGAAGCTACCCCTTATTGCTGGTGTTGTTGTTCTGTTGTGCAACACAGGCATCTGCAAGCAGTTACAGTGGGTGTAGTGTGCCTCCTGCACAGTATACACCTGAAGCTACCCCTTATTGCTGGTGTTGGTGTTGTTCTGTTGTGTAACACAGGCATCTGCAAGCAGTTACAATGGGTGTAGTGTGCCTCCTGCACAGTATACACCTGAAGCTACCCCTTATTGCTGGTGTTGTTCTGTTGTGTAACACAGGCATCTACAAGCAGTTACATAGGGTGTAGTGTGCCTCCTGCGCAGTATACACCTTAAGCTACCTCCTATTGCTGGTGTTGTTCTGTTGTGTAACACAGACATCTGCAGCAGTTACAGTGTGTGTAGTGTGCCTCCTGCACTGTATACACCTGAAGCTACCCCTTATTGCTGGTGTTGTTCTGTTGTGTAACACAGGAATCTGCAGCAGTTACAGTGGGTGTAGTGTGCCTCCTGCACAGTATACACCTGAAGATACCCCTTATTGCTGGTGTTGGTGTTGTTCTGTTGTGTAACACAGGCATCTGCAAGCAGTTACAGTGGGTGTAGTGTGCATCCTGCACAGTATACACTTGAAGCTACCCCTTTTTGCTGGTGTTGTTCTGTTGTGTAACACAGACATCTGCAGCAGTTACAGTGGGTGTAGTGTGCCTCCTGCACAGTATACACCTGAAGCTAATGAAAGGGAGTGGTATATTAAACAGGAGTGAAGAAATGATTTAAAATCTAAATAAACAAAACAGTAGTATTTTTTAGAACACTGTATTGAATGTACCCTTGTGGCTGTAAGAAATCTGTGTTCAAAAAAGACTAGAAAAAAATAATGTGAATAAATTATCAGGAACAGATGGATTACACCCAAAGGTTGCCAAAGAATTTAGTCATGTTATGGGCAGACAATTGTTCCTTATTTTTAACCACTTTAATACTGGGCACTTTTACCCCCTTCCTGCCCAGACCAATTTTCAGCTTTCAGCGCTGTTGCACTTTGAATGACAATTGCACGATTATGCAGTACTGTACCCAAACTCAATTTGTATAATTGTGTTCATACAACCAGTGCTTTCTTTTGGAAGTAATTATTCACCACTGGGTTTTAAATTTTTGGCAAAAAGACTGAAAATTTTAAAATTAAAACTTGTTTTTCTTCGTTTCTGTTATACGATTTTGCAAATAAATAATTGTACTTCATAAATTTAGGCGTTTATGTATTCTGCTACATTTCTTTGGTGACAATAACCCAATCAGTCTGTAGGAAAGTTATAGCGTCCACAAACTATGGTATACTGTATATCTGAAAATTTATCAATCTTGATAAACTGATAGACTATATCATTTCATGAGGCCCTAAAATTCCAGGACGGTACAAATACCTCCAAAATTACCCCTTTTTAGAAAGTAGACAGTCCGAGGTATTTAGTAAGAGGCATTGTGAGTTTTTGAAGTTGTAATTTTTTGTCATAATTTTTTGGAAAATGAAGAAATAAAAAAAATCCATAGTAAGGGGAAGTGATCAGGATTTTTTTTTTTTTACACATTATAGTTGACCAATCACAGCTAGCAACACAATTGTACACAATGTATGGCATGAAAAGAAGCCATCCATTGTTTACAACTGTCATGTGGCCTGCTGGGATTGTCCACAGAGGTCACATGGTACTGGCAGTGAGCCGGTACACTGATCAGTCATCGGCTATGTCCGGTGAACACAGCTGGTGACAGATTGCACTGCTGCACGGCCTCGCAGCCGCGTGATTGACGTATTCTGAGAGGACTTTATACGATGTCCACTCCGAACGGTAAAGCCAGAATGATGGCCGGGGCACCAACAGATTTGTGAAATACAAATGTGGCACCAATGTTAAAAAAAGGGCTGAGATATATACCAGGAATCTACAGACCAGCCATCATAATATCAATATTATGTAAGGTATATGAAGGAATAGCAAGGGACCATATTTAATAGTTTTCCAGTAAATATATTCCCATTAGTACAACATTGTAGTAACCATAACCAACATGGATTTATGAAGGACCATTCTTGCCAAACCAACATTTTAATATTTTATGAGGAGGTGTGCTGTACTTTGGATTGAAGAACACTCATGGATGTATTGTGCCTAGCATTTGATATAGTACCCCACAAACTCTTATTCCATAAATTAGAATGTATTGGCCCTCCTGTAACCAGTTTTCTATCTATGCACATAAGTGAATGATGGATATGGTGATAATTTGTCTGGTTACTCCATGGTCCCTGCAAATATGCTAACCAATTACTCAATTATGAATATCTGGGTTTCCAAACTGATGTTGCAACCCAGGTGTGCCTTTTCAGCATATGCGAATAGCATTGTCCTCGACAGATGCACACATGTGAAGAGACTGATTTTTATTAATAAAAAAAACGGACTGAATAAACCAATACGTTTAGCTTCTTTTCTCAGATTCCACCTTATATTGAATGACTGAACCTATTTACACTTAAGAAAATACATATAAAAAGTATCACCGGAATTGTAAAACTTGTGCTGAATCCCCCTGGGGATTCAGTCCACATAGCACTTGATCCCATTTAAATATATGTAGTGTTAATTAAATTTTCTTATTTAGTTCTGTCAGTGCTGGTTGTAGCTCCATCCCGGGCTACAGCCCAAATTTTGAATGTTCCTATCAGTGATCTACAACCACCCCCTCATTTATTCTTCAGCCCTCCTCTGTAATTGTGAAGACCTGTGCCTCTGCATATCTTCATGTTCATTGTAAAGAAAGCTAGAAAATGTAGACCTGTCCATTAGTAGCAACTTCAGCCTACTATTTTAGATCTGAGGAGTAAGTGGAGTTGCAAATCTTTATTGCAAGTACTAAGTGACATCACTTAGAGCAGACATTGGAGTATCAGCACCTTTCTCACATCCTTACCACTACCGGGCAGGATACCAGCGGCAAGGACCAGACTGATACCCTCTTCCTCAGCCACTCCAACTCCTGGTGGACTGTGATTTAATTTATTGTATACCCAAAGCAAGATGATATGCACAGAAGAATCAGGTCAGAGTAAGTGTCATGATTTTATACATTATTACTGATCCACGGAATATGCCTTCGGACATTACTTTTGAAATGCTGATTGCTCAAATAAGGATACATTGTTTCTACAAACTGTCTGTTAGAGCAACTTTTTGACACACCTTTTGGCAAGCGCTGACTAAAATTATTTTATATGTACTTATTGTGTGTGGATAGCCAGGGGATTTATCTGTCTCAGTTTCAGCTACTGCAATCAAACTGGGCACTATTCCTTCTTTCCCTAAAGGAATATCTTTGGCTATTTTTAAATCTGCAACATTATTTAAAATAATACCTGGGGTGTGGCCTGGACCGGCATGTGAGAGGACACAGCTCTCACAGCTCCTGAGCTTGATCCGTGATTGATCCTCCCTCAGCCACATTACCGAAATTCTGCTGCTATATGCTGCAAGCTGTCGATCCCGGGATTACAGGGGAACCTCCGCCAGCCCTCTGCATCAGAGGAATGACCCGGAAAACGTATTCTGAAATGGGTCCCGATTTCCAAGATTGCGCCGCCGTGCCCGCAGTGAAGGGAACCTCACGAGGCGCTGTAAGGGTAAAGGAGCAGGGACCTAAAGGACAGAGGCAGCCCAAGGCACAGGGTAAAGAGACACCCAAAGATATGGTGTACTACACCCAGAAACTGAATGGGATGATGGGGACTGAGGCGGCTGGACACTCACAGCACGCGGAGCCTGCTTTGCATGAGACACAGGCTGGGGTGCCCATCTTGGCTGCAAACAGTGAGAATGATGAGACTGATCACTCTGATTCTGGGGTCCCTGAAACTAGTGAGCAGAACACTTCTGGGAATGCTCAGCCCACGCTGGCAGATATCCTCAGGGCAGTTAACATTGGCAATGCCTCGGTAGCCACCATGAGAGAGGAACTGTCGCTGCTGCGACAAGATATGCAAAAAATGCGGGAGCGCACTACTGCGGTTTAAAGTAGGGTGAGTAAATTCGAGGATCATTTACCCCCCCATTGAGAGGGATACCAAAGCTGCTTATCAACTGGCAAGGGAGGCTATGAACAGAGCGGAGGATTTTGAGAACCGCCTCAGGAGAAATAACATTCGCATTGTGGGGCTTCCTGAGAAGGTGGAGGGCAGGGACCCCACAGCATATGTGGAGGGTTGGCTGCTGGACATATTTGGGAAAAATGCCTTTTCTCCCCTGTTCACGGTGGAGTGCGCCCACAGGGTGCCGGCTCGCCCCTCTCAGCCTGGGGGGCCCCCCAGGCCAATACTAGCAAGATTACTGCACTATAGAGAAAGAGGGGAGGGCAATTGTTAGGAATTTTGTGGAGGACATTGCCTGGTAAGGTCATGTGTGTCCATCCCTTGGGACTTTGAATGAAATCATGACCCGGTAAGGCCATACATTTCCATCCCTTGAGAACAATTGTTAGAGATTTTGTGGAGATCATTGCCTGGTAAGGCAATGCATGTCCATCCCTTGGGACTTTAAATGAAAGAATGACCCGGTAGGGCCATACATTTCCATCCCTTAATTAAATGAAGAGGGGAGCACAGGGGTGGGACTTTAAATGAAGCACAAGGTTCCAAATGAAATAAAAGGTGAACAATAGGAATTTTATTATAGTTAGTACATATAAAACATAAAAGCATTGCTGGTAATCGATAAACAGTAAGCGTAATAATCACAATGGATATGGTGATACCATTGGAGTCTCGGAGTGTAACCACTACTATGGAGAGCGATATACATGATAACAACCAATACATAAGATGACATTAATAGTGCTTGCTATTATATGACAATAATAAAATATCCAAGGACACCAACATCAGGATTAAATAGAAACATATTGCAAAGTAGAACCTGCAGGACCTAAGGCCTCACTAGACCTGGGAAGTAGGGTAAGTATGATGGTTGGAAGGTTATTGTGAGCATGTTGGAATGAAACCACGGCACCAGTTGGCTCGACGAGTTTCGTGGCCTTAGCGCCACTCATCAGGAGCGTACACGTGATTGGTCTAGAATAAAGGGAATATGTAAATGTAAGTAATGGATATAGGTATGTATGGGGGAACAGGTAGGCCCCCAGGCCCCTAAGTACATACTTACTAGTGGTGGTTCACATGTAGGTAGTGTGGTGGTGAGGCGTAGCAGGAATCCGGGTCTAACTCCAATTCGGGGGGTCGTGGCGGGTGGCTCGCACGGGGCATCACACAGGGCCTACCGCCAAGCAGGGACGGAGCCGGGACTACCCTGTGGGAAGTGGAGACCAGTTAGGAATATGATGGGATGGGGGAGGGGTGGCTGAAGATAGAGTGGTGAGGAAGACCCAGTGCAGGTGATGGTTGTACAGAGGTGGAAGCTGGCGGTCCTTAATGGTGCCAGAGTAGCGTGATAGAGTGAACAACAATTGGTGGTGCAGGTGAAGGTCCCAAACTTGTACCTGGGAGGTAGGGTGGAATTAAGGAGGGGGGGGGTGAAAGGAAACAAGGTTACCTGGGTTCAGCAGGACGATCGGCGAGGGAGAGAGATAGCTGTGCTGTAATGTGAACAGAGCACCCCGAGTGCCGAGACAGCCCGAAAGTGCCGTTATGTGTGCCACCGCGGAACCGCCCACCAGCGTCACGCTGGGTAGCAAAGCGTGGGGGGAGGGGCGCCGTCAGCCGAGAAAGGTATCCGGCCGCCCGGCGCTTGAACTCCCCCCACCTGTGGTAACTCGTTGTTGTAACCACAGTCTGGTCGGCAAGACGTCAACCAAGACGCCGTACGTCCAGCGTGGAGGCGTGACGGTGACGCGCATTGACGGTGCATCCGTCCCCCCAGTGATATGGGAGGGGCGGGGGCACGCAAGGCGCGTCACGGCCCCCGATGGAGAAATTGACCAGACGCTGAAACAGCCGGACCTATCCCACATAACTACCACCGTGGGTGAACCACCATATTATATTACAATAAAAATATATAGGGTATAAAGTTACTATGTTAAGGAAATAGTATTAGTAAAAGGGTATGACATTAGACACAGGGGAAGAAGACCTTAAGGTTTTAGATTGCAACGTTGAATGGTAATGAGCACTATTAATGTCATCTTATGTATTGGTTGTTATCATGTATATCGCTCTCCATAGTAGTGGTTACACTCCGAGACTCCAATGGTATCACCATATCCATTGTGATTATTACGCTTACTGTTTATCAATTACCAGCAATGCTTTTATGTTTTATATGTACTAACTATAATAAAATTCCTATTGTTCACCTTTTATTTCATTTGGAACCTTGTGCTTCATTTAAAGTCCCACCCCTGTGCTCCCCTCTTCATTTAATTAAGGGATGGAAATTTATGGCCCTACCGGGTCATGCTTTCATTTAAAGTCCCAAGGGATGGACATGCATTGCCTTACCAGGCAATGATCTCCACAAAATCCCTAACAATTGTTCACAAGGGATGGAAATGTATGGCCTTACCGGGTCATGATTTCATTCAAAGTCCCAAGGGATGGACACACATGACCTTACCAGGCAATGTCCTCCACAAAATCCCTAACAATTGCCCTCCCCTCTTTCAACATAATAGGGATGGAAGCACTCGGAATTGCTCCATTGATTACCCCTCATAACCATTCAACGTTGCAATCTAAAACCTTATGGTCTGCTTCCCCTGTGTCTAATGTCATACCCTTTTACTAATACTATTTCCTTAACATAGTAACTTTATACCCTATATATTTTTATTGTAAGATAACATGGTGGTTCAACCACGGTGGTAGTTATGTGGGATAGGTCCGGCTGTTTCAGTGTCTGGTCAATTTCTCCATCGGGGGCCGTGACGCGTCTTGCGGGCCCCCGCCCCTCCCCCATCATTGGAGGGACGGATGCACCGTCAATGCGCGTCACCGTCACGCCTTCACGCTGGACGTACGGCGTCTTGGTTGACGTCTTGCCGACCAGACTGTGGTTACAACGAGTTAGAACAGGTGGGGGGAGTTCAAGCGCCGGGCGGCCAGATATCTTTCTCGGCTGACGGCGCCCCTCCCCCCACGCTTTGCTACCCAGCGTGACGCTGGTGGGCGGTTCCGCGGTGGCACACATAACGGCACTTCCGGGCAGTTTCAGCACTCGGGGCGCTCTGTTCACATTACAGCACAGCTATCTCTCTCCCTCACCGATCGCTCTGCTGAACCCAGGTAACCTTGTTTCCTTTCACCCCCCTCCTTAATTACACCCTACCTCCCAGGCACAAGTTTGGGAGCTTCACCTGCACCACCAATTGTTGTTCACTCTATCACGCTACTCTGGCACCATTAAGGACCGCCAGCTTCCACCTCTGTACAACCATCACCTGCACTGGGTCTTCCTCACCACTCTATCTTCAGCCACCCCTCCCCATCCCATCATATTCCTACCTGGTCTCCACTTCCCACAGGGTAGTCCCGGCTCCGTCTCTGCTTGGCGGTGGGCCCTGTGTGATGCCCCGTGCGAGCCACCCGCCACAACCCCTGAATTGGAGTTAGACCCGGATTCCTGCTACGCCTCACCACCACACTACCTACATGTGAACCACCACTAGTAAGTATGTACTTAGGGGCCTGGGGGCCTACCTGTTCCCCCATACATACCTATATCCATTACTTACATTTACATATTCCCTTTATTCTAGACCAATCACGTGTACGCTCCTGATGAGTGGCGCTAAGGCCACGAAACGCGTCGAGCCAACTGGTGCCGTGGTTTCATTCCAACATGCTCACAATAACCTTCCAACCACCATACTTACCCTACTTCCCAGGTCTAGTGAGGCCTTAGGTCCTGCAGGTTCTACTTTGCAATATGTTTCTATTTAACCCTGATGTTGGTGACCTTGGATATTTTATTATTGTCATATAATAGCAAGCACTATTAATGTCATCTTATGTATTGGTTGTTATCATGTATATCACTCTCCATAGTAGTGGTTACACTCCGAGACTCCAATGGTATCACCATATCCATTGTGATTATTACGCTTACTGTTTATCAATTACCAGCAATGCTTTTATGTTTTATATGTACTAACTATAATACAATTCCTATTGTTCACCTTTTATTTCATTTGGAACCTTGTGCTTCATTTAAAGTCCCACCCCAGTGCTCCCCTCTTCATTTAATTAAGGGATGGAAATGTATGGCCCTACCGGGTCATGCTTTCATTTAAAGTCCCAAGGGATGGACGTGCATTGCCTTACCAGGCAATGATCTCCACAAAATCCCTAACAATTGTTCACAAGGGATGGAAATGTATGGCCTTACCGGGTCATGATTTCATTCAAAGTCCCAAGGGATACAATACAAAAGTTTCCCCTCACAGGGCGGGACTTTATAGGCATGAATTTACATAACCACTAGGGTAGAGTATAAAAATAATTTATTACAAAAGTAGAAAGTATGATTACATAAAATTGTAGGCCAATAAAAAAGACTTGATATATGCAGAAAATACAATCAATGAATCAATAGAATAGATGTTGAATTATGCCCAATGCATCGCATGCCCAGGGGAAAGGATTATACCCTAGACTGCAATGCTAGTGCACAATTATATGAAAATTGGAATAGTAATTATATAGGTCAGATCCTACGCGTTACGGAGATAACTCCTTCTTCAGGGATAATCCGACATATAATTCAGAATTGAAATCTAAAACAGAGAAGAATACAGTTGTCTCATATGATGGCATTCATTAAACATAAAACACAAAACAAAACATAAACAATAAATATGCAAATGAGGGTGAGCATGGAAAACACCCAAATGGCAGAGTACTCACCTCTGCAGCCATATATCAAGCTTATATATCAGTCATCATAGAACCACAACACCCAGAAAACACAAGGGTTATGGTTTGAAAACAAGTGGTGAAAAAAATCCCCTATATGGGGAAATGGGTGGAAACTGCGCACATGCGATTTCCAGACAGCGACCCGGGACCGCAAACGTCTCCAAAGGGAAGCATAGAAAAATCAATATACCTGAGGTAAAAAGAAAAATTCTCAAATTAATTATGGATTAATGCACATAAATGCGTCAAAGAAGCATATTGTACACTATATGGTATTGTCCCAAAATTTATACCCTTTTCCCCAAGGGGAGGGATTCAAGGGTTAATAGTATAAAAAATATAAATATATTGTTGACACAAGATGGAAATCAAGTGGAATTCACATGGATATTGGATAGATTTTTCTTACCTCTTCCCAAAATACTGTATAATTATGGGAAATGGGGAGATGAGGGAAGGGGCATGCAGATAGACAATATGGAGAACTTTTGATGTAGTATGCACAGCTCCCACAAGAAGGAAAAAACAAGATACAGGTGGAGTCCTCACAGATCCAGCATACACGGAAAACGGAGGAAAGGGAGACCAACTCCCTATCTTGTATTGCAAGTCCACTCATCAAGAAAAATTGCCTATGGAGTCTATATGAGAGGAGAGACAAAAGAAAAGACACAAGATTGCATCATTACTTGATGCATTTGTAGTATCACCCTACATTTGTGGTCTCAAATGGACCCAGAGTGGGGGATGATAGTCATCTGCTAATATTGCCAAAAAGTCACCGCCACGAGTTGAAGATCAAAAAATCACATCTCACCTGGTTATTGTCCTGCCCCACATGCTCTCTCCCCATCAGCCACAGCACTATTGAAGGACTGACTTTGTCGCTTTTAAAGAGCATCAAGGCACAGTGATTGGCTTCCTCAGCGATACACGTGGGTGTCAAACACCACGTGTGCCCTGTCACACCACCAAGTCCTCCCCCCAAAGGCGAGATAGCCAGTGAGTGAGAGCCACGTCATGCGCCACGCCCCCACCGACACATGAGTGCACAAGGGATTCACACATGATCCCAGTGGACGAATGGAAACGGAGAGGCCGTCAGACGTCAGATGGTCCCGGGTTGCATGAGTGGCAGTGCCGCAAAAAATAGGCCAAACCGACGCAAAAAGCCGGCTCATACAGATGGCAGCATCCATAAGAGATCCGGCCAGCAGCCGGAGAGGCCTACGTGTGCCGGGATCGAATCCAGACAGGGAAACGTGCGCAGCAAAAGGCCCCATAATTGCCACCACTGCTGTTCAATCTTAAACAGGCCAATACAGATTTCATAAACTACTGAAAAGTACCGTATTTATCGGCGTATAACACGCACCGGCGTATAACACGCACCCCAAGTTTAGGAGGGAATTTTAGGGGAAAAAACTTTTAGGAGGGAAGTTTAAGGAAAAAAAAACTTACATTTAAATGCAGCCTTACCAGTGTCCGTTGCAGCCTTGTCAGTGCAGCCTTGCCAGCAGTGTCCAGTGCAGCCTTTGCCCAGTGTCCAGTGCAGCCTTTGCCCAGTGTCCAGTGCAGTCTTTGCCCAGTGCAGCTTTACCAAGTGTCCAGTGCAGCCTTTGCCCAGTGCAGCCTTTGCCCAGTGTAGCTTTGCCCAGTGTCCAGTGCAGCTTTACCCAGTGTCCAGTGCAGCCTTTGCCCAGTGCAGCCTTTGCCCAGTGCCCAGTGCAGCTTTACCCAGTGTCCAGTGCAGCCTTTGCCCAGTGTCCAGTGCAGCTTTGTCCAGTGCAGCCTTTGCCCAGTGTCCAGTGCAGCTTTGCCCAGTGTCCAGTGCAGCCTTTGCTAAGTGCAGCCTTTGCCCAGTGTCCAGTGCAGCCTTGCCCCAGTTTTCAAAATTGGCGCCGTCGAGATCGCCGCAGAGACTGGGCGGAGCGGGGCGAACGCCGCCGAGAACGCAGGGACTGGGCAGAGCCGAGATACACATAGCCGAGTGTACTCGGCTATACTCGGCTTTTCTCGGCTTCGCTCAGTCACGCCGAGTCCCGCCCTATGATGGACATATCACAGGTCCAATGGCGGGACTGGGCGTGACTGTGAGCAGAGCCGAGAAAAGCCGAGTATAGCCGAGTACACTCGGCTATGTGTATCTCGGCGGCGATCGCTGCGCTCCGCTCAGTCAGCGGAGATCGCCGGGATCAGTGGGTATCGGCGTATAACACGCACCCACGATTTTCCCCTGATTTTAAGGGGAAAAAAGTGTGTGTTATACGCCGATAAATACGGTATTTGTATTAAGGGCCAATAGCCACAAAATGTATCCAAACGGAATAGAGATAAATAGGCAGCTGCAGAAGTGAGTAAATATCACCAAATCATAAATTGCATAAAATTAAAAATAAAAACAAACATATAAATCTGAGAATACAAAAAATTGATTACTACATACATAAAATATGAAGCGGGCATCCCTGTGAGAACACATGGGACATACCTCCAAATCCTGATTAACAGAAATAGGCATTGTTTGCAAACACAGAAATTGTTTTGATTGCAAGAAACTCCATAGGATTAAATCAAATTATAACATACAATGAAATAAGTATTCCAACATGTGCAACACAAAATCCCAACTGATTGTTGGACAGATCTTATTTCTCCATGCCTCCCGATACAAAACCCTCCAAGAAGGGCCTGTAATTGACAGCCTCATTGAGGCCGGGGAAGGTGGTGGCATGGAGGAGAAAGATCCATCTCAACTCTCTCTGTAACAGTAGCTTGTTCCAGTCACCTCCTCGTGCATTTGGATGCACTCTGTCAAGTACTATGAATTTGACCTTGGGGAAAGTCCCATTATGAAGAGCAATGGTGTGTCTTCCCAAAGGGAAGTCAGGATTGCATCCCTTCATGCTCCATATATGTTTGGTCATTCTTGTTCGTAGCTCTACTTTGGTCTTCCCAACATAGAAAGAGCCACATTCACAGAGCAGGAGGTATACTACCCCCTTGGTGTTGCAGTTGGCATAGTGAGCAGATTTAAAAGTCCTTCCACTAGGCAGTATACACGTAGGTCCCACATGTATATAGCGACAAAAACTACAGCCTCCACAGGTGTAGGTTCCCTTGATTTTACATGGATCCCCCCGGTTTTCACCCTTGAATTCGCTGTGAACCACTCGATCACGAATGGAAGTTGCCCGCCTAAAAGTGATGGATGGTTTGGTGGTCACAAATCTGCCCAGATTAGAGTCCATAGACAGAAGGTGCCAATATTTTTCAATGACATTGCGGATCTTATTATGCTGATTAGAGAATGATATTATCAATCTAGTTTCACTATTGCTAGGACGTTCTTTTTCAGGTTTCCGTGAATATAGAAGTTCGCATTGTGTCTTTATCAGAGATTTTTTGTATGCCTTTTTGAGGCAGGTCTTAGAATAGCCTCTCTCCAAGAGACGCATTTGTAGTTTTTTTGCCTCTGTTCGAAAAATGTCCATATCTGAACAATTTCATCTTATGCGAAGATATTGGCTAAATGGTATCGACGCCATAAGTGGGTTGGGATGGAAGCTAGATGCGTGCAGCAAGGAGTTGCCCGCCGTAGCTTTCCGAAAGAGACGTGTCTGTATTGCCCCTTCCTTCCCCCGGAAAACAGTAACATCGAGGAAAGTTATCTCATCAGCATCATGCATCATCGTAAATGCTAGATTGAATTGATTTTTGTTCAACCTATTGAGAAACGCTGATAGCATCTCCATTGGTCCATCCCAGATCAAGAAAACATCATCGATGTATCGTACCCACATAGTAATGTGGTCAGTGAATATTGTACAAGAATCATCAGCCATCAAAGCTCGCTCCCACTCCCCCAGGTACAGATTGGCGTACGATGGGGCACAGCAAGTCCCCATTGCAACACCCTGTACCTGGAGGTAGTGGGAGCCAGCAAATGAAAAGATGTTGTGATGTAGAATGAAATCAAGGGATTGAACTATAAAGTCACTGTATGGCCACTGATCGTCAATTTGTTGTGACAGTATGTGATGTATGGCTGCTAAACCTAAGGTGTGGGGAATGGAACTATAGAGTGCCTCGACGTCGATCGTGACCAGCGTCGAGTGCTCTGATATAATCATGCCATCTAGAATTTTCAAGAAGTGAATTGTGTCTTTTACATGGGACGGAAGACTAACCACAAATGGTCGCAGATGTTCATCAATTAGGCGGCTCAATTTTTCGGAAATTGAGCCATTGCCAGAAATTATGGGGCGGCCCGGCGGATCATGCTTGTTTTTATGTATCTTTGGGAGTGCATAGAAAGTTGGAATTTTGGGATGCTCAGTTCGTATGTATTTCCACGTAGTGGCTGTGATTATTCCCTCTCTTCCAGCTTTGTCTATTAGGTCGTAAAAATCACTGTTGAATTTTTTGATAGCGTTGACAGATATCAAACGGTACCAGTTATCATTCAACAGGATTTTTTTACACATATCTATGTATTGGGTATTATCCATTATTACGGTGTTTCAATCCCTGTCGGAAGGTTTAATTACTATAGAACAGTTTTTTGACAAATTTTGTAAAGCTCGCTTTTCTCTTGCCGTCAGATTCTCTTCAGACTTGATAGTACCTGACATCTTATCTATTTCACGTGATACAAGTTTTAAAAAGTGGCTGTATTAGGGTTGGAACTAGGTGCCGGAAATTGATCTGATTTTGTTTTTAGCAGGGATTTGGGTTTGGATATTGGGTCTACCGATTTTGCCCCAGCATCAAAAAGGAGTTGTTCTATGTTCACACTATCGATCAGATCAGATTGATCGTTCTCCTCTAATAGGGAGATAAGCTGTTTAATCGCCAAATCCTCCTTTTTACTAAGTTGTGTGGTCGGATTAATATCCTTACTGTACATGTTTCTCAATAGAAGTTTCCTTACAAAAAGTTGCAGGTCCCTTATTAATTCAAATTTGTCAAAATCTTCATTTGGACAGAATCCCAAACCCCTCAATAGAACATCTCTCTCATCCAAACTTAAAGTATGTGAAGAGAGGTTGATTATGTTCATGGAGGGAATGGGATTGGGAGAGTCAGTCCCTCCATTTTCTAACTCACTGATGGCATTGTATTTAATGTGGGTCCTTTTTGAATGTGAGACATCGAGCGGGTCTGAAAAGAAGAAGAGGAGGAAGAGAAAATAGGTGCCACGGGAGTGGAGACAGTTTCTTTATGATCTAATGAATATCTGATGTCTATCGGATCATGCAGATCTTCGCATGAAGATATAGAGGATAGTTCCACAGCCACACCCATATGTGAATTACCTGTTACCAAAGAAGTGGAAGGACACCCAGAAACCTGCATGTTTTGTGTTGAATGTGTATTTGGTCCTCGCATAGATTTTTTCACTGTATGTTCCTGTGGTTCCTCCTGTTGTCTCGATCGTTTAGTTCGTCCATTGCCCCTATGTCTAGAGGGAGGTTGTTGTTGAGAGGAAGAAATGTTAGAAGAAGACTGTGAAACATTGTTTACATATGTTTTGGATAAATTGAAATTAGATTTAGATGGCATTTGAGATTGATAAGTTGACCACTTATACGCTTTCCCCTCCCTAAAAGCAGTTCTATCTCTCATCATCTTCTTTTCTTTTTTGACAAGAATACCCTTGTTGAATTTTTCCAAGCGCTCTGTCATGAGCTTTTCTCGTTCACTATAGGATGCTTGTCCCTGCAGGGGCTGTAATAAAGCCAGAGTCTGATCCAGATCTAGTTCTAGATCAGACATCTGTCTCCTATAGGCCTCTATTAGATGTTTCATCATGTCTCTGGAGCATTTGTTCAGGGTTTTTTCCCATTCTTTCTTAAATACATTGTCATGAATCTCAAATGTGGGAAAGATTTGGACACGAAGTCCAAATGGGTTAATATCTTCTTTTATATAATTTTCAAAAGACTGTATATGCCAATAAAGTGACGACTTCTTTTCCAAGACTTTGTTTAGCCGGAAAAATAATGCCGTAAGATCAGATTCCAAACGCTCAGTTTTACTAAAACTGGTCAAATAGCTCGTCATTCGCAAATCCCAATCCTTGCCTCTAAAGTTCGCCATGGTAGGAGATACCCCAGGAGAATGTTAAAATAATGTAAACAAAAAATGATATATAACAAAACAAAAATGAATACCAAATGAGATCAGCTGAGGATTCCCTCTCTTAGCAGATCATCTAAGGTACTAAGTTGGTGGATAAAGAAATTAAGTAAGTATATTTCACAACCAGATACCTCCTATGGGACGGGGAAAGCAAAAATTGGCATCTACTGCCTGGGGATAGATATCAAGGAAATAGGAGGTTGTAGAAAACAGGTCTGGTGTGATGTAGCCAACATCCCAAACTGATACAATACAAAAGTTTCCCCTCACAGGGTGGGACTTTATAGGCATGAATTTACATAACCACTAGGGTAGAGTATAAAAATAATTTATTACAAAAGTAGAAAGTATGATTACATAAAATTGTAGGCCAATAAAAAAGACTTGATATATGCAGAAAATACAATCAATGAATCAAAAGAATAGATGTTGAATTATGCCCAATGCATCGCATGCCCAGGGGAAAGGATTATACCCTAGACTGCAATGCTAGTGCACAATTATATGAAAATTGGAATAGTAATTATATAGGTCAGATCCTACGCGTTACGGAGATAACTCCTTCTTCAGGGATAATCCGACATATAATTCAGAATTGAAATCTAAAACAGAGAAGAATACAGTTGTCTCATATGATGGCATTCATTAAACATAAAACACAAAACAAAACATAAACAATAAATATGCAAATGAGGGTGAGCATGGAAAACACCCAATTGGCAGAGTACTCACCTCTGCAGCCATATATCAAGCTTATATATCAGTCATCATAGAACCACAACACCCAGAAAACACAAGGGTTATGGTTTGAAAACAAGTGGTGAAAAAAATCCCCTATATGGGGAAATGGGTGGAAACTGCGCACATGCGATGTCCAGACAGCGACCCGGGACCGCAAACGTCTCCAAAGGGAAGCATAAAAAAATCAATATACCTGAGGTAAAATGAAAAATTCTCAAATTAATTATGGATTAATGCACATAAATGTGTCAAAGAAGCATATTGTACACTATATGGTATTGTCCCAAAATTTATACCCTTTTCCCCAAGGGGAGGGATTCAAGGGTTAATAGTATAAAAAATATAAATATATTGTTGACACAAGATGGAAATCAAGTGGAATTCACATGGATATTGGATAGATTTTTCTTACCTCTTCCCAAAATACTGTATAATTATGGGAAATGGGGAGATGAGGGAAGGGGCATGCAGATAGACAATATGGAGAACTTTTGATGCAGTATGCACAGCTCCCACAAGAAGGAAAAAACAAGATACAGGTGGAGTCCTCACAGATCCAGCATACACGGAAAACGAAGGAAAGGGAGACCAACTCCCTATCTTGTATTGCAAGTCCACTCATCAAGCAAAATTGCCTATGGAGTCTATATGAGAGGAGAGACAAAAGAAAAGACACAAGATTGCATCATTACTTGATGCATTTGTAGTATCACCCTACATTTGTGGTCTCAAATGGACCCAGAGTGGGGGATGATAGTCATCTGCTAATATTGCCAAAAAGTCACCGCCACGAGTTGAAGATCAAAAAATCACATCTCACCTGGTTATTGTCCTGCCCCACATGCTCTCTCCCCATCAGCCACAGCACTATTGAAGGACTGACTTCGTCGCTTTTAAAGAGCATCAAGGCACAGTGATTGGCTTCCTCAGCGATACACGTGGGTGTCAAACACCACGTGTGCCCTGTCATTAGAATGCTGCGGTCCCCCGGGCGTGCGGCGCACCACCAAGTCCTCCCCCCAAAGGCGAGATAGCCAGTGAGTGAGAGCCACGTCATGCGCCACACCCCCACCGACACATGAGTGCGGCACAAGGGATTCACACATGATCCCAGTGGATGAATGGAAACGGAGAGGCCGTCAGACGTCAGATGGTCCCGGGTTGCATGAGTGGCAGTGCCGCAAAAAATAGGCCAAACCGACGCAAAAAGCCGGCTCATACAGATGGCAGCATCCATAAGAGATCCGGCCAGCAGCCGGAGAGGCCTACGTGTGCCGGGATCGAATCCAGACAGGGAAACGTGCGCAGCAAAAGGCCCCATAATTGCCACCACTGCTGTTCAATCTTGAACAGGCCAATACAGATTTCATAAACTACTGAAAAGTACCGTATTTATCGGCGTATAACACGCACCGGCGTATAACGCGCACCCCAAGTTTAGGAGGGAATTTTAGGGAAAAAAACTTTTAGGAGGGAAGTTTAAGGAAAAAAAAACTTACATTTAAATGCAGCCTTACCAGTGTCCGTTGCAGCCTTGTCAGTGCAGCCTTGCCAGCAGTGTCCAGTGCAGCCTTTGCCCAGTGTCCAGTGCAGCCTTTGCCCAGTGTCCAGTGCAGCCTTTGCCCAGTGCAGCTTTACCAAGTGTCCAGTGCAGCCTTTGCCCAGTGCAGCCTTTGCCCAGTGTAGCTTTGCCCAGTGTCCAGTGCAGCTTTACCCAGTGTCCAGTGCAGCCTTTGCCCAGTGCAGCCTTTGCCCAGTGCCCAGTGCAGCTTTACCCAGTGTCCAGTGCAGCCTTTGCCCAGTGCAGCCTTTGCCCAGTGTCCAGTGCAGCTTTGTCCAGTGCAGCCTTTGCCCAGTGTCCAGTGCAGCTTTGCCCAGTGTCCAGTGCAGCCTTTGCTAAGTGCAGCCTTTGCCCAGTGTCCAGTGCAGCCTTGCCCCAGTTTTCAAAATTGGCGCCGCCGAGATCGCCGCAGAGACTGGGCGGAGCGGGGCGAACGCCGCCGAGAACGCAGGGACTGGGCGGAGCCGAGATACACATAGCCGAGTGTACTCAGCTATACTCGGCTTTTCTCGGCTTCGCTCACAGTCACGCCGAGTCCCGCCCTATGATGGACATATCACAGGTCCAATGGCGGGACTGGGCGTGACTGTGAGCAGAGCCGAGAAACGCCGAGTATAGCCGAGTACACTCGGCTATGTGTATCTCGGCGGCGATCGCTGCGCTCCGCTCAGTCAGCGGAGATCGCCGGGATCAGTGGGTATCGGCGTATAACACGCACCCACGATTTTCCCCTGATTTTAAGGGGAAAAAAGTGCGTGTTATACGCCGATAAATACGGTATTTGTATTAAGGGCCAATAGCCACAAAATGTATCCAAACGGAATAGAGATAAATAGGCAGCTGCAGAAGTGAGTAAATATCACCAAATCATAAATTGCATAAAATTAAAAATAAAAACAAACATATAAATCTGAGAATACAAAAAATTGATTACTACATACATAAAATATGAAGCGGGCATCCCTGTGAGAACACATGGGACATACCTCCAAATCCTGATTAACAGAAATAGGCATTGTTTGCAAACACAGAAATTGTTTTGATTGCAAGAAACTCCATAGGATTAAATCAAATTATAACATACAATGAAATAAGTATTCCAACATGTGCAACACAAAATCCCAACTGATTGTTGGACAGATCTTATTTCTCCATGCCTCCCGATACAAAACCCTCCAAGAAGGGCCTGTAATTGACAGCCTCATTGAGGCCGGGGAAGGTGGTGGCATGGAGGAGAAAGATCCATCTCAACTCTCTCTGTAACAGTAGCTTGTTCCAGTCACCTCCTCGTGCATTTGGATGCACTCTGTCAAGTACTATGAATTTGACCTTGGGGAAAGTCCCATTATGAAGAGCAATGGTGTGTCTTCCCAAAGGGAAGTCAGGATTGCATCCCTTCATGCTCCATATATGTTTGGTCATTCTTGTTCGTAGCTCTACTTTGGTCTTCCCAACATAGAAAGAGCCACATTCACAGAGCAGGAGGTATACTACCCCCTTGGTGTTGCAGTTGGCATAGTGAGCAGATTTAAAAGCCCTTCCACTAGGCAGTATACACGTAGGTCCCACATGTATATAGCGACAAAAACTACAGCCTCCACAGGTGTAGGTTCCCTTGATTTTACATGGATCCCCCCGGTTTTCACCCTTGAATTCACTGTGAACCACTCGATTACGAATGGAAGTTGCCCGCCTAAAAGTGATGGATGGTTTGGTGGTCACAAATCTGCCCAGATTAGAGTCCAAAGACAGAAGGTGCCAATATTTTTCAATGACATTGCGGATCTTATTATGCTGATTAGAGAATGATATTATCAATCTAGTTTCACTATTGCTAGGACGTTCTTTTTCAGGTTTCCGTGAATATAGAAGTTCGCATCGTGTCTTTATCAGAGATTTTTTGTATGCCTTTTTGAGGCAGGTCTTAGAATAGCCTCTCTCCAAGAGACGCATTTGTAGTTTTTTTGCCTCTGTTCGAAAAATGTCCATATCTGAACAATTTCGTCTTATGCGAAGATATTGGCTAAATGGTATCGACGCCATAAGTGGGTTGGGATGGAAGCTAGATGCGTGCAGCAAGGAGTTGCCCGCCGTAGCTTTCCGAAAGAGACGTGTCTGTATTGCCCCTTCCTTCCCCCGGAAAACAGTAACATCGAGGAAAGTTATCTCATCAGCATCATGCATTATCGTAAATGCTAGATTGAATTGATTTTTGTTCAACCTATTGAGAAACGCTGATAGCATCTCCATTGGTCCATCCCAGATCAAGAAAACATCATCGATGTATCGTACCCACATAGTAATGTGGTCAGTGAATATTGTACAAGAATCATCAGCCATCAAAGCTCGCTCCCACTCCCCCAGGTACAGATTGGCGTACGATGGGGCACAGCAAGTCCCCATTGCAACACCCTGTACCTGGAGGTAGTGGGAGCCAGCAAATGAAAAGATGTTGTGATGTAGAATGAAATCAAGGGATTGAACTATAAAGTCACTGTATGGCCACTGATCGTCAATTTGTTGTGACAGTATGTGATGTATGGCTGCTAAACCTAAGGTGTGGGGAATGGAACTATAGAGTGCCTCGACGTCGATCGTGACCAGCGTCGAGTGCTCTGATATAGTCATGCCATCTAGAATTTTCAAGAAGTGAATTGTGTCTTTTACATGGGACGGAAGACTAACCACAAATGGTCGCAGATGTTCATCAATTAGGCGGCTCAATTTTTCGGAAATTGAGCCATTGCCAGAAATTATGGGGCGGCCCGGCAGATCATGCTTGTTTTTATGTATCTTTGGGAGTGCATAGAAGGTTGGAATTTTGGGATGCTCAGTTCGTATGTATTTCCACGTAGTGGCTGTGATTATTCCCTCTCTTCCAGCTTTGTCTATTAGGTCGTAAAAATCACTGTTGAATTTTTTGATAGCGTTGACAGATATCAAACGGTACCAGTTATCATTCAACAGGATTTTTTTACACATATCTATGTATTGGGTATTATCCATTATTACGGTGTTTCAACCCCTGTCGGAAGGTTTAATTACTATAGAACAGTTTTTTGACAAATTTTGTAAAGCTCGCTTTTCTCTTGCCGTCAGATTCTCTTCAGACTTGATAGTACCTGACATCTTATCTATTTCACGTGATACAAGTTTTAAAAAAGTGGCTGTATTAGGGTTGGAACTAGGTGCCGGAAATTGATCTGATTTTGTTTTTAGCAGGGATTTGGGTTTGGATATTGGGTCTACCGATTTTGCCCCAGCATCAAAAAGGAGTTGTTCTATGTTCACACTATCGATCAGATCAGATTGATCGTTCTCCTCTAATAGGGAGATAAGCTGTTTAATCGCCAAATCCTCCTTTTTACTAAGTTGTGTGGTCGGATTAATATCCTTACTGTACATGTTTCTCAATAGAAGTTTCCTTACAAAAAGTTGCAGGTCCCTTATTAATTCAAATTTGTCAAAATCTTCATTTGGACAGAATCCCAAACCCCTCAATAGAACATCTCTCTCATCCAAACTTAAAGTATGTGAAGAGAGGTTGATTATGTTCATGGAGGGAATGGGATTGGGAGAGTCAGTCCCTCCATTTTCTAACTCACTGATGGCATTGTATTTAATGTGGGTCCTTTTTGAATGTGAGACATCGGGTCTGAAAAGAAGAAGAGGAGGAAGAGAAAATAGGTGCCACGGGAGTGGAGACAGTTTCTTTACGATCTAATGAATATCTGATGTCTATCGGATCATGCAGATCTTCGCATGAAGATATAGAGGATAGTTCCACAGCCACACCCATATGTGAATTACCTGTTACCAAAGAAGTGGAAGGACACCCAAAAACCTGCATGTTTTGTGTTGAATGTGTATTTGGTCCTCGCATAGATTTTTTCACTGTATGTTCCTGTGGTTCCTCCTGTTGTCTCGATCGTTTAGTTCGTCCATTGCCCCTATGTCTAGAGGGAGGTTGTTGTTGAGAGGAAGAAATGTTAGAAGAAGACTGTGAAACATTGTTTACATATGTTTTGGATAAATTGAAATTAGATTTAGATGGCATTTGAGATTGATAAGTTGACCACTTATACGCTTTCCCCTCCCTAAAAGCAGTTCTATCTCTCATCATCTTCTTTTCTTTTTTGACAAGAATACCCTTGTTGAATTTTTCCAAGCGCTCTGTCATGAGCTTTTCTCGTTCACTATAGGATGCTTGTCCCTGCAGGGGCTGTAATAAAGCCAGAGTCTGATCCAGATCTAGTTCTAGATCAGACATCTGTCTCCTATAGGCCTCTATTAGATGTTTCATCATGTCTCTGGAGCATTTGTTCAGGGTTTTTTCCCATTCTTTCTTAAATACATTGTCATGAATCTCAAATGTGGGAAAGATTTGGACACGAAGTCCAAATGGGTTACTATCTTCTTTTATATAATTTTCAAAAGACTGTATATGCCAATAAAGTGACGACTTCTTTTCCAAGACTTTGTTTAGCCGGAAAAATAATGCCGTAAGATCAGATTCCAAACGCTCAGTTTTACTAAAACTGGTCAAATAGCTCGTCATTCGCAAATCCCAATCCTTGCCTCTAAAGTTCGCCATGGTAGGAGATACCCCAGGAGAATGTTAAAATAATGTAAACAAAAAATGATATATAACAAAACAAAAATGAATACCAAATGAGATCAGCTGAGGATTCCCTCTCTTAGCAGATCATCTAAGGTACTAAGTTGGTGGATAAAGAAATTAAGTAAGTATATTTCACAACCAGATACCTCCTATGGGACGGGGAAAGCAAAAATTGGCATCTACTGCCTGGGGATAGATATCAAGGAAATAGGAGGTTGTAGAAAACAGGTCTGGTGTGATGTAGCCAACATCCCTAACTGATACAATACAAAAGTTTCCCCTCACAGGGTGGGACTTTATAGGCATGAATTTACATAACCACTAGGGTAGAGTATAAAAATAATTTATTACAAAAGTAGAAAGTATGATTACATAAAATTGTAGGCCAATAAAAAAGACTTGATATATGCAGAAAATACAATCAATGAATCAATAGAATAGATGTTAAATTATGCCCAATGCATCGCATGCCCAGGGGAAAGGATTATACCCTAGACTGCAATGCTAGTGCACAATTATATGAAAATTGGAATAGTAATTATATAGGTCAGATCCTACACGTTACGGAGATAACTCCTTCTTCAGGGATAATCCGACATATAATTCAGAATTGAAATCTAAAACAGAGAAGAATACAGTTGTCTCATATGATGGCATTCATTAAACATAAAACACAAAACAAAACATAAACAATAAATATGCAAATGAGGGTGAGCATGGAAAACACCCAATTGGCAGAGTACTCACCTCTGCAGCCATATATCAAGCTTATATATCAGTCATCATAGAACCACAACACCCAGAAAACACAAGGGTTATGGTTTGAAAACAAGTGGTGAAAAAATCCCCTATATGGGGAAATGGGTGGAAACTGCGCACATGCGATGTCCAGACAGCGACCCGGGACCGCAAACGTCTCCAAAGGGAAGCATAGAAAAATCAATATACCTGAGGTAAAAAGAAAAATTCTCAAATTAATTATGGATTAATGCACATAAATGCGTCAAAGAAGCATATTGTACACTATATGGTATTGTCCCAAAATTTATACCCTTTTCCCCAAGGGGAGGGATTCAAGGGTTAATAGTATAAAAAATATAAATATATTGTTGACACAAGATGGAAATCAAGTGGAATTCACATGGATATTGGATAGATTTTTCTTACCTCTTCCCAAAATACTGTATAATTATGGGAAATGGGGAGATGAGGGAAGGGGCATGCAGATAGACAATATGGAGAACTTTTGATGTAGTATGCACAGCTCCCACAAGAAGGAAAAAACAAGATACAGGTGGAGTCCTCACAGATCCAGCATACACGGAAAACGGAGGAAAGGGAGACCAACTCCCTATCTTGTATTGCAAGTCCACTCATCAAGCAAAATTGCCTATGGAGTCTATATGAGAGGAGAGACAAAAGAAAAGACACAAGATTGCATCATTACTTGATGCATTTGTAGTATCACCCTACATTTGTGGTCTCAAATGGACCCAGAGTGGGGGATGATAGTCATCTGCTAATATTGCCAAAAAGTCACCGCCACGAGTTGAAGATCAAAAAATCACATCTCACCTGGTTATTGTCCTGCCCCACGTGCTCTCTCCCCATCAGCCACAGCACTATTGAAGGACTGACTTCGTCGCTTTTAAAGAGCATCAAGGCACAGTGATTGGCTTCCTCAGCGATACACGTGGGTGTCAAACACCACGTGTGCCCTGTCATTAGAATGCTGCGGTCCCCCGAGCGCGCGGCGCACCACCAAGTCCTCCCCCCAAAGGCGAGATAGCCAGTGAGTGAGAGCCACGTCATGCGCCACACCCCCACCGACACATGAGTGCGGCACAAGGGATTCACACATGATCCCAGTGGACGAATGGAAACACATGGGACATACCTCCAAATCCTGATTAACAGAAATAGGCATTTCATAATGGTACTTTCCCCAAGGTCAAATTCATAGTACTTGACAGAGTGCATCCAAATGCACGAGGAGGTGACTGGAACAAGCTACTGTTACAGAGAGAGTTGAGATGGATCTTTCTCCTCCATGCCACCACCTTCCCCGGCCTCAATGAGGCTGTCAATTACAGGCCCTTCTTGGAGGGTTTTGTATCGGGAGGCATGGAGAAATAAGATCTGTCCAACAATCAGTTGGGATTTTGTGTTGCACATGTTGGAATACTTATTTCATTGTATGTTATAATTTGATTTAATCCTATGGAGTTTCTTGCAATCAAAACAATTTCTGTGTTTGCAAACAATGCCTATTTCTGTTAATCAGGATTTGGAGGTATGTCCCATGTGTTCTCACAGGGATGCCCACTTCATATTTTATGTATGTAGTAATCAATTTTTTGTATTCTCAGATTTATATGTTTGTTTTTATTTTTAATTTTATGCAATTTATGATTTGGTGATATTTACTCACTTCTGCAGCTGCCTATTTATCTCTATTCCGTTTGGATACATTTTGTGGCTATTGGCCCTTAATACAAATACTTTTCAGTAGTTTATGAAATCTGTATTGGCCTGTTCAAGATTGAAAAGCAGTGGTGGCAATTATGGGGCCTTTTGCTGCGCACGTTTCCCTGTCTGGATTCGATCCCGGCACACGTAGGCCTCTCCGGCTGCTGGCCGGATCTCTTATGGATGCTGCCATCTGTATGAGCCGGCTTTTTGCGTCGGTTTGGCCTATTTTTTGCGGCACTGCCACTCATGCAACCCGGGACCATCTGACGTCTGACGGCCTCTCCATTTCCATTCGTCCACTGGGATCATGTGTGAATCCCTTGTGCCGCACTCATGTGTCGGTGGGGGCGTGGCGCATGATGTGGCTCTCACTCGCTGGCTATCTCGCCTTTGGGGGGAGGACTTGGTGGTGCGCCGCGCGCCCGGGGGACCGCAACATTCTAATGACAGGGCACATGTGGTGTTTGACACCCACGTGTATCGCTGAGGAAGCCAATCACTGTGCCTTGATGCTCTTTAAAAGCGACAAAGTCAGTCCTTCAATAGTGCTGTGGCTGATGGGGAGAGAGCACGTGGGGCAGGACAATAACCAGGTGAGATGTGATTTTTTGATCTTCAACTCGTGGCGGTGACTTTTTGGCAATATTAGCAGATGACTATCATCCCCCACTCTGGGTCCATTTGAGACCACAAATGTAGGGTGATACTACAAATGCATCAAGTAATAATGCAATCTTGTGTCTTTTCTTTTGTCTCTCCTCTCATATAGACTCCATAGGCAATTTTGCTTGATGAGTGGACTTGCAATACAAGATAGGGAGTTGGTCTCCCTTTCCTCCGTTTTCCGTGTATGCTGGATCTGTGAGGACTCCACCTGTAACTTGTTTTTTCCTTCTTGTGGGAGCTGTGCATACTACATCAAAAGTTCTCCATATTGTCTATCTGCATGCCCCTTCCCTCATCTCCCCATTTCCCATAATTATACAGTATTTTGGGAAGAGGTAAGAAAAATCTATCCAATATCCATGTGAATTCCACTTGATTTCCATCTTGTGTCAACAATATATTTATATTTTTTATACTATTAACCCTTGAATCCCTCCCCTTGGGGAAAAGGGTATACATTTTGGGACAATACCATATAGTGTACAATATGCTTCTTTGACGCATTTATGTGCATTAATCCATAATTAATTTGAGAATTTTTCTTTTTACCTCAGGTATATTGATTTTTCTATGCTTCCCTTTGGAGACGTTTGCGGTCCCGGGTCACTGTCTGGACATCGCATGTGCGCAGTTTCCACCCATTTCCCCATATAGGGGATTTTTTTCACCACTTGTTTTCAAACCATAACCCTTGTGTTTTCTGGGTGTTGTGGTTCTATGATGACTGATATATAAGCTTGATATATGGCTGCAGAGGTGAGTACTCTGCCAATTGGGTGTTTTCCATGCTCACCCTCATTTGCATATTTATTGTTTATGTTTTGTTTTGTGTTTTATGTTTAATGAATGCCATCATATGAGACAACTGTATTCTTCTCTGTTTTAGATTTCAATTCTGAATTATATGTCGGATTATCCCTGAAGAAGGAGTTATCTCCGTAACGCGTAGGATCTGACCTATATAATTACTATTCCAATTTTCATATAATTGTGCACTAGCATTGCAGTCTAGGGTATAATCCTTTCCCCTGGGCATGCGATGCATTGGGCATAATTCAACATCTATTCTATTGATTCATTGATTGTATTTTCTGCATATATCAAGTCTTTTTTATTGGCCTACAATTTTATGTAATCATACTTTCTACTTTTGTAATAAATTATTTTTATACTCTACCCTAGTGGTTATGTAAATTCATGCCTATAAAGTCCCGCCCTGTGAGGGGAAACTTTTGTATTGTATCAGTTAGGGATGTTGGCTACATCACACCAGATGACCAGACCTGTTTTCTACAACCTCCTATTTCCTTGATAAAGTCCCAAGGGATGGACACACATGACCTTACCAGGCAATGTCCTCCACAAAATCCCTAACAATTGCCCTCCCCTCTTTCAACATAATAGGGATGGAAGCACTCGGAATTGCTCCATTGATTACCCCTCATTACCATTCAACGTTGCAATCTAAAACCTTATGGTCTGCTTCCCCTGTGTCTAATGTCATACCCTTTTACTAATACTATTTCCTTAACATAGTAACTTTATACTCTATATATTTTTATTGTAATATAATATGGTGGTTCACCCACGGTGGTAGTTATGTGGGATAGTTCCGGCTGTTTTAGCGTCTGGTCAATTTCTCCATCGGGGGCCGTGACGCACCTTGCGGGCCCCCGCCCCTCCCCCATCATTGGGGGGACGGATGCACCGTCAATGTGCGCCACCGTCACGCCTCCACGCTGGACGTACGGCGTCTTGGTTGACGTCTTGCCAACCAGACTGTGGTTACAACAACGAGTTAGCACAGGTGGGGGGAGTTCAAGCGCCGGGCGGCCGGATACCTTTCTCGGCTGACGGCTCCCCTCCCCCCACGCTTTGCTACCCAGCGTGACGCTGGTGGGCGGTTCCACGGTGGCACACATAACGGCACTTCCGGGCAGTCTCGGCACTCGGGGCGCTCTGTTCACATTATAGCACAGCTATCTCTCTCCCTCACCGATCGCCCTGCTGAACCCAGGTAACCTTGTTTCCTTTCACCCCCCTCCTTAATTCCACCCTACCTCCAAGGTACAAGTTTGGGACCTTCACCTGCACCACCAATTGTTGTTCACTCTATCACACTACTCTGGCACCATTAAGGACCGCCAGCTTCCACCTCTGTACAACCATCACCTGCACTGGGTCTTCCTCACCACTCTATCTTCAGCCACCCCTCCCCCATCCCATCATATTCCTAACTGGTCTCCACTTCCCACAGGGTAGTCCCGGCTCCATCCCTGCTTGGCGGGAGGCCCTGTGTGATGCCCCGTGCGAGCCACCCGCCACGACCCCCGAATTGGAGTTAGACCCGGATTCCTGCTACGCCTCACCACCACACTACCTACATGTGAACCACCACTAGTAAGTATGTACTTAGGGGCCTGGGGGCCTACCTGTTCCCCCATACATACCTATATCCATTACTTACATTTACATATTCCCTTTATTCTAGACCAATCACGTGTACGCTCCTGATGAGTGGCGCTAAGGCCACGAAACGTGTCGAGCCAACTGGTGCCGTGGTTTCATTCCAACATGCTCACAATAACCTTCCAACCACCATACTTACCCTACTTCCCAGGTCTAGTGAGGCCTTAGGTCCTGCAGGTTCTACTTTGCAATATGTTTCTATTTAACCCTGATGTTGGTGACCTTGGATATTTTATTATTGTCATATAATAGCAAGCACTATTAATGTCATCTTATGTATTGGTTGTTATCATGTATATCGCTCTCCATAGTAGTGGTTACACTCTGAGACTCCAATGGTATCACCATATCCACTGTGATTATTACGCTTACTGTTTATCAATTACCAGCAATGCTTTTATGTTTTATATGTACTAATTATAATACAATTCCTATTGTTCACCTTTTATTTAATTTTGAATCTTGTGCTTCATTTAAAGTCCCACCCCTGTGCTCCCCTCTTCATACTGCACTATAGAGATAGAGAAACTGTGCTCCGACTCGCACGGGAGGGGGCCAACATACAACATAATGGAGCCAGAGTGTCTTTCTATCCTAATTTCTCAGCTGAGGTGCAAAGGCGCCGGGCGAAGTTCTTTGATGTGAAGCGCAGGCTCCGGCAGTTGCAGCTCTCATATGCCATGTTGTACCCGGCTATGCTGCGGGTGATTGTGAGTGGGCAGGCACAATTTTTTGAGTCGGCCAAAGATGCTAATAACTGGCTGGACCGCAATGAACAAGCCCTGAGGCGGCGTGATCAGAATGGTGAGGAGGACTGATGGGGGTGTGCTGGCACGCGGAGGATGCCTGACCTTAACACGGCTCCTGAGGTGCTTTGATCTGCCATGGAAACTTTGTACTGAACCTATCTGGATGAACCCTGGCTGAGGGACATTATCTTGCATCATATCAAGACGAGCGCTTCAGACATCGTCAGCGTGGATTTACAAGTTGTGTACTTGAGAGACCCCCTGGGTGTGTTTCCAGGGGACCATGGTTGTCCTGCCCTGTTGGCAGGAAATGGTTCTATGTTGCTGGAGGGGAATGCTTGTTGCTTCCTCAAATTTTCTCCTTTGTTGTTTTTTTTTCTTTTTCATATTCTTGGTGGGTGGTTTATCAGCAATGTTTCTATGATGGGCACTATGACCAGCCCATGTACACTACTTCAGGACTTGTGCACTTGTTCGAGGATTGCCAGACTCCCAGGCCTGGGGGTGTTCAATCTGCTTGCTTATATGTTTAACTTTGTCGAATGGCGGGGATTCCTATAGTCTCATGGAATGTAAGGGGACTCCATTCACCCCTTAAGAGAACCATGATACGCATGTGCCTTAAAAAATTTCAGCCAGGGATATTCTGCTTCCAGGAAACACATTTGATGGGGGAGACTGTGGGGTGTATACAGTATAACTGGGTGAACAAAGCTTACCACTCTACTCACACCTCTTACTCTAGTGGGGTGAGTGTCTTGATTCACAATTCCTTGGACTACCAAGAGATGGACAGTCTCATTGACCCTGATTGTCGATTTGTGTTTCTCCATTGCAGATTGGGTGCCTTAACATGTGTAATTGCTGGAGTATATGTCCCCCCCTTTCACGGCGGTGGTGCTGAGGGCCTTGATATCCTATTTGGATGGTAGGCCGGAGGTAACGCTACTGGTGATTGGGGACTTAAACTGTTGTTTGTACCTCTCACTGGATAGACACCCGGCTGTAGGAGCCTCTGCCCCCTCCAGGGGTAACCCCCTGGCACGGTTGTTGCAAGAGGTGGGCTGGGTGGATATCTGGCGACATCGTCACCCAGGGATACGACAGTATTCCTGTTTCTCCAAATCGCATGGAAGCCTGTCTAGGATAGACTTGGGGGTGGGAAACACACACATGCTCCAATATGTGTCCACAATGGAATATAGGCCCCGTAGTGTGTCTGATCATTCCCCATTGATAGTGCACCCAGTGATTTCCCGACCAGTTGCACTCCCAAAAGCCCCGCGGAAATTTAATGCGTTCTGGCTGAAATTGTTTAAATCCCCTGAAACTATAGAAGAGAGCATGCGTGGGTTTTTCACTGCTCAGAACCCAGAGGGTCCTTGTATGCAGCAGTGGGAGGCCTTTAAGGCATTTTTGAGAAGGGTTTTGACCACTGAAATTACTAAAGTGAAAAGGGATTCATCTGCTCTTGTGGCGGAGCTGGAGAATAGGGTGAAGGAGCTTGAGCAGCGCTTTGTCTTGGACCCCTCTGATTCGGCTAGGGAGGAGTGGCAGGCCGCTCAGTCAGCGTATGAGCGTGTGCTCTCCTCAACTGCCGAGAGAAAACGTTTTTTTACCAAACAGGCATTTTTTGAGGAAGGGGAGAAAACTGGGCGTATGCTGGCTAGAATACCGAATTCGCAACAGAGGTCCCCGACCATAGGGGCCATAAAATCCAAAGCTGGGCCACTTGTCCGATCACCTGAACTTATTATGCAGGAGTTGGCAGGGTTTTATGAGGAGCTGTACTGCCCCGGAGCCGCCTATGACCGGGCGGATCTGGAACAGTACTTAATGGGGTTGACCTTCCCTAGGCTTAATGCAGGACAGAGGGAGGGGTTGGACGCACCGCTCACAGTGGAGGAAATGCAAGAGGCAGTGGGGCTGTTCCCTAATTGTAAGGCACCGGGGGAGGACGGGATCCCCATGGAAGTATACAAGCAGCATGCGGAGGTATTGCTACCACGCTTGTTGCGGGTGTTTAACGCAGCTTTGGAGGCGGGAGAACTCCCACCCTCTATATCGAAAGCTAATATTGTCCTAGTCCTTAAACCGGGTAAGGACCCGGTTGACCCAGGATCGTAGAGGCCAATTTCGTTGTTACAATGTGATATTAAAATTCTGGTGAAAGTGCTAGCACTGCGGCTTAATAAGGTTATAGCCTCCCTCATACACGGCGATCAGGCAGGGTTTATGCCAAATAAATCCACGGCCATTAACCTGCGGCGGTTATTCTTAAATATGCAGTCAGACGTAGATAATGCGGGGAGCAGGGCTCTGCTGTCCCTGGATGCCACTAAGGCATTTGACAGTATTGACTGGGAATATTTGTGGGCGGTATTGGAGTGCTTTGGATTCGGTGGCACATATATAGCGTGGGTGCGCCTTTTGTACAGTGGACCTGAGGCCGCCATTCAGGCCTTCGGTTTTCTGTCGCATGACTTTGCGTTGAGGAGGGGGGACGAGGCAAGGTTACCCGCTGTCCCCTCTGCTCTTCGCATTGGCTATTGAACCCCTGGCCATCGAGATAAGGGCTAATGAGCACATTGTGGGATTTTGCTTTGGCCCCCTGCAGGAGAAGATAATGCTTTACGCGGACGACACTCTGCTTATGGAAACCATTACAAAATTTGGGGTTTATTCGGGGTTACAGATTAACTGGTCGAAGTCCGCTCTGTTGCTGTTAGACAGTGACGCCACGCAGACAGTGACCTCGTCGTGCCCTATTCCAGTCACAACCTCCTTTAAATATCTGGGGATTCAGGTTACCTCCAACCCAAGGGACTTTGGCCGATTGAAAATTTCGCCCCTGCTTCAGAGGTTTAGAGAGAGAGTCAGGACGTGGAACGGCCTCCACATATCGGTGGCGGGTAAAGTAAACTTAGTGAAGATGATCCTTATGCCTCAATTACTTTACTGCCTTCACAATGCCCCGGTGGTGATCCCTTTGAAAACATTTCGAATGGTTAACTCCATCTTTCGTGCTCTAATATGGAAGAATAAACCCCAGAGGATAAAACTAGAACATCTCCAACGGCCTAAGGACGATGGCGGGTTGGCATTGCCCAATCCGTGGTTGTACTATCTGGCAGCCCAGCTACAGCACCTGGTGGGGTGCTTTGGGACCGAGTCGGCTGGCTCTTCCCAGGCACTCATGCTCTGCACGGCACTGGAAGCCTTGGCATTTGCCAGGCCAAACAAGAAATATCCTACGTACAACCTTATCCAGAAAGTTTGGAACAAATGCAAATACATACAGCAGGCTGAAGGGTATACTGTATAATGTATGTATGTATATAATGTATACTGAATATAGTCCTCTTTGGCATAACGATACTTATACGGAATTGGCCAAGTTGCAGGGACGGGCTAGATGGATAACATACGGGATTACCCATATTAAGCATGTTTTTAAAAATGGCACTCTTAGGACATTTGCGGATTTGCAGGTGGAGTTTGGCCTGCCGTCTTCAATGCTCTTCCAGTATCTGCAGCTTCAGCATGCGGTTAGGGCGCAGAGTAGGTCTTCTGAGTGGTGCTTGTCACCAACCCCAGTGTTTGGCCTCATTAGGGATGCTGTGACCTCGAAGGGATTTATTTCTCAAAGCTACAATATCCTTTTACAATACTTCCTGTGGCAGCATCCCCTGAGGGTGAGGGAGAGATGGGAGAAGGACGTGGGCCAAATAGATGGGGAGGAATGGGAGGAGATATTTCAGGGGGTAAGTGTATGCTCTCTGAATGTGGCCCAACGGCTCACTCAATTGTATATTATCCTGAGGGTGTACTACACGCCGCATAGACTGCGGTTGATGGGGTTTCAGACTGAGGATACATGTACCAGATGTAGGTGTGACCATGGGGACCTTATTCACCTCCTGTGGCGTTGCCCCAAACTACATTTGTATTGGAACGAGGTGGTGAGTGTGGTCAACTCGGTGTTCGGGACATCTCTACCGGTAGATCCCAAGGTATGCCTCTTAGGGGTGGAGGAGGAGTATGTGCTGGAAGTACACACCAGGGAGGCAGTTCTTAGGGTGATGTTCCAAGCCAGAAGGTTGATTATGCTATATTGGAAATCCGAAACGCCCCCGACTTCGAGGGAATGGATATGCAAGATAGGGGATATGCTACGTATGGAAAGACTCATTTACCAGCATAGGGGGAGTATGCAGAAATATAAGAATCTCTGGGCGCCGTGGCTGGATACACCGGGGCTCGCCCCGGTGGACCTGGTCGCAGACAGGTTGTTTGGCTAAATGTGGGGTTGAAAATCTGCTTATAGCTGCATTGTTGTTGGATAAGAAGTATTGTGATGCTGTTGATTTACTCTTGCCCTGTATCAATTGGTCATGTACATGGACGTGTTGATTATTGTTTTGGTGTATATGGCTGCGTACCACCTTTGAATCAATAAAATCATTTTTGTTGGTAAAAAAAATAAAAAATAATAATACCTGGTGATTCTGCCATAAAGATTCTCATTTAGGAAGCTCTTGTTATAGCGTGACAGTTTTCTGTCCTTGTCTCACAATTGTGCTCCTGCCTTGCCACCCTATCACACTGCATTCTGATGTCTACTACATGTGGCCATTTAAAAACACATAATGCAGGTATGGTCTGCTGTCGTTACCATAGAACAGTGTAGGCGAACCTTTTTGAGCCCGAGTGCCCAAAGCGCAACTCAAAACCAACTTATTTCTTTCAAAGTGCCAACACAGAATTAAACCGGTCAGCGTCTCTGTACAGAGGATAGGACTGATCATCCCTCTTATCTAACCCCAAAGGACCAAAAATGTACGTTTCAGCCAAATTTTCTCAGAATGCAGGGTCAGGAATGCGTTGTGCTCAGAATACACTGTGCAACATACACTGACCTACCTGACACATACAAAGCAAAGTGATTTAAGGTAGATATTAAGTCAAAAAACATATTTCACCCCCCTCCCCCAATCATTTTTCCCCTTATAGACGCTGGGCAGGCTAGTTTTGGGCCGGCAGCATGCAGTCAGGGTGTGCACCCCAAGCCAGGTTCTGTAAATTATGCTTTTGGTTGCTATTGGTTACTATACATTACTGCCCACCATTCAGTTACTATACATTACTGCCCACCATTCAGTTACTATACATTACTGCCCACCATTCAGTTGCCATCGGTTACCATAAATTACTGGCCACCATTCGGTTACTAGAGGTTACTAAACATTACTGCCCAGCACCATTTGGTTACTAGAGGTTGCTAAACATTACTACCCAGTACCATTCGGTTACTACACATTACATTACTGCCCTTCATTTAGTTGTTAGAGGTTACTGCACAATGATTACCTGCAATTCAGTCCCCTTCTGCAAACTGCTCAGTCCTGCCGCTGCTTTATTAATCACCACCCCCGCTGCTGGCAGAAGGGTGAGGAAGAATTCACACAGCCCTGTCTGTGTGTCTTTGATCTCCCTGCTCGTGCTGCTGACCGGAGAAGGGGGGGGCCTGGGGGGGACATCACAGAAAGCCTGCTCTGCCTCACTCCTTGTCAGAGTCACAACAGCTCCGGTCCTGACAGAGGAGAAGTAGGCTCTCTAGAACATGCAGCCCCTACAGCCGTGCCTCTCCTCTGTCACAGTGTGAACAGGAGAACAAGCAAGGGTGATGGTGAGTGCAGGGAACAGAGCCAAGCAGAGCACACTCCCGCCTGCCTCAATACAGCACAGCCACGCTTTCATCTCTGCCTGTACCTTCTTGTCAAATGTGGCGGGCTGCAGGAGGAGGGCGGGTTACAGTAACGCTGATTGGCTGAGAGGCGGAGCAATTATTAGAAGCGCAGATCGGATCATTTCGGCAGCTGATTGGTGGGTACGGTGTGAATGAGATGGCTTCTATGATTGGATTAGCATGCGCACGTCACCCCCGGGCGCTTATTCTTTGTCACTCCCACTCGGGCACGTCACCGCTAGCCTACAGAACTATGGGAGATGTAGTTCGCGGTGCCGTGTGGATGATTCGATTTTTCACTGTGTGCTTTCCTCATTTCATGGAGTGCCCACAGAGAGGGCTCGGCGTTCCGGCAGCGGCACGCGTGCCACGGGTTCGCCATCACTGCCATAGAATATAACTCGGCAAACAGTTTTGGAGAAGGAATATCATTTCAGGATTTAGACAATACTAATACACACCATTGGTAATTTGTGTTTGCAAGACAAAAGTATTTCTATACTTCATCAGGCATTTTGTGCCCATATGAGCTTGTTTGGATTGAAGAGATTCTGGTGCTGCTAGGCAAATGCAAATATGTACCACATCAATATGAGAGCACACAGTAGAAAGCATATGGCAGGACGTCTTAGCTTTTGTCTCATAACCTGCAGAAGGTGAAAATTCTTCTGCAGGATCCTCTTTTGTGTCCACCTTTCCTTCCTCAGTATCTACTTCAGAGTTCCTAAATAGATTCAGGCAGTGAAAAGGCAGAAGGGCACTTTTGGGACCTTGAGACCAAAGATTCTAGAAGGGCAGAGAGTTTTCCAAAGAAATCAGACATATTTCTGTTGACATCTGCCTTAGTCAGAGAGTACATCTGCTGTGTGCGTGAAGAGGAGCTACAATTAGAGGAAGAGAACTTTGTTAATATGTGACCTTGCTCTGATGCAGGGGAACAGCTAACACCCTGAGCGTTTTGCTGGTTTTCTTTAGTGCCGTCTGTATCATGAGTGCTATTAGGCCATTTAATTCTCAGCTTCTCTGTGCCTTGTGTCTGCCTTTGCTAAGTGATGGAATCCCCTGTGGGGTACTCACAAAAAGGATGTGGACTGTTTTCACATCCAGGAAAAAAGCTGTTATAACCCAGGAACTGACCAATTACCTATTTTTGTCTCTGGAATAGTAGGCAGTTGGGAGATCAGCCAACATCCTTCTTGTGACGAATGTGTCAGCCAGAAGGCTAATTACAAATATGTCACCAACCAAGCAGCAATGCTAAGTGGGAAAAACCTGCCAAATTTAAAAAGGTAAACACGATAAAAAATATTTACTACCTCCAATGACTTTTACTGAGGGCATAACACACTAAAGTGAATAATGTAAAAACAGGACTTGTCGTAAATACATTTAAACCCTGCCTTACCTTACCCATACTTAAGATTCCTAGAGGGAACCAAACTTCACCCATCATGTGGGCATACTCCCGAAGGGATCTTCCAGGTGTGGGTGCCATACAAATCTATCACAGCCCTGGACCTATATAGCATCCTGCAACTAACTACACTCATTGCACCACGTCCAAGGTAAGCACAGAAAGCAAGATCCAGTGCCCGAAGCAAACATTACAGGCCAGGCCCGCTGCTGTAGGGTCCAGGTATGGTTCTCAAGATGTACATTGAAGGCAATGGATCCTTGAGGCAATAAGCAATGGGAAATTATTAGAAGTGTCAGTTGAAGTAGTGAAGAAAAGACAAACAAAGGAGAGTTTAGAAATTTCTCCATAGAAGAAGTCAATCAGCTAAGGACACAAAATAAAAATGAAGTCCAACAAAGAGGGTAGGGTTCTATAAGGGTTCACTGATTGTGTTCCCAGCAAAGCTTTTCTAGTGTCCAATACTCTAGATGTAGAGCCATATCACCTATGGTCTAGGTATACAACTGCTGTGTCCTGTACTGTACGATTTAAATAAAACTATTTAGTCAGAGTTTAACATACTGTATACTTTATATCCAAAAAGTGGGAAGATTATAAAACATTTGCAACTATGCCTAAAGAAGTCCCACCAAAACACAGTGACTCAATAAGGAGAACATTAGTAAGAGAAGCTACCAAGAGGTTATGGAGATACAGTGTCAATAGCTGAAGTGGAAGGACTCTAAATGGGACAATAATAACCAGGGCATTGCAAAAAGCTGTGCTTTAGGGAAGAGTGATAAATAGAAAATAGTTGCTGAAAAATCATATCAAATCATCCACAAAATTTGCCAACACTTATTCGGGAGGCATATGTGTTGATAAAATTATAACAACATTTATCTTTTTGATCTTAGTCAAAAATGCTATGTGGTTGATTTGCTAAAACTGAAGAGTGTAAAATCTGGTGCAGCTTGGCATAGAAACCAATCAGCTTTCAGTTTTTTTGTCAGTGCTTAATTGAACAAACTGAAGTTAGAAGCTGATTGGCTACCATGCATCAGATTTTACATTCTCCAGTTTTAATAAATAAACCCCTATGTGTAGCAGGGAGCCAAAACTGATCATCACCCTGTGAAGCATAGTGATGGAAGCATCATGTTGTGGGGCGATTTTTGTCATCGAGGACTAGAAAATTGCTCTTGATTGACAGCAAAATGGATGCAGCCATATAAGGAATAACTATAGAAGTCATGTTTCAGTATGCAAGAGAACTGAGTGTGGGAAAGAGATTCTCATTCCAGCAAAATGTTACCCTAAACACACAGCCAAGGCTACATTTGTCTGATTTAAAACTAAGGCTTCAACCCAACTTAGAAACTGTTATAATAGCATGTAAATCAAAGGGTACAAGTCACAGTGCAACTATTTTCATTTAAGGCTGCGGCATTACAAAATATGTATAAATCCAAGGAATTGAATACTTGCTGTATGCAAATTACCAACTACATAGTTACATAGTTAGTCAGGTTGAAAAAAGTCCAACTAGTTCAACCAATAAAAGAAGAAAAGAAAAATCAATATAATATAAGCTAAGACAAACAAATTTGATTGTAATCAGGATGCCTACTGGTAACCAAGGTGTAAGGTTTTCATTACAGGGACATATGTAGCTGGTATTTACAGAAAAAATAGCATGTTATGTACTTTTACAAATTAATTTTTTCTTGCACGAATATAGTAATTTTTCCTTACATTTTAGGGTAATGGAATTACGAGAAACAAATGAAAACAATAGTTACAAGCAAGAATAACACAGTTTTAATTGCCATAATAAGAATTTGCATTAAATTTACATCAGTTCTCCTATGTTATATGAGCATTATTTGTACATATTGAAAAACTAACAAACTTCCAAGTATTCAAATGCCAGTAAATAATTCTCATTTGTATTTAATATACCAAATACATTAAAAAGAACAAAAAACCTATATAATGTGATATAAATAGTTTATTTACATTACAGAAAAACATCAAGACAATGTATACTATTTCAAATATATCCATACATATTCAAATATATCTGTAGTACATGTTTTCATTGGTGTAGATTACCACAAATTCAAGGCAACATGTGCAGGTCGTTTGTCCATTTATTGACTAATATTTATCTAGTCCATGTTCTCTTCTGGTATTTTTGCCATTGTGGAAACATGCGTGCTTTAAATTAACCGCGTTGATGCCCTTGTTGTGTTATCTGAACTGTAGTGGCCCGTGGTTTGTTTTTGCCTGTGGATCCGATTGCTTCTTGGACATTTTCTGCAAAATAAAACACGTAAGTAAATAATGGGACACCAGTCATATGCAATTTACTTTGAATTACATTTGCTTAGTGTTTACAGAGTACTGCATATAGAGTTGGTTACTTAAAGTATAACTGCATTTAGACTATGAATTACACATTTGTACTTCACCCTACAACATATGAAATAAAGACAATATGACAGGTTAACTGTACTGCAGACAAAGACAGGTATTAAGTGAAAGTGGAGTAATATTTTTTAATATTGTGTTGACTAAAGTGGGTGTTTCTAAGGGGAAGACACATCTAGGCTCATTCGTATCCTTAAATTCCTTCATTTTCTGTAATTTGCCTATTTAGTGAAGCCATCCAGTTTCCTGGTGGTGGATGTAGAGGGTGAATGCAACAGAGAATTAAGGCTAACATCATCATTCGCAGGGCATCAGATACAAAGCAAACATGCGTGTCGAGAGGCACATGCAAGCAAGTGCTCAAAATCCTTCATAAAGTAAGGATAAGTAATAAAAGGACAGCTTAAGCCCAGAGGCTGTAACATGTGTTGTACTATGAATATGACAAATATTACTGAATCAAGGAGTTGAAAATGTGTGGAAAACAGGACTTAGTCCAATGGACACTCTAATGGCAAATATACTTTGTTACTATAGTGTACAGTATGGTTCAACAGGCATTCAGCTTTTAATTAGCAATGAATGATTGGTGAACTGACTATTTACCACTTAATTAATATACATATCATTCTTTTCACACAAATAGAGCTTTTCACGCAACTATTGGTGGTATTTAATCACCACTGGGTTTTTCTTTTGCTAAATAATTGAAAGAAGAAAAAAAGGTTTTTCATAGTTTGTTATAAAATTTTACAAACCAGTAATTTTTCTCCTTCACTAATGTGCACTTATGAGGCTTCACTGGTGGGCACTAATGAGGTGGCACTGATGAGCACTGATGGGCAGCACTGATAGGTGACACTCATGAGGAGGCACTGATGGGTACTGATTGGCAGTGCTGGTTGGCACTGATTGGCAGCACTAGTGGGCACTGATTGACAGCACTGGCGGGCACTGATTGGGCTCTGATTCACAGCACCAGTGGGCACTGATTGGCAGCACTGGTGGGCACTGTTAGGACTTCACCAATAATCAGTGCCCTGATTATAAGAGTAGATGTCACTTTCACACACCTGTCAGCATGAGGAAAGGAATGCCAATAACTGGATTGTGTTTACATTGTGTGGTAAAGGCCGCTGTGATTGTTCCTTTACCCTGATTTGTGATCAGCTGTGCCCTAAGGAGACAGCGATCACAGAGCGCATTGCCTGCGTGCCACAGTGGACACAATCCCAGGAGGACATCATATGACACCCTCCCAGAACTGTCTGGCCAAGCTGTAGCCACCATTTGGCTTTAGTGCGGTTGGAAAGTGGGTAAAGAAGAGCCTAATTGAAATAGTTAATGACTACACAGCAAGTAGAAACTGTTGAGACAATAAACTCTGTGGTCAGGAGTATGTAATTTCACAACACAGACTAAAGAGGGCAGCAGTCAGGACTATAGTATGTACAATGATGCAACATAAATCACAGTGTATACAGTGCAGCAGGCAGTAGTATGTAGTGCACAACATAGCTTATAGATGTGGTATTTACACAATATAACAACAATAGAATGCATGGATCGAAGTGAACAAAATCTCTTGATGTGCTAGATAATAACTCCAACTTTGTGTCCATTAAAGAGGGAGTGCAAAGCTGCTGTAACCAAAAGTGGAGGTCTCTTGTCTAAATTGTCTCCTGAGAAGGATAAAACTGACAGAATAACACAGACAACATAAACAGAAATGTAATTTGTTGTTTGCCTACAGGTCACCTTTAACCACTTCCCGTCCGTGCTATAGCCGAATGGCGGCTACAGCGCGTACCTGCTTTGTCGGGAGGCCGGCAATAGACATCCTCCCCTTTGCACGCCCACCGCACGCCCCCTGCAGGGCGCGCGCTGTGATCAATGAGTCACTGAGACTCAGTGATCACAGATCCCGGCCCCTTACCACATGATCAGCTGTCAGCCAATGACAGCTGATCACATGTTGTAAACAAAAGCTCGGTAATCGTTTTTTTCTCCTCACGATGACAGCGAAAAAGTTCTGCCTATCAGTGTCACCTACCAGTGCTGATCAGTGCCCATCATTGCCACCTATCAATGCCCATGACTGCCAGCTATCAGTGACACATATTAGTGCCAATTCTCAGTGCCCACCAGTGCCACCTATCAATGCCCTTCAGTGCCACCTCTCAGTGCCCACCTATCCGTGCCCACCAGTGCCGCCTTATGGGTGCTCACCAGTACCGCCTTATGGGTGCCCATCAGTGCAGCCTGTCAGTGCCCATCAGAGCAGCCTCATCAGCGTACATCAATGAAGGAGAAAAATTACCTGTTTGCAACATTTTATAACAAAATATAAAACGGTTTTGTATTTATTTTTTTATATCGGTCTTTTTAAAAAAATTGAAAAAAAAAATTAAAAAACACAGAGGTGATCAAATGCAACCAAAATAAAGCTCTATTTTGGAAAAAAATGATAAAAATTTGTCATTTGGGTACAGTGTTGTATGACTGCGCAATTGTCATTCAAAGAGTAAGAGCACTAAAAGCTGAAAATTGGTATGGGCAGGAGGGGGGTTTAAGTGCCCAGTAAGCAAGTGATTAAATTGGAATTCCAGGATAAAATCTTAAAGAGTATGTAAACCCAACATTTCATATTCCTGATATGTGCCTACTAGACATGTTTATTCGTTTACGTCCGAATGCATTTTCGTCCGAATTTCAGGGATTTTCACGTTCGTTTTAACAAACGATAACGAATGCGCAGAATCCAAAAGATCCGACATAAAAAATGCTTTATTTTCGTTTTGTTGTGACAACAGTTCGATATAGATAGAAGATTCAACATGACAGTGACAATAGCGATCTGTGTCTATCGAACCTGCGGTTGAATGTGCCTGACCTAACTCTATTAGTCCAAGATTATTCGAAATAGAGAGAAAAGATTCAACATTATAGAGACATGAAGATTCGACGAAGCAGCTAAAAACATACGATCGCCATGAGCAGACATTTATGGTCAAATGCTCCGCCCATAGGCTATAGAAGAATTCTAATGTTGGCTGACTAGTAATAATAATTAATAAATATAATTATTACTAGTCATACAACATCAGAATTCTACTATAGCTTTTGGGCAGAGCATTCGTCCGAAAATGTACGATTGAGGCGTCATACAGTTTAGCTGCTTCGTCGAATCTTCTTTTTTTTATAATTTCTTTATTTTTTTCAATTACAGGGGAAAAATGAACAGTCCTACTCTATATATAACATTCAATTTCTGTACATTCAGCCAGCCAGCCAAAAAGAAATCATATTTTTTTTTTGTATAATCAGTATTTATTTCGTAAGAAAACATAGAACAAGACATGTCCAACAGTCTGCGGTAGACAGGATCACCGACCTCGCAGGGTCATATAACAGAGAGAACAGAAATAAACATGTTGAACAGAAAAAAAAACAAGTACAACAACAAAAACAGTAATAGCGCTCAGAGCATGGGAGGGCCCCTGGGGGCCTCTACCGAGCAGGAGGACAAATAAGGGGACTGGGGAGCAATATTCTGGAAAGCTGTGGGGGATATATGGCCACTTGGCCAGTAGAGCAATTAGCCGTCCGCCAGACAACCTGAACCCTGGTGATGAGCCAGGGGGGCCTTCTACAGGAGTGTACGGAGGGAACAAAAAAACAAGAGAAACCCAAACATGGTCCCATGGCATGCAGTCGGGACAGAGGGGGGCTCCATAGCCTCCATCAAACCACCCTCCACCTCCCTACTCACCAAGGGGACCAAAAAAAAAGCGAAAGTATACACACTAGGAGGGGCCTGTCACGTTAACACAAAGGCTCCATACTGCATATCCACTAACTGCAAATCACATGGTCCCCATTTAACAATAATACAGTAAGGGAGAAAAAATAAAAATCACTTTTGAGGGGTATATAAGAAAGAGAAGGGGGGTAGAGGGGAGGAAAAAGGGTAGAGGGGGAGCAGGTTCTGCCAATTCCAATAAGGCAGTGTCTAAGCTAGAAGGAACATAGTTAGGGTCTGAAACATAATCAGTCCATGGCGCCCAGATACCAAGAAACCGGTCCCGGGTACCCCGGCAGGTCGCCACCCAGTCCTCAGCCTCTCCGATTGCACTCACCCTGCTGACCCATTCCTCCCGGGTAGGGACTCTGGACTGTTTCCAGTATATTGGAAGCAGGCGCCTAGCTGCGTTGAGCAGATGGGGCAGCACACTTTTCTTGTATTTGCTGAGTGGGATTGGTGGGACATGCAGGAGAAAGTGCACCGGAGAGAAGGGAACATCTATCCCTGTTATTTTCCTTTATTTGGTCTTTAACGTCTGTCCAGAAGGGTTTGATTAGGGGGTAGTCCCACCATATATGAATAAGCGTACCCCTGTGTCCACATCCGCGCCAGAAAAAAATTATATTAATAACTCATTACATTCTGTAACGACACATGAAAGGGGTTAAAGCCTTTTAAGATATTCCATTCCCGAACACAAGGCAGCAACCAGACACTCCAACCAGCCGAATAAGACCCATAAGAATAATTCTCCCCCCACAAACGAGACAAAACTCTGTCTTGAGGGTAAAACAGGAATGAGTTTATTGCAAGCACATGTTCACAGATATCTCTCTTCAAAACACCCACCCACCCTTGGGAAACAGGGCAGGTTAAACTGTCCAATGACAATTGTTATACAGGTCAGGTGTGTTCCAACTTCTCAGTAAACAGTCTTATCGTCAGGGGGGTTGGAGAAATCCCCCTCCCTCTTTCCTCACAGCAAGACACTACAAATCCCATAATAGTTGAGGCATCAGACACAATAGACAATAGAATACAGTCCCACCCCAAACCATCACAGCAAATAGTCCAACAGCATGATACACACTATATACAATGTATACAGCATCGAATCTGACTAGCACAGATCAGACTGGGGTTCTCATTCACCCTGTGCCCCTATTAGAGACACAGGGTGATCTACACATAAGAGGCATCGGGGAAGCTGGACAAGGAACCTCCAGAACTCTTCAGGGCAAGCTGAGCTGCACAAACCCCCGACCCAAAAGTGACTCCTGTCACACATCTCTCTTTTCGGCAGGAGACTAACACAGGAGGAGACCCCAGACGGGTTGACTCCGAAGTTAGTCAGTAGTTCCAGTCCCCCAATGCCGGCATCCACACAGTACCCCAAATAAATTGTCCCAAACAGAGCATTACTCACCCAGCCAACCTCTGCCTCTCTCAGAGAACATACCCGCAGCTGGGGAGAGGCCTGGACTGGCCATTCTCCCTGGAGTCCTTTCAGCCGCTGAAGAGAAGACAGGGTGACTGGGCTCACTCCATCATGCTGTTGGGAGTCTGGGACGACTGCCCAGCATAATGGAATTCAGTTCTGAAGCAGTCACTTGCTTTTCTCTCTCAATGGCTCCCAGGACTTGTTGCTGATGCTCTTGGGAGAGGCAAGGCAAAACCTGGGCGCAAATCCCATTTAACCTTTTGGCAATTTCATCCTGTTTGTGCATTTCAATGTTCAAGCCAGGGGACATCTCATAATACATGATGTAGTGTTGTTGCATCTCTGATTTCTCACTGGCAAACTTGTCGCATTCCAATTTTAGACTGTGATATTGTGCCTGATCTAAGGTACATGTCGGGGAAGATAGTCTTACCCGCGTCTCAGCAGCAAGCGGGCCGGTTCCAGCAGCATGGGTCTGGGCACAGGTAGTCACTGGGTTGGCTTCAGCGGGGCCCATCGGGGTGTAAGCAGAAACAAGGGGGGCCAAATCATTCCCCAGTAGTACATCCGCTGGCAAATCCTTTATCACCCCCACATTCACGTGTCCCGAACCAACCCCCCCATCCAGGTGAACACGGCAACGGATAGCCGGCAGGCGGTGCCTCCCGCTACCCTCACGGCTACAGTGTCTCCGGTGTGTTGGCTCTCTATGATGAGGTTCTTCTGTAGTAGGGTCATGGTGGTGCCAGTATCACATAGGCCATTGGCTACCTTTCCATTAACCTGGACAGTCTGCCTGTGTTGCTGTCTGTTGTCCCAGTTAGCTGCTTGTACGGGATCAGCCTCGTGCAGGATGCCCCAATGTTCTTCCTCCTCAACGCAGTGGGCCGCAGGCATGGATGTGCGGGGGTTCCCCCCTGCTGGCCGCCTCCATGACTGGGACTGCCTGGCTGGATTCAACGTCGATAGTCTGGCTTTTTGTGCCCTAGCTGTTTACACCCGAAACACCTGATGGGGTGTGAGTAGTTCTGGGAGTTGAACCTGGGCTGCTGAGAACAAGTGGCCGCTGGAGGTGGTGCTGTAGGGCGGTATGACTGTGGTTGGTAGGCGATAGCTGGAGGGAGTGCCGCTGATCGATAATCCACCGAGCTGTTGTCTTGACCACAGGGTTATCCAGTTTGTGGGCATCTGTGTATTCGTCCACCAGGCGAGCTGCTTCAGGCAAGGTGAAAGGTTTTCGGTCCCGGACTCACTCTCTGACTTCTAGGGACAGCTTGTCAAAGAAGTGCTCCAGCAGGAAAACCTGCAGCACCTCTTCCCCGGATACTGCTTGGCATCCAGCGACCCAGTGGGATGCCGTGCTGTGTAGGTGGCATGCCCACTCGGTATATGAGTCTCCAGTCTGCTTGCTCGTCTCTCGGAACCGCCTCCTGTGTGACGGCATACCTGGCCAGAAGTGCTTTTACCAGTCCATAGTTCATAATATCCTCGTCTGGGATGGCCCTGAACGCTTCACTGGCCCGGCCGGACAATTTCCCAGACAAAATGGTAATCAATTCCTCTGTGGGTACCCGGTGTATGGCACATTGCCGTTCAAAGTCGGCAAGGTACCCATCAATCTCCCCTTCTGTTTCGATTACATTTTTTAAAGCAGCAAAATTTACCTTTCTCCTTTCAGTTGGTGCTGCTGTGACTTCTGCTGCTGCAGCACCTCTTTAGCCAAGTTGCGTCCACAGCCACTATAACTAGGGCTATGATCTCCATTGGAGGGTTAGGACCATAATGTGCCAGTCTTAGTTTAACAGCCCGATCAAAACTTGCCTCTTCGGGTGTCCTGTCTGTTACGCTGGGCCTTTCGGTTATGTTGGGTCTTTCGGCTCTATTCATTTCGACTAGTTCTGCGATAATGTCCCTTTTCTTGCGGTTGTTGGCCGGTCTGCCCCGGTTCTCCAGTAAGTCCTTGAGGGAAGAGAGCTTTAGCCATTCATACTGTGCCTCCATTGTCCTGTGTCCTCTTGTAGCTGTCCTTCTGGCTTGGGAATCAACCTGCTGCTTGCCACTAATTGTAACGGCACCCCAAGTATGAAAGGGGTTAAAGTCGTTTAAGATATTCCATTCCCGAACACAAGGCAGCTACCAGACACTCCAACCAGCCGAATTAGACCCATAAGAATAATTCTCCCCCCACAAATGAGACAAAGCTCTGTCTTGAGGGTAAAACAGGAATGAGTTTATTGCAAGCACATGTTCACAGATATCTCTCTTCAAAACAGAGTAACAGGGCGGGTTAAACTGTCCAATGACAATTGTTATACAGGTCAGGTGTGTTCCAACCTCTCAGTAAACAGTCTTAGCAGGGGGGTTGGAGAAATCCCCCCTCCCTCTTTCCTCACAGCAAGACACTACAAATCCCATAATAGTTGAGGCATCAGACACAATAGACAATAGAATACAGCCCCACCCCAAACCATCACAGCAAATAGTCCAACAGTATGACACACAATATATACAATGTATACAGCATTGAATCTGACTAGCACAGATCAGACTGGGGTTCTCATTCACCCTGTGCCCCTATTAGAGACACAGGGTGATCTACACATAAGAGACGTCGGGAAAGCTGGACAAGGAACCTCCAGAACTCTTCAGGGCAAGCTGAGCCGCACAAACCCCTGTCCCAAAGTGACTCCTGTCACACATTCAATTCCCTCTACTCCTGTCTGATCTTCCTATACTCTCAAATAAGAATGGATAGGAGAATAACCCCAGATGGAGGCAGGGGAGCCGAAAAGATGGAGAATGTTCTTAGAACATTCGACAGACACCATAAGCCTTCAATTGACAGATTCGACCTTAATTAATTCGGATTTTTGGATGAATGCATTTTTTAAAGAAGCGAAATAAATAAAAACGAATTTCGGGAGTAACTAAATTAATAAAAAAAAAAATTATTTCAGTGTGCACATGTCTAGTGCCTACAGTGCCAATTAATTGTATAAACATGTATCCTGTTCTCTTTGCATTGCTTAATTTGTGTGAAATCTCTGGTGTTCCTGCCAGTCCCTCTGCTTTCCTAATAGAAACTGACCACATTATGCAGGAGTACACACCGTGCTCAGTTATGCTGGGAACCCAGTGTGCTCTCCTCCAATGATCAGAATTGTCTTGACACCACCGCCCCCGCACAGCCATTTACTGGGACGTTCAGCATTCTGCTGTTTCTCCTCCCCCAGCTCTTAAGCTCTTATACAGCTGAGAACAGAGGATATGAAATCACTTATAAAAAAGGGAAAAAAAAGATATTTATAATATTTTCTATATCTATACACAAATGATTTGCCTATCATTTCTATTTTAAACTGATTGGGTTGTTTTTCAAGGTGGGGCTTTAAAATCACTTTAAAACTACCCCCTCCCTTCTAACACTTATACTAACTACCCTGTAACAGAAAGATGCATTTACTAGCTTCTCATCCGGTAGCAGCTTCAGGGGAGAAGAGGGAGCACTGACAATAAATTGCCCATAATTAGCCTGTGGATGATGTCACCACTCAGGAATTCCAACCGTTGATGGAGCACTCTCTCCTCAACCCTGTAGCTGGCATTGGCTGATACAGGAGAGATCACATGATCATGGAGCAGCCCGAGAATAGATATTGTATGTATATGCATTTTTCTTCTATGATTAGTTAGTATAGGTGTTAGAAGGTCGGTTGGAGCAGTTTTAAGATTAAACCGTTTTATCCTGGAATTCCACTTTAACAGTACATCAAGCTCTTGTTTCCTGGGAGAAATAATGCCAATTGATGCCCTAAACAGAATCAATTTATTTCACATAATGAAGTAACCAACAGAAGCTGGCAGAAAGCCCACGTTTCTACCAGTTTTCTGAAGTTACCGTTTAAGCACATCAACAATAATTAATGCCCGGAGAAAACTTCTTCTTTAGTTAAATCTCTATTAAATAACATATAAAAATCAGGTACCCTCTTAAATTTATCATAACCAAACAAGGCCATATGTTGCTTATCAAAAATTTGGCAGAAGACACAACCTTGCTGAGCAATTGGGATTTATTATCAGAAGCATATGCAGCACACATTAAAACCCCTGGCCATATTACACAGGACTCGCTTTTGGGCTCTGCCAAAGAGTAAGACTGGCATATAACATCCTACAACATTTTTATTACAGTTCCGTGAAGTAGCCATTACCATCTGTGTCTTCCAGCCCTAGGCATTGGAAAGCAAACCCTGTTGATGGGAGTGGGTGAAGTCTAGCAGCAAAGGCCAGGGCACCATACAGGAAAGTGATTATGGGCATTCAGAGCAATGCCCTGCTAATAATGCTTCAGTCATTGAAGCCAGGTGCTGGAATGAGTGTCAGTGGACACAGCCTGGATCTACAGGATGCCAAGACTGTTGAAATCCTGGGACAGTCTTCTGGGCAGGCCTGTTGGGAGGTATGATATCAACATTAAGGATATAATAGGGCTATTTCTTGCAAATAGTCATGGTCAAATAAAAAGAAGAAAAAGTGATGCACATTACAGGACCACCCTATTAACTAAATATCCAAATCCTACATTCCGGTGCGTGACAGCAAAATACTTTGACAATACTCCACATTAGAGAATTATAGTGAACAGAATTAAAAAGGGAAATGCGTGTGGAAATTCAATATTTATTTTACTGCAAATTCTGTGATTTTTGGCATGAGAATCATGGTTGAGTTTATACACCATCCAAGAACTAAGAAAAACAATCATCTGATTTTTTTTTTATTGGCCAACATGTTTGATAGGGTACTGAGCATGTTCCCCTGAGGCACTGTTATTGGTTACTGGATCTTTGGGAGGCATGACTAGAGTTTTTTTCCACTAACCCAATAGAATGAAATAGTAATGCACCGATACCAGTTTATTATTATTCATTTGATGTTAGCTGTAAGCAAAAATCACATACGGGAAACATAAAAACACTTAATTTCAAGAGAGCAAATTTTCCAAGGATGAGCGCTGCTCTCCAGGACTTAGACTGGGAGGGAATATTGGCATCAATGGGCACAGAACAGAAATGGGAATTCTTCAAAAAGACTGTGAACTCACTTCAAAGTATATTCCCATGGGCAATAAGTTTAAAAGGCTAAAAATAAAACCTATGTGGCTCACGGTCAAAGTTAAAAAAGCTATAAACAATAAGAAAAGAGCTTTTAAAAAATATAAAAATTAAGGAACACTAGTGTCATTTAAATGTTACAAAGAATATAACAGGAAATCAAGGATGCAAATATTCAAAACGAACGACAGATTGCAAAAGATAGTAGGACAAACCCCCAAAAATTCTTCAAATATATTAATAGTAAAAAGGTCAAGTCTGAGCATGTAGGCCCTTTACAAAATAATCTAGAGTGGGTGACTGGGCACAAGGAGAAGGCTAATTTATTAAATACTTTCTTCAGCTCTGTGTATACAAAGGAGCATGTCCATAATGGGGGTGGTAGTGACACAGTCCCAAATCCACAATGGCTCAAAAGTGATATGGTCTAGAAATATTTAGACATAATAAAGGTGGATGAAGCACCAGTACCAGGTGGCATCCTCCCACAGATCCTAAAAGAATTGAGCTCTGTCATTTCAAAGCCATTGCATCTAATTTTGTAGGGAGTCATTATTGACGGGATTGGCACAGGGCCAATGTGGTGCCTATATTTAAAAAGGGAACAAAGTCTTTACCAAGTGACCATAGACTTGTTGGTTTAACTTCTATAGTTGGGAAGATACTGGAGAGATTAATTAAAGATCACATAGACGAGTTCTTGCTGGAAGAAAATATTTTAGGCAACAGACAGCATGGATTCATGAAAGACAGAAGTTGTCAGACAAACCTGATTTATTTTTATGAAGAGGCAAGTAAAACCTTGGACAGAGGGGTGGCGGTGAACGTGGAATACTTGGATTTTGCAAAAGCGTTCAATTTAGTTCCCCAAACACGGCTAATGTGTAAGGTAAAGTCTACAGGCTTGGAAATATCAGTTTGTAAATGGATAGAAAACTGGCTAAAAGACAGAATTCAGAGAGTAGTGGTTAATGATTCTTACTCTGAATGGTCTAAGGTTATCAGTGGTGTACCCCAAGGTTCAGTGCTGGGACCCTTACTTTTTAATATCTTTATAAATGATATTGGGTCTGGGATCAAAAGTAAAATTTCTGTCTTTGCAGATGACACTATGCTATGCAGTGGAAAAACGTCCTTACAAGATATCTCCAATTTTCAAGCCGACCTCAAAGCTCTGTCTAATTGGGTGACTATGTGACAGATGTTGATAAATCTAAAGTTATGCACTTGGGGGCTTAGAATATGCATGCATCATACATACTAGGGGGAGTACAACTGGGGGATCCATAGTGGAGAAGGATCTGGGGGTTTTGATAGTGCATAAGCTCAATAATGGCATGCAATGCCAAGCTGCGGTTTCCAAAGCGAGCAAAGTCCTTTCTTGTATTAAGAGAGGTATGGACTCCCGAGAGAGAGATATAATTTTTCCCCTGTTCAAATCATTAGTAAGACCTCATCTGGAATATGCAGTTCAGTTTTGGCCACTAGTTCTCAAAAAGGATATTGGGGAACTGGAGAAAGTGCAGAGAAGGGCAACCAAACTGATAAGAGGCATGGAGGAGCTCAGCTATGAGGAAAGATTAGAGGAACTGAATTTATTCACTCTTGAGAAAAGGAGATTAAGGGGGATATGATCAACATGTACAAATATATAAAGGGGTCCATATAGTGAACTTGGTGTTGAGTTATTCACTTTACGGTCAACACAAAGGACAAGGGGGCACTCTTTACGTCTAGAGAAAAAGAGATTTCATCTCCAAATACGGAAAGGTTTCCTTACAGTAAGAGCTGTGAAAATGTGGAATATGCAGAGGTGGTTCTGGCCAGCTCAGTAGATTGCTTTAAGAAAGGCCTGGACTCTTTCCTAAATGTACATAATATAACTGGGTACTAATATAGATAAAGTTGATACGGGGAAAATCCGATTGCCTCTCGAGGGATCAGGAAGGAATTTTTTCCCCTGCTCTAGCAAATTGGATCATGCTCTACTGGGGTTTTTCGCCTTCCTCTGGATCAACTGTGGGTATAGAATTGGGTATATGGCATTGTATATTATATATATATATATATTTATTTTATGGTTGAACTGGATGGATTCATGTCTTTTTTCAACCTGACTAACTATGTAACTATGAGTACAGATACTTTTTCTCAAGTACTTCCCGATACCTATTTTTAGTGTCATGTGACAGTTTCTTTAGGGCCTGTTCAAACCATACATACATGAAAACTGATGGGAAACTGCACAGATTTCACTTGCAGAGACATCAGTTTCACATCAGTTTTTATGGGCCACAGCGCGATATGAAAAAGAGTCCTATGTGATTTCAATCCAGTTTAGGTGCAATTTCTAATCTCGTACACTACGATTCGTATTGGAATCGCACCTGAACCTCTGAACAAAATCACACCAGACCGGGCTTTGAAGTCGCACTGCAAACTGGCCCGCACATATGTGAACCGAGTTTGGAATTATCGGTTTTAGTATGGGAGCATTTACATGAGTACAAGTACCAGTGCAAATGCTTAGTATTGGTGTCGGTGCAAGGCTAGAATGAAACACAAAGATGAAAGATTAGATTTCGAGGCTGTTTATAAGAGAATTATCAAAAGAGATGAGAATATCATTCATAAACTGAATGTGTATATACTCCAGTCATGTGAAATACAAATTCCTATTCACTATGAATACCCAATCATGTGCAGATGCTTTTCACTAAATCAGATGATTCAAATAAATATGCCCATAATTCTTTGAGTGAAGATTTTAAATCAGCCCTACTGTATACCACAGCCAGTCTTTAACCACTTCCCTACCCAGCTATAGCAATATGATGGCCGCAGGAACACTTTGTCCCACCGGGCGGCCGTCATACGACGTCCTCGGATTCCCAGCCCTCTAGGGGGGCACGCCCGCCACGTCACTCGGGAGCCAATGCGTGTGGCTGTTGGCCGCGATGTCCGCTGGGCACCCGCGATTGCCTGTCACACAGCAGGGACGTGGATCTGTGTGTGTAAACACACAGATCCACGTCCTGTCAGGTGAGAGGAGACAGATTGTGTATTCCCAGTACAGAGGAACACCGATCGGTCTCCTCCCCTTTTGAGTCCCCTCCCCCTACAGTTAGAATCACTCCCTAGGTAACACATTTAACCCCTTGATCGCCCCCCTAGTGTTAACCCCTTCCCTGCCAATGTCATTTATACAGTAATCAGTACATTTTTATAGCACCGAACGCTGTATAAATGTGAATGGTCCCAAAATAGTGTTAAAAGTGTCCGATATGCCCTTTCAGTCTGGGACCGGATCAACGCGACCCTGCACTTGTCCCCCCCTGTGTCCCCGCTGGGTGGATTCCTTTGGTTCCCTCCAGGCGAACAAATGGCCTTTTTTGGCCCATGGGTAGACGATGGCAACGCCAGTTGTGGGAAGCTCATGAGCAATGGCAAACTTTTGAGTTTTGAGACCTTACAAGCCAGACATGCTGGCTCGCAGATGAATTTTTGGCGATATAGACAACTTCACAATTTTTTTGAAATCCAGGGCCACTCGATAAGAGATATTGCCTTCCTCACCCCCTTCGAATGCCTTTTTGTAGAGGATAATCCGCTCCCCCATCTGGTTTCTGAAATGTACCGTCTGTTGGGCTCAGTGCGAAACATGTCAGTTGTTACCCCGGTTATGCTGTGATTTTTTGGTGTATTTTATCCGATCCTTTACAATAAAGGCGACCGTTAAGGTTTTTTGGAGTGCGGCTGTCCATATCCTTATTTTCCTTTTCATATGCTACGTGCATTGCTGGCACCCACGGTGTTCCTGAGACCATAGATTGTTGGAGCATACTCACCTGGAGCGGTAAAAACTCCCTTTGTCTGTTGGGCTCAGTCGCCCTAGATCCTAAACCTGCACATGTGCGGATCTGGGAGAGAGACTTAAACCTTCAATTCTGTGAAGCTCAGCTGACTCACCTATACCGGCTCACTCACTCCAGTTCTGTGGAATCTAAAACTCAAGAAACCAATTATAACATTTTGTCGCGCTGGTATAGGGTTGCTGGCTGATTTGGCACGTATCTATCCCTCGGTGTCTGACCGGTGCTGGCAGGCATGCGGACATAGAGGCACGCTCATGCACATATGGTGGGACTGCCCTCAGGTTAAGCCATTTTGGGAAGACATTCGACTCCAAATAAGGGAGATCTTAGACTTGGACGTCCCCCTCGCCCCGGCTCACTACCTCCTCCATGTTCCTCAAATCCCAATTAGTAGATACAAGAAAAGCGTGTTACCCCATCTTCTTAATGCAGCTAGGCGTTTTCTCCCCATCTACTGGAAACAACCTAGAATTCCGACAAGGGAGGAATGGGTGGCCAAGGTTAATGATATTAGAGAGGCTGAACACTGGATAGCGACCTGTAAAGATACTCTAGACCGCTTCAGCACTGTATGGGCACCTTGGGAGGCCCATGTGACTGACCCTGGGGGGTTGTCCATTAGCCTAGACTTAGCGCTCTTAGAACTGGCTGAACCATCTCTTAGATCCCGGGTGGCAGGAGATACTCGGAAGACTTGAGGACAGAGGTGGCTCAGTCTTGGATGTGGCCCGCACGGTGCAGATTTGGAGACTTCAATCTACTTCGCAGGTATGCTCCGATCCTCTATTTTTCCACTAATCTTTCCTTCTACTTTCTTTCTCTTCTGTTTTTTTTTTCTTATCCATGCTCAGCCTAGTGGCTACATGGTTTGAGAAGCTGTTCAAAAGGTGCTTTCACTGGACCTTTGGTTATACCATGTTGCTGTTGTGAGGGGAGCCCACGTAGTGAGGTGGGCACCTTTTCCCCCTCATGGCATTGAGCATTTGTTCTGAGAGGCTGCCTGCTGGGCGGGGCGCCAGGGGAGGTCTGACGGAGGCAGATTTAGCCCCCCTCCACTGGCGAGTTGCCTCGTGCCCTTTAAAGGGAATGGACTACCGTGCATTTTGTCATGTTAGGTCCAGGCATATGATGTACTGCCTACCATGTGTTACTGCTTATCTGCAATTTGTATTGTCATTTTCTTTGTATTGTCTTTGTCTCTCAAATAAAATACAGATTTTACAAAAAAAGTGTCCGATATGTCCGCCGCAATGTCACAGTCATGATAAAAATCACAGATTGCCGCCATTACTAGTAAAAAAAAATAATAATAAAAATGCCATAAATATATTCCCTATTTTGTAGCCGCTATAACTTTTGCGCAAACCAATCAATATACGCTTATTGCGCTTTTTTTACCAAAAATATGTAGAAGAATACATATCGGCCTAAACTGAGGAAGAAATTTTTTATTTATTTTTTTAAATTGGGATATTCATTATAGAAAAAAAGTAAAAAATATTCATATTTTTTTTTAAATTGTTGCTCTTTTTTTGTTTATAGCGCAAAAAATAAAAACCGCAGAGGTGATCAAATACCACCAAAAGAAAGATCTATTTGTGGGGGAAAAAATTATCAAAATTTCATATGGGTACTGGGTTGCATGACTATACAATTTTCATTCAAATTGTGACAGCGCTGAAAACTGAAAATTGGCCTGGGCAGGAAGGGGGTGAAAATGCCCTGCATTAAAGTGGTTAAACATTACCCATTTTTATTTTGAAAAATTCTGCCTTCCACACAGTCTTATCAAACCTCCTGTGAAACTTGGGAGTCACAGAGTATTTTGGGGTCCTCTCCTGGTCTCCCAGCAGCTCGAATCTCCAGTAATGCTCCATGTCTCAAAGAGACTCTCAAGACTTAGATGGACACGTCTTGTGATAGTGACTGGTATGTATAGTCCACAACAGTGTATAATATCTTGAGAGACTCCAGAAATTTACATAACCCAGGTCTTGCCATACAACAGGTTGTGCAGTCAGAATTTGCTCCAACCCCATCTATTTAAAAATAAATAGCACATATGGCATCTCTTCTGTGGAATGAAAGCTATTTATGTTTATTAAATTTCAAGAGCTGAGCTTATGCACACATTTCAGATAAACCTTGGAAATGGCTGAAAAATTCTAAGAAAACACCTAGATTCACAGTTGAAATACAATTATAAGAGTATTTATGAATAGTCTTTCCAGTATTTGTGAATATCATGGGAAAATTAGACGTGGTCTTTTAGCATGGTGATTTGACTTTAATCTTTGTCGGTGTTGTTTAGTTGTTATAAAAAATAAATAAATCTGAATAAAAAAAAAAATAATCATTTATATTTCTACCTTTATATCTCCTAATCAAATACCCATACTTTTAATTCTGAATATCCCCACCTACCCGACTGTTGCCCCACTGTTCTGTTTCTGCCTAGATTGATTTCAATGTCTACACATTTCTCAGGTCAGATTTCCTGATGGTGAAAACAGTGGATCATTTTTGTATAATATGTGTTGAAAGAGCTACATGTAGTCTGCGTGCTGTGTGAGAGGGTGACAACACAGGAGCACAAGTGGGAGACAGGGACAGAGCGTTGTCACCTATAACTAGAAGTGCCTGTATAAAAACTTTAATGGCATTATCACTGGACATTATTATAGTAAAAAATGCAGGTTAAAATTTACTTTTGAGCTTACATATGCTTTAGTATTTCCTTTGAAAGATGTTCCTTATTTACTGCAATCATTATTTCATATATTTATGCTCATTTGGTCCCTCCCCTGTAAAGCGTACCTGTGCTCTCTACTAGGGATGAGCTCGGTGTTCGAGTCGAACATAGGTTCGACTCGAACATCGGCTGTTCGCAGCGTTCGGCGAACAACGAACGATTTGGGCCGTTCGCGCCAAATTCGAGTTACGCGAACGGCCCACAATACACTGCGCCATCGCAGTGTAATCCCGGCACTGTGATTGGCCAAGCATGCACTGTGACCCTGCATGCTTGGCCAAATACAGCGCCGGCAGCGAGGAGAGCAATGATTGGCCACAGGCAGGATGCCTGTGGCCAATTATAGCTGAGGGGGTTTAGTACACGCCCCACACTATAAAAGGCCGCCAGCGCGGCGGCCTTGTGTAGTGTGTTCCGGAGCAGGGAAAGTGAAGGATAGGCAGGGACAGTGTCAAATCTTGTCAAATCTATTCTTTGCTAAACCTTGTGTGTAGGGACAGAGAAGGATAGGCAGGGAGAGTGTCAGTGTCATATTCTTTGCTAAACCTTGTGCGTAGGGAGAGAGAGGGATAGGCAGGGAGAGTGTCAGTGTCATATACTTTGATAAACCTTGTGTGCAGGGAGAGAGAAGGATAGGCAGGGGACAGTGTCAGTGTCATATTCTTTACTAAACCTTGTGTGCAGGGAGAGAGAAGGATAGGCAGGGAGAGTGTCAGTGTCATATACTTTGATAAACCTTGTGTGCAGGGAGAGAGAAGGATAGGCAGGGGACAGTGTCAGTGTCATTGTTGCTAAGCCTCCTGCACATTATACACCTGAAGTTAGCCCGTATTGCTGCTTTTTCCTGGTGTGTTACACCAACAGGATTTTGCGGCACTTACAGCGGGCGGAGTGTACCTCCTGACCATATTACACCTTAACTTAGCCTGTATTGCTGCTTTTTCCTGGTGTGTTACACCAACAGGATTTTGCGGCACTTACAGCGGGGGCGGAGTGTGCCTCCTGACCATATTACACCTTAACTTAGCCTGTATTGCTGCTTTTTCCTGGTGTGTTACACCAACAGGATTTTGCGGCACTTACAGCGGGCGGAGTGTACCTCCTGACCCTATTACACCTTAACTTAGCCTGTATTGCTGTTTTTTCCTGGTGTGTTACACCAACAGGATTTTGCGCCACTTACAGCGGGCGGAGTGTGCCTCCTGACCATATTACACCTTAACTTAGCCTGTATTGCTGCTTTTTCCTGGTGTGTTACACCAACAGGATTTTGCGGCACTTACAGCGGGTGGAGTGTGCCTCCTGACCATATTACACCTTAACTTAGCCTGTATTGCTGCTTTTTCCTGGTGTGTTACACCAACAGGATTTTGCGGCACTTACAGCGGGTGGAGTGTACCTCCTGACCATATTACACCTTAACTTAGCCTGTATTGCTGCTTTTTCCTGGTGTGTTACACCAACAGGATTTTGCGGCACTTACAGCGGGCGGAGTGTGCCTCCTGACCATATTACACCTTAACTTAGCCTGTATTGCTGCTTTTTCCTGGTGTGTTACACCAACAGGGTTTTGCGGCACTTACAGCGGGCAGAGTGTGCCTCCGGACCATATTACACCTTAACTTAGCCTGTATTGCTGCTTTTTCCTGGTGTGTTACACCAACAGGATTTTGCGGCACTTACAGCGGGCGGAGTGTGCCTCCTGACCATATTACACCTTAACTTAACCTGTATTGCTGCTTTTCCCATTTCCCTGCAGGCCATTAGAATGTCTGGAAGGCAAACAAGGAGAGGCAGACAGTCAGGAGCCAAAAAAAGAGGGCAAGCAGGCTCTGTGTCTAGAGACAACAGTGCTGGTCGTGGACGCGGTGCATCGCCATCAGCACGTGGCCATGGGACACGCTTGTCCTTCTTTTCGGCAGCTGGGCCCTCCTCATCCTCCTCATCCTCTCTCACCCAGGCTCAGGGTACTGGCAAAGCAGCTGCCAAAGCGTCCTCTTCCCTGGTATCAATGTCATCATCAGTCACTCCTTCCCTAGACCAACCATGTCCTCATGAGGAGTCCCCCGAACTGTTTGAGCACAGTGTTGGGTACATGCTCCAGGAGGATGCCCAGCGTTTCAAAGGGTCTGATGATGATACCCAGCTATAGGAAGGCAGTAGCGTGAGAGCAGAGAGAGGGGATGCTCAAGAAGGACACCAATCTGGCAGTCATGTTCCAGCAGCTGCAGCATACTGCCAGATTGGTTCCAGTGATGAGGAGGGAGGGGATGATGAGGTCACTGACTCCAGGTGGGTGCCTAATAGGACAGAGGAGGAGGAGGAGGATGAGGAGGAGGCACATCTCCAACGAGGCAGGATGCCCTCGGGGGGCCAGCGTAAGGGCAGCACACCGACGGAATCACACCGCAGAGCTCCGTCTGTGCATGGAGCTGCCTCTGCCCGTTATTCAAAAAGTTCTTTGGTGTGGGCTTTTTTGAGTCGAGTGCATCAGATCGCACAGCTGCTGTTTGCAACATATGTCTCAAGCGTATATCTATATATATGGCCAAAACATCACCCGCTTGGGCACCACATGCTTGACCAGACATATGTTGACCTGCCATGCAGCTCGTTGGCAAGCCTACCTTAAAGACCCACACCAAAGAACAAAGCTGACCTCTTCTTGCACCGCATCAGCTGGGATCTCCAACCCCACTATACCTTCAGTCCTCTCTGAAACCTGCTCTGAGAGGAATGAAGGTGTAGAATTAGGTGTGTCACAGCCAAGTACTTGCGGGCACTCTGCTAGCAGTACACCAACGTCCGATTCTAGCAGGCAAATTTCCCTGCCCCAGCTGCTGGACCGTTGAAAGAAGTTCACTCCCAGCCATCCACATGCCCATTGGTTGAATGCTAGCTTGGCTAAATTGCTAGCACTTCAACTGCTGCCTTTTCAGTTGGTAGACTCGGCCCCCTTCCGTGAGTTTGTGCAATGTGCGGTTCCTCAGTGGCAGGTTCCCAAACGCCACTTTTTCTCACGGAAGGCGATTCCGGCTCTCTACCGGCATGTGGAAGGCAATGTCTTGGCCTCGCTGGACAGGGCAGTCAGCGGTAAGGTGCATATTACCGCTGACTCATGGTCCAGCAGGCATGGACAGGGACGTTACCTTTCTTTCACGGCCCATTGGGTCACTCTTTTGGCAGCTGGGAAGGATGCAGGACAAGGTGCAGTAGTGTTGGAGGTTGTTCCACCGCCACGCCTCCAAAATGCTACTACTGGTTGTGACACACCTCTGTCCTCCACCCCCTCCTCTTCTTCTTCCTCCATGGCCTCTTCCTGTGCTTTGTCCTCGGAACCAGCGGTGCTCCGTAGGCGTTCAAGGGGCTACGCAAGTACGCAGGCAAAAAGATGCCATGCCGTGCTTGCGCTGGTGTGTTTGGGGGACAGGAGCCACACTCGGGCAGAGGTTCTATCTGCTCTGCATGGGCAGGCCGAGAGGTGGTTGACGCCACGCCAGCTTAAGCCAGGAATGGTAGTTTGCGACAATGGCACCAACCTCCTCTCCGCTCTCCGACAGGGACAACTGACTCATGTGCCCTGTGTGGCTCACGTCCTTAACCTGGTGGTGCAGCGGTTCTTGGGCAGGTACCCGGGCTTACAGGATGTCCTGAGGCAGGCCAGGAAAGTCTGTGTGCATTTCCACAGATCTTATAATGCCAGTGCTCGCCTGGCTGAGCTGCAAAAGGAGTTGAACCTGCCCAAGAACCGCCTTATATGTGACATGCCCACCAGGTGGAACTCAACGTCGGCCATGGTGCAGCGGCTGCACACGCAGCAGAGGGCCATCAATGAGTACCTGTGCGACTACGGCACCAGGACAGGGTCAGGGGAGCTCGGGTTTTTTTCACCACGCCAGTGGGGCATGATCAGGGATACATGCACTGTCCTGGCACCATTTGAGGAGGCCACAAGGATGGTGAGCAGTGACAGTGCATGCATCAGTGACACTGTACCTCTTGTCCACCTGTTGGAACATTCGCTGCATGGAATAATGGACAGGGCACTTGAGGCAGAACAGAGGCAGGAAGAGGAGGACTTCCTTGCCTCTTAAGGCCCCCTGTACCCAGACAGTGTTCCTTCTGTCCCACCCATCGCACAGGAAGAAGAGGAGGAGGAGGAGGATTGTGTAGGCATGGAGGTGGAGCCTGGCACTCAGCATCATCAGCAGCAGTCTTTTAGGGATGATTTACAGTCCCAAGAAACCAGTGGACTTGTACGTGGCTGGGAGGAGGTGGCTGTGGATCATGTCGTCCTTAGTGACCCAGAGGACTCCGGACTGAATGCCTCAGCTAACCTACGCTGCATGGCCTCCCTGATCCTGCAAAGTCTGCGGAAGCATCCTCGTATTCTTCGGATCAAGGAGAGGGACCATTACTGGCTGGCCACTCTCCTTGATCCACGGTAAAAGGGTAAGGTTGCGGACCTTATCTTACCGTCGCAGAGGGAGCAGAAGATGAGACAACTTCGGGAGGCCTTGCAGAAAGGTCTGTGCAACGCGTTCCCAGAGACTGGGAGGTTACAAACTCCTGGTCCTGGACAACGAGTTGCTGAGGCTTCGGTCAGTCAAAGAAGGAGCGGTGGGGAAGGTGGCCATCTGACCGAAGCGTTCAGACAATTCTTTAGTCCGCAGCCCCAAGGTATGATCGGTTCCAGCAACCATCGCCAGCGTCTGATATACATGGTGCAGGAATACCTAGGGGCAAGGTCAGACTTGGACACCTTCCCCACCGAAAATCCTCTGGCTTACTGGGTCTTGAGGATGGATCACTGGCCAGAGCTTGCACAGTATGCAATTGAGCTACTGGCCTCACTGGCGTTGCAAGGCAGGTGCGGGGGGTGCGGGTCGCACCCGGGTGACACCCGCCAGAGGGGTGACACCATCACCCATCACGGCGCTGGATTGAGAGAGGCACCGCGGCACTCTCCTTTTCCTCCTTCCCCTGCGCACTCCAGTATCTCCTTCGCTCCCCGCAATGTTCGGGGAGGGAGGAGGAATTGTGTTGTGACTCGAGGCAGACAGTGCCATAGTCCAGTGCACAGCGCCCGGCACTGCAAATGCAATCCGCCTATTGACGCTTAGGCAGGTGGGGAGAGGTGTCGGCTCACAACAAATGCATTCCTCAGACCGACAGAGCCTAGTCTCCTCCTCCTCCACACTGACAGTATATTCACAACAGGAGGAGGAGCCTAGGAGGAGGAACGTCCACGTGGACAGAGCGCGCTGATCTGAGGTCTGTGACTGTAGGGAGAGAGGAGATATAGGGGGGGTTACATTAGGGGGATTACATTAGGGAGATTGCAGGGGGGGTTACATTAGGAGGAATACAGGGGGGGAGGTTACATTAGGAGGAATTGCACAGGGGGGTTACATTAGGGGGAATACAGGGGGGATTACATTAGGGAGATAGCAGGGGGGGTTACATTAGGAGGAATACAGGGGGGGTTACAGTAGGAGGAATTGCACAGGGGGGTTAAATTAGGGGGAATACAGGAGGGTTACATTAAGGGGATTGCACAGGGGGGTTACATTATGTTGAATACGGGGGGATTACATTAAGGGATTGCACAGGGGGGTTACATTAGGGGGAATACAGGGGTGTTACATTAAGGGGATTACATTAGGGGATTGCACGGGGGGGTTACATTAGGGGATTGCACAGGGGGGTTACATTAGGGGGAATGAACAGGGGGGTTACATTAAGGGGATTGCATTGGGGGGGTTAAATTAGGGGGATTACATTAGGGGGATTGCAGGGGGCGGTTGTACGGGGGGGATGTGACATTAGGGGGATTACACAGGGGGGTTCCATTAGGGGGATTACACAGGGGTTCCATTAGGGGGATTAAACGGGGGGAGAGCTGTGCTGATGTGCTAGAATGCTCAGTGCCCCGGGTGGCTCAATGAACTGGGGGGGGTGACACCAAATTTTACCGCACCAGGTGACACCAACCCTAGTGACGTCACTGACTGGCCTGTCCTGCATCCAGCGTTCTTTCAGAACGCACATTTAGTGCTGCTGGAGGATTTGTCACGGATCACAGGGTGCGCCTGTCCACCGACTCTGTTGATCGACTGACCTTCATAAAGATGAACCAGTCTTGGATCACCACCAGCTACCAAACACCTGAAGCTGATATAACAGACTAATTTATTTTCAAATGTCACATCCCTTCAAGACTGATGCTGATGCTGAGAGACTGTCCTGTTTTGTTGACTGACTATCCTCCTCCTCCTCAATGATCCGATTGACGATGATAGCTTGGAAGAACATTTTTGTTTCTGGGTGCCACCACCAGTGGCTAAGGCCCAATTTTTCAGCCCCTGTTTAACAGGGGTGTGTTATTACAATTTTTTATGCAATGCTTTGCAGCAGGGCTCATTCCTGCACTCCAACTAGAGTATCTGGGAGTGGTTGCAGTGTCGTGGCACCAGCACCAGTGGCTAAGGCCCAATTTTTCAGCCCCTGTTTAACAGGGGCGTGTAATTACAATTTTTGATGCAATACTTTGCAACAGGGCTCATTGCTGTGCTCCAAGTACAGTATCTGTGAGGGGTCGCAGTGTTGTGGCACCAGTGCCTAAGGCTCAATTTTTCTGCCCCTGTTTAACAGGGGCATGTAATTACAATTCTTGATCTAATAATTCACAGCAGGGCCCATTCCTGCGCCCACCAAGACTAACTGTGAGGCCTTACAGTGTTGTGTCAACACCACCACCACCACCACCAAAGGCCCAATTTTTCAGCCCCTGTTTAACAGGGGCGTGTAATTACAATTTTTGATGCAATACTTTGCAACAGGGCTCATTGCTGTGCTCCAAGTACAGTATCTGTGAGGGGTTGCAGTGTTGTGGCACCAGTGCCTAAGGCCCAATTTTTCTGCCCCTGTTTAACAGGGGCATGTAATTACAATTCTTGATCTAATAATTCACAGCAGGGCCCATTCATGCGCCCACCAAGAGTAACTGTGAGGGCTCACAGTGTTGTGGCAACACCAACATGTAAGGGGCAAATTTCAGCTGAGTATATACGGCAGGCCCCTACTTTCAAACATCCAACTTACAAACGACTCCTCCTTGCAAACGGAAGGATACAACAGGAAGTGAGAGGAAATCTAACCCTAGGAAGGCAAATTCTCTCCTGTAAGAGTTAATATGGGAAAAAAAGTGTCTCCTCTCCACTGATGCTTTATCACCAATTCTTGTTTCAATAAAAACCCCAAATTTTCAAAAAACATTTGTCATTAGGACGGAAAGTGAGGTGAACTGTTCTGAACAGGTGCACACTGCACAGTCAGCAAAACAAATGTTACAGGGGTGATAACCCTTCCCTATGTTTTCCAAAAAGCTTAAAAATAGATTTTTTGGCTGGAGCTACACTTAAACAATGTACCTGTTCAAAATTACAAACAGATTCTACATAAGAACAAACCTACAGTCCCTGTTTTGTATGCACCGCCTGTATACGGCTGTTCAGAGTATATAGGGCCTTTTTTATTTTGTGTGCGGGGTTCCCCTTAATATCCATACAAGACCCAAAGGGGCTGGTAATGGGCTGGGGTAGGGGGGGGGGTGTGATGGGGTAGCTATGCCATTTTTCTTAAAGATTTTCATCCATATTACCGGGACCAGACATTACATTAAAGCCGCAAGCAGTTTTAAATGGCTTTTTTTCCTTTAGAAATGTAATTTTGTGCAGGGACAGTTCTAAACACGGGAAACACGTGGCACTTCACAGGCATACTTTAGACACCCCCCAGGTATGATATTTAAAGGAATATTTGACTTTTTTTTTTCACTTTATGCATCATTAAAATGACTGCTCCAGAAAAACGGCCATTTTTAAAACTTCTTTTTGCATTGATACATGTCCCCTGGTGCAGAACCCGGGTTCCCAAAGCCTTTTTAGGACAATAACATGCATAATAGTCGTTATAATTAGCACTTTAGATTTCGAACGTTCGCATCCATTGTATTTAATAGGGTTCTAAAGTTCGTGCGAACTTTCGGTCCGTTCGCGGGTTCTGGTGCGAACCGAACCCGGGGGTGTTCGGCTAATCACTACTCTCTACAATGCTTTTATGGGTTTTATTTTTTAGGAGACACAGTGGTTAAAGAAGCACAGAAGGACTTGTCATTCATCAGGTGTACTTAGATATGTTCTTGACATTGCACAAGCAGAACTTTACTAGCCCTCCAAAATTGATTTTTTATTTTGTTCAGTCCTTTAATTAGGGCTTTTTTTCTGCCGGAACGCGGCGTAACGCAGTTTTGGCACCTACGGCAGCCCTCTCTGCTCCGACATGCCACATTATACAAAAGCCGGTAGAGGAAGTTTTCTGCACAGCTTACTTCCTCTACCGGCTTCTCTGTGCTAGCCCTTGTGATGCGAGTCCAGTGTTCCGTCAGATATGGTGACCCCTCAATCGGGTCAGGTCACAGCACTGCAGCTCCTTGTGGCCATACAAGAGGCAGCTTCCATCCCTGCCTGCCGCCTTCACAGCTACTCTGACAGTTCCGATGGGCGGAGCTCTCATATCGTCACTTTACTGTGACAAGTTTTAAAGAAAAGAGCCCGCGCATACCATACAGCAGTGGCTGGTTTCCAGAGGAGGAGGTAAGGGGGCTGTGAAAGGGGGGAGGGGAAGAGCTTTTGTACAGTGAACATGGACAGAGAGAACGGTGAAAGTGAGGTTTTGGGGGATTTGTACAGAGGAGAACTGGGAGTGGGGGTTGATCTGTGTAATGAAGATGAAGAGAGCTGGAGGGAAATTTTAGCAGAGAGAAGAACTGGGGGGTGGGGAATTAAGCAGAGAGGGAAGCTGGGGGGGGGGATTTTGCAGAGAGGAGAGCTGGGAAAAGGGGAGATTTGTGCAGAGAGGAGAGCTGGGAAAGGGGGAGATTTGTGTAGAGAGGAGAGCTGGGAAAGGGGGAGATTTGTGTAGAGAGGAGAGCTGGGAAAGGGGGAGATTTGTGCAGAGAGGAGAGCTGGGAAAGGGGGAGATTTGTGCAGAGAGGAGAGCTGGGAAAGGGGGAGATTTGTGCAGAGAGGAGAGCTGGAAAAGGGGGAGATTTGTGCAGAGAGGAGAGCTGGGAACGGGGGAGATTTGTGCAGAGAGAAAAATTGGGAAAGGGGGAGATTTGTGCAGAGAGGAGAGCTGGGAAAGGGGGAAATTTGTGCAGAGAGGAGAGCTGGGAAAGGGGGAGATTTGTACAGAGAGAAGAACTGGGAATGGGGGAGATTTGTGCAGAAAGAACTGGGAAAGGGGGAGATTTGTGCAGAGAGGAGAGCTGGGAAAGGGGGAGATTTGTGCAGAGAGGAGAGCTGGGAAAGGGGGAGATTTGTGCAGAGAGGAGAGCTGGGAAAGGGGGAGATTTGTGCAGAAAGGGGGATTTCTACTTATTACCATTATATGGTGCAGCTGTACATCTCTACCCTAAGAAAGACGTGGTTGGAGTGGAGTTTGGGCGTGGTTGGGGGCGGGAAGTTGGCCGGGGAGGGAGAGTTCCTGCACCTTTTCTCTGAGAAAAAAAGCCCCGTCTTTAACTCTCTGTTGCACTTTTTTTCTTTTTTTTTTAGCTTTGGATAGAGTGAGGAATGGTTACAACTTCTATCAGACTTCAGATGTTTTTTGTATATGATATTTTTCCCTTCAAATTTCAAATACGGTCTATGGGGTTAATTTACTAAAGGCAAATGGACTGCTCACTTTGCAATGGAATTTTCCACTGGCTTAGTAAATGAGGTGAAATTCTGCCAACTTCCATCATCCAATCACGTGCAAGCCAAAAAAATTTTTTTACAATTTTTCTTGCATGTGATTGAGTATTCTTTGCAAAGTAAATATTTACCACATTCACTAAGCTCTTCTGTCTGACTGGCCAAGTTGTGGGGAAAATCACTCCAATGGGGACACATACTTCAATAAATTCTTGAGAGGTTCTAAGACTTCTCATTCCAATAGAAAAAAGCAGAAGATTTTATTTTACTTTCTGTTCTGTCTGAGACCAACCAAATAGTCAGGAAGTGAGGGTAATGAGGACAAAGGCAGCCATAAAAAGTTGACGGAGATTTAACATTTTCAAAATGTATCCACAACAAAAATAGTTTAGACTGGTGTTGAACTTTATGGAAACTGATCCTACTTTGAGGACATTGAGAAACATTGAAAACAAATTGAGTAAAACCTTTGGCTCTGGCATTTAGTGCTTCTGTAGGTGTTACCCATGCATATTCTTACAATGTAAGGGACACAAGAGATGCTAGGGGCATATAATAAAGTTTAAAACTTGTCAATATCACAAAATGCTGTAGGTGGCGGTGTGACGTTAGTATTGGGGTGGGGCTATAAACTGACGTCAGGCCGCCACTTCCGGTCTTGGATCTGGCGGCTGTCTAAGTAATTGCACTGCTGCTATTTTTAACATCTGAATGTGTTTTATGGACTTTGTGTTTTGCCTTAAGTTGATACACTCTATTACCAAAAGTATTGGGACACCTGCCTTTACACACACATGAACTTTAATGGCATCCCGGTCTTAGTCTGTAGGGTTCAATATTGAGTTGGCCCACCCTTTGCTTCAACTCTTCTGGGAAGGCTGTCCACAAGGTTTAGGAGTGTGTCTATGAGAATGTTTGACCATTCTTCCAGAAGCGCATTTGTGAGGTAAGGCACCGATGTGGACGAGAAGGCTTGGCTCACAGTCTGTGCTCTAATTAATCCCAAATGTGTTCTATCGGGTTGAGGTCAGTACTCACTCGCTCGTCCATGTCTTTATGGACCTTGCTTTGTGCACTGGTGAGCAGTCATGTTGGAACAGCAAGGGAAAACCCCAAACTGTTCCCACAAAGTTGGAAGTATGAAATTGTCCAAAATGTCTTGGTATGCTGACGCCTGAAGAGTTCCCTTCAATGAAACTAAGGGGCCAAGCCCAACCCCTGAAAAACAACCCCACACCATAATTTAGTTGACTAAAATGTACTGGAGATTTAGTTGACTAAATACGACTCAAACTAAAACACTTGCAGACAGGGGCGGACTGACAACTGATTGTGCCCCCGGGCAATAAGAGACGATGGTTTACCACTTCCGGACCGCCCCATGTATATGTACTGCGGCAGGGCGGCCCTTCAGCTTGAAATCATGTACCTGTACGTGATTTTGATTACCGAGTTTGGGGCACTCACGTGCACCGCCGGCGACCAGCTTCTGCTGTGATTGGACATAGCAGGAGCAAATCAGCGGGTCCGGCGGACCCGATGTCTGCTGGGACCCATCGATCGTTCCTTAACAAGGCAGATCACCCTTCTGTGACAAGAGAAGACAGAGATCTTGTGTTTCTGCTAAGCCGGAACACGGGTCTCTGTCTTCTTACAGTATAAGCACCTCCCCCACAGTTAGAAACCACTCCCTAGGAACACATTTAACCCTTTGATTGCCCCTGATGTTAATATCTTCCCAGCCAGTGTCATTAGTACAGTTACAGTGCATATATACGCTTATTGTTTTTTTTTTAACAAAAAGATGTAGCAGAATACATATTGGCCTAAATTGATTAAGGAATTCGATTTTTCTTTTAAATTATTGGGTATGTTTTATAGCAGAAAGTAAAAAATCTTTTTTTTTTCAAAATTGTTTATAGCACAAAGAGGTGATCAAATACCACCAAAAGAAAGCTATATTTGTGGGAAAAAAAGGACATCTATTTTATTTGTGTACAGCGTTGCATGACCGCACAATTGTCAGTTAAATTAACGTAGTGCTGCATCGCAAAAATTAATTTTAATATCATGTTTTCTTACATTCTCTTCACAATGCCATTGGGGGGGGGGGGGATACGCTCTGGTGAAATATCAGGGGTTTAAATTAGCCCCTAAAGTCGATTTTTTGAGACAGAGAAAAGGGACCGAGGAGACATCATTAGTCCATTTCTCTGCAGCCTAAAGCTGCACTGCAGGTGAATGAACAGGAGACAGAGGTTCCTGCCCATTCATGAACTGAAGCTTAGTAAACAGGGGTATACTTGCAGCTGCTGCCAATGGGAGAGGAAAGGAGGGGGCACTCTGGAGGTACTCAGAATCCCCCTTACAGCCTCCAAAGTGCCCCCTTAGTAATACTGTACTAAGGGGGTACTCTGGCGAAATAAGGGGGTACTCTGGCGAAATAAGGGGGCACTCTGGAGGATATAAAAGAGGCACTTTCCTTGTCTGTGATTTTGAACTGTGCATGCGCATTCTGGAGCCAGTCAATTAGTGAACTGCTGAGCCCGGTCTCTACTCATGTGGTGAAGTGTGTGAATTCAAGCCATGTCCCATTGCCTGATCTGAGGCTGAGCCCAGCAGTTCTCCAATTGGCTGGCTCCAGACTGTCATGCACAGTTCAGAATCACTAACAAGCACTCTGGAGAAGCAGGACATAAGGGGGCACTAAGGGGTACTCTACAGGAGGATGTAATGGGACACTCTGAAGGTACTTAGTACCTCCACAGTGCCCTTTAGTGCTTTTAGAGTGCCTCTTTACATTCTTCAGAGTGCACAGTTCAGAATAACTGATGAAGCACTGACCCCCGAAGGAGCTGCTGATTAATTTTGGGTCATGCAAACTACCTCCATGGCTTCCACTGTCAGGGTAAAGTGTTTTAAGAAAAGTCAATGTCCACACAGATGTAAAACCTCAACAGTAAGGCTTTATTTTCTTTTGCTGTAGAACTTGAGAGAAAGTGGGAAACGAGAGAAGTAGGGGAAGGTTCAGGCACGCGGTACAAAAGATGCAAACAGTCAGTATATTCGCTACTCAAGCCTGAGTGGGTATTGCTCACCCGGATAGTCCCCTCTCACGGTCCTAGCAGCCGGAATGATGCAGTGATCAGATTTTAGACAGTTTCTGCCACAAACTGCTATCGGTGAACGAAGGTCTCTGCCACAGACCTGATGAACTTGGGTCTCTGCCACAGACCTGGTGAACTTTAGAATGCGTCCGGGAATCCTCTGCCACAGGATTTTAAATGTCCCGAACCTCCAGCCAAGTAATAATAGAACCTATAAGCCAGACTGGCGTATTACAGGGCTTTAGAATAGTGGATCCCTCCTTGAGTGAGTTGCCAGGCCTCTCCCGAGACATCGGCGCCTTGCCAGTCTCCTCCGGGGGAGGTCCTCCCCCGGCTCCCCTCCTCAAGAGTTTCCTTCCCACAGATGGACAGCTTGGGATACCTTCAGAAGTTTAGGCCCAAACCAGCAGAGCCGGGCCTAGCGAGCAGAGATGTAGCCTCGGGCTGAAGGTGCCCGAGGCTAGAACACACACATGCACCCCGTGCCATGAGGGCCACGAGGCGCACCAGGAACAACGAACCCCACTTCAATGGTGTCTGCCCCTTATGTACCCCTCCCCAGCATGCACAGCGGGCTAACCACGCCCACTGCAGGCTGCCGAGAAGGGACACCCAATACTGCTGTGATACACCTATATTCCAACATGGGCCAGGGGTGGCAGTGCCACATACGGGCGAACAGGGAAAATAACTGCCAGGCAGTATCACAACCAGAGCAGAAGCAAAATGTAACCACTTCCCGCCCAGTAAATAGCATATTGACGTCTGGGAAGTGGTTCTGTTATCCACACTGGACGTCATATGACGTCCTGCAGGATAACAGCCGCCGCGCGCCCGGGGGGTGCGCATCGCGGCAATCGGTGGAGCGGTGTGTCAGTCTGACACACCGCTACACTGATCTAGGTAAAGAGCCTCCGGCGAAGGCTTTTTACCACGTGATCAGCCGTGTCCAATCACGGCTGATCACAATGTAAACAGGAAGAGCCGTTGATCGGCTCTTCCTCACTCGCGTCTGACAGACGCGAGTAGAGGAGAGCCGATCGGCGGCTCTCCTGACAGGGGGGGTTTGCGCTGATTGTTTATCAGTGCAGCCCCCCCTCAGATAACCACACTGGACCACCAGGATGCCGCCCAGGACCACCAGGGAAGCACCAAGCATGTGGATGGCCAGGTAAGTCCCCCATGGCCATCCACATGCACAAAAACATACACAACATATGCCAATCAGTGCCCACAAATGGGCACTGACTGGCACCATCATGGCCCGACCACACTGTGTGATGGCCAGCAATGCCAGCCACCAGTGTCATCAGTGCCACCTACCAGTGTCCATCTGTGCCACCTATCAGTGCCCATCTGTGCCACCTATCAGTGCCACCCATAAGTATCCATCAGTGCCGCCTATAAGTGCCCATCAGTGCCGCCTATGAGTGCCCATCAGTGCCGCCTATGAGTGCCCATCAGTGCCGCATACCAGTGCCACATATCAGTGCCCATCAGTGCCGCCTATCAGTGCCCATCAGTGCCGCCTATCAGTGCCCATCAGTGCCACCTCATCAGTGCCACCTCATTGGTGCCACCTCATCGGTGCCCATCAGTGTCGCCTTATCAGTGCCCGTCATTGCCGTCTTATCAGTGCCCGTCATTGAAGTAGAAAAGGTACTTATTTACAAAAAAAATTAACAGAAACAAAGAAAAACTTATTTTTTTTCAAAATTTTCGCTCTTTTCTTATTTGTTGTGAAAAAAAAAATCGCAGAGGCGATCAAATACCACCAAAAGAAAGCTCTATTTGTGGGAACAAAATGATAAAAAAATTGTTTGGGTACAGTGTTGCATGACCGCGCAATTGTCATTCAAATTGCGACAGTGCTGAAAGCTCAAAATTGGCTTGGGCAGGAAGGTGTATAAGTGCATGGTATTGAAATGGTTAAAGAAATCAGCAAGTCTGAGCCCAACTATGGGCTCAGACTATCCCCTAAATTTAAACATAGCTTGGACCATTTTGGGCCGGTGCTACATAGACAAGGATTTTTTTTTTTAAAGTGTCTTACCGCCAGCCACTTGTGAGTTGTGGGCAGCCAAGCTGGCAAGGGAGTCAGATGTACTCGCCGCTTGCTTCCTCTTTGTCTTGCCTGCAGAAATCGCAGGTGCAGCAGAGTGCGGATAGCAGGGCCAGAAATTGTGATGACAGGCCAGGCTACTGCTGAGCAAGACAGTTGCTCTTAATGTGCCCCCTCTCCTATTGTGGTGTTTGAGGGAGCTTAGGAAGATTTACAGCACCAGGCATGCAGAGAATGCAGGAGGTGTGCTGGCTTGAATGCTGGGAGCCAGTGCAGTGACAGTGCTTAACCTTCGTTATCAAGCCTGAGCAAAGGAGAGGAGCACGGGAAGGATCAGAGATTCACTGTCTGTGGAGTGGCTGGAAGACCAGCAGAGAAAGTAGATGGCTGGAGCGAACTTCACCTCCTTTATCAAGTATAGGGAGTGGAGAGGGGGCCATAGGAAGGATCACAGAGGTATCCATGCTGCGGCTGCAGGGCTACAACAGACAGTGACATGCTGGGTCAGTGTGAGAGCTGTATGTAAGAGTGTATGCTCACGGCTCTTCTACTTGTTATGCCCGAAGGAGTGCGGGAGGGAGAGCAGAGTCAGAGCTGTCCAGGAAACCTGCAGATCGGCCGGTATATGCTGAGAGACAGCATATCTGCTCCAGATGTTGGTAACACAGTCATGGGTGGGCCTCCTACTGGCCCCGGGCCCTCGGCCAGCGTTCGATATGCCCAAATCATCAGTCCGCCCTTGCTTTCAGAAGACTAAAATGGGACTAAAACTAAAATGCCATTTTAGTCCTAAGACTAAAACTAAATCGAAATTTGCTGCCAAAATAACACTGCTAAATGCCTTCTCTCATCAGCAGTATATAGCAGTCTTGTGATTTCTATCAGTTCCTGGTGAAGCTTGTAGGAGGAGTTTTCATACTGCACTGAGCTATTCTATGAGGCTGCAGGGCTCCTGACCCTCTGTCTGGACATGTCTGGACAGTGCCGATTGACCCTGTGCTGATCGCATGCACTCTCCCAAGAAAAAAAAGGCCTCTCTTGCAAAACACACTAAACTGAGTATGTGCAGCCTGACAACAAAGGCTCTGTCTTATACGGACTTGTCCAGGGGGACAGTGCAGGGAGCGGAGGATCTGTGTATACAAGATCAAACAGCCTTTTTACACAATGCAGTGGATTAACCCCTTAGGTTCCACAGTGAGTATAACAAACATGGGGGAGAAAAGGGCCTTCTTTAGGAAATGGGTATAGGACCCTAATGCCCCCTGCGGTAAACTTTTGGAGGGCGGGAAACTTCCCTCACTGGAATCTCTTAGGGCACGCCATGGCAGCTTTCCAATGGACTTTTGGCGACATGCGCAGCTTAGCCATTTTTTTGCTACGCAGGGCACACCCATTCGAATCCCCTCTCAACTGACACCTCTTGAGCTTCTTTTTGTCGCAGATGAGCCCATATCACACATGATCTCCGAGCTCTACCAGCTACTGGGCTCGTCCGTGCCAGAGACCAAGCCGGCCTACATTAGGGAGTGGGAGCGAGACATGGGGAGGGAGATCTCAGAGGCGCAGCTGACCCCCCTGTACCGCCTGACTCATTCTAGCTCCATAGAGTCTAGAACGCAAGAAACAAACTATAAGTTGCTGACAAGGTGGTATAGGGTGCCAGCTGTGCTCTCACGCATTTACCCTTCCGTAACTGATCGCTGCTGGAGAGGCTGCGGCCTCCGTGGGACCTTGCTTCATATATGGTTGGAATGCCCAAAAATTCAACCTTTTTGGGAAGAAATTCAGGCACAAATCAAGGCCATCTTAGATATTGAGGGCCCACTTTTGCCAATGCACTTTCTCCTCCATGTACCCTCTGTGCCGATAAGCCAATAAAGGAAGTGTGTACTGCCACACCTCCTAAACGCAGCCAAATGCCTGCTTCCCATTGACTGGAAGCAGGCCCATGTACCTGTTCTCGAGGACTGGACCAAGAAGGTACGGGGGATTAAGGAGGCTGAAGAATGGGTGGCAACTTGCAATGGCACAAGTGAGCGTTTTAAAACCATCTGGGCCGCATGGTTGCAACATACTTCTGATGAGGAGTTTATTCCCACTAGTCTAGACACCGCCCTGCTGGTGCTTGCAGAGCCCTCTCTTAGGGGAGGTAGGGGTAATACAGTGCAGGTCCTGGAGGCAGAGACCAGAGACGCAGGAGTCCCAATACTGATCTGAACGCTAACAGTGTTACTATTAACTGGTAGACATGGGCGCTGTCAAAAAATTTGTTTCGTTCCGTATTAAAAAAAAATCGTATTTCGTACGAATCGTAAATTTTAAGCGTCGCGCATGTTTCCCGTGCTTAGAACTGTCCCTGCACAAAATGTCATTTTTGACGGAAAAAAAATTCATTTAAAACTCACTCGCGGCTATTAATGAATTATCGGCTTTTATCAATACATAGAAAAGTCATTGATAAAAAAAAAAAAGCGTGGGGGTTCCCCCAAATTCAATTACCAGGCCCTGCAGGTCTGGAATGGATATTAAGGGGAACCCCGCCGCAAATAAAAAAAAACACTTTCTTCGTGAAATGGTAGGGGTACAATGTACCCCTTACCAATTCACATAGGGGGGGGGGCCGGGATCTGGGGGTCCACTTTGTTAAAGGGGTCTTCCAGATTCCGATAAGCCCCCTGCCCGCAGACCCCCACAACCACCGGGCAAGGGTTGCGGGGATGAGGCCCTTGTCCCCATCAACGTGGGGACATCTTCCCCATGTTGAGGGCATGTGGCCTGGTACGGTTCAGGGGGGGAGCGCACTCTCGTCCCCCCCTCTTTTCCTGCGGCCGGCCAGGTTGCGTGCTCGGATAAGGGTCTGGTATGGATTTTTGGGGGGACTCCACGCCATTTTTTTTTTATTTGGGGTGGAGTTCCCCTTAAAATCCATGCCAGATCTGAAGGGCCTGGTATGGATATTTAGGGGGAACCGCACGCCATTTTTTTTTATTTGCGGCGGGGTTCCCCTTAATATCCATTCCAGACCTGAAGGGCCTGGTAAATGAATTTGGGGGAACCCCCACGATTTTTTTTTTTTTTTTTTATCAATGACTTTTCTATGTATTGATAAAAGCCGACAATTCATTAATAGCCGCGAGTGAGTTTTAAATGACTTTTTTTCCGTCAAAAATGACATTTTGTGCAGGGACAGTTCTAAGCACGGGAAACATGCGCGACTTTACATGCATATCATACACACCCCCCAGGTACGAAATTTTAAGGAATTTTTCACTTTTGGATCCGAAATTCGTAAACGAAATTTCGTATTTCGTACAGAATATGTATGCATAAAAATTTGTATTTCGGATTCGTACGAATTTCCGGAAATTCGTACGAATTTTTGATTCGTACGAAACTAATCGCACATGTCTTTTAACTGGCAGCGCCGTGTGGTGCTATGAGTGCATGCCGGGTGGAGGTAGTCCTATTCCCCCTTATCCTTTCCCTTGTTCCCTGTGTCAGATCTTTCCTACTCTGCTGTTTTCCATTTACGTTTGCTTGTTTTTTTTTTGTTTGTTTTTATTTCCCTTTTTTTTACTCTTTTTTTGTACGATAAGCCCTGGATCCACACATGTTTGCTCAGCCCAGGTTGCTTACTGGCTGCGAGGGTTGGACCTTAGCTTGGGCCGGATCTTCATATGCAGATGAAGTCTCTTCCCCTTCTGTTTGAGGGGAAGAGACTCCTAGAGGAGCGGGGTCCCTAAGCTCTGCGTGCCCATGGGCCGGATTTCGGCCGGGGAGGGTTTGATGGAGGCTATTTTGGCCCCCCCTCCCCATATAAGGCGAGAGGATGCAGGTTCTCCTTGAGTAGTCTGAAACAGTAGCGGACAGGATGGCTAGCTGGGAGGGTTAGTCTCCCCCAGCGGAACTGTAGCATCACCTAGGGAAAAGTACATTGTTCTTCAGTTGCCAAGTTGTGCCTTTTGTAACGTATACGATTGTATGTTCAATGTGGTCCTTATATGCCATATGTTTCTCTTTCATTTGTTATGTATGTTTTTCTCAATAAATATAGATTATCCAAAAAAATAAATACAATGTATTCTGTTGTCCCTTGTGACCCAAGGTATTTTTTAGGAGGCATGGTGAGTCTTTTGAAGACTTCATTTCATTGCCACAATTATTTAGAATGAAGAAAGTTTTTTACAAAAAGTTGGCAATTTTTTTAAAGATATTTCTCACATTCAGCATGGGCATACCGTATATACTCGAGTATAAGCCAAATTTTTCAGCACATTTTTTAGAGCTGAAAATGCCCCCCTCGGCTTATACTCAAGTCTGTGTCCATTTGCCTACCTGATCAGCCTGTGACATGCAGTCAGACGGCGGCCGTTAGTGTAAAAAAGACACGCCTCCCCCTTGTCCGTGATAGGCGGAACACTCAGTTTCCCAGCATTGAGTCAGTGTTCAGTGTTTCGCCTATCACGGACGTCCTCTCGTCCTCGTCCCACAGACGAGGACGTGAGGATGTCCGTGATAGGCGGAACACTGAACACAGTCTCTGAGTGTTCAGCCTATCACGGACGAGGAGGAGGCGCGGTATTTTACACTGACGGGCTGATCAGGTATGTGTGCTTCGGGGCTACTCTTCTTTTTTTACTAACCTACAATGCCTTTGACCCTAAACCCTCGCTGCTTGTCCTCAATTTTGGTAAACCTTTTCATGATTTTGGATCATTTTACTGTCATGCTTAGTTTTTTCTGTCTCGACTCCAGGTCTGTTCCTCCCACTTGGCAAGTTGTTCCTCTCTCCTCCATTTAAAAGTCCAGTTTACTTTCAAGTGTGTTATGTTTGTGCATAATTCAGAAATGTACACATTTTTTTTCCAATTCAAATCCCAATACAATGTTCTCGTAAATCTGCATGATATGTTGTTTTGCAGGATTTTTGTTGCACATGCTATTTATTACCCTATTGTGTCATGATATTTTGAGGCATGCAATGGGCACAGTAAGGGATGCAATGGCCACAGTGATGCATGCAATGGGCACAGTGAGGCATACTATGGGCACAGTGAGGCATGCAATGGGCACAGTGATGCTGCGAATGGGCACAGTGAGGCTGCGAATGGGCACAGTGAGGCTGCGAATGGGCATTGTTGACCCTCTTTTCCACTTACAGTAGCTGCTGCATTTCCTACCCTAGGCTTATACTTGAGTTAATGCGTTTTCCCAGTTTTTTGTGGTAAAATTAGGTGCCTACGGCACTTGGAATTACACCCCAAAATACATTCTGCTACTCCTCCTGAGTAGGGATGAGCTTCGAGTTCGAGTCAAACTCATGTTCGACTCGAACATTGCCTGTTCGCCGAACAGCGAACAAATTGGGGTGTTCGCGGCAAATTCGAAAAGTCTATGGGAGAAATCTAAAGTGCTAATTATAAAGGCTTATATGCAAGTTATTGTCATAAAAAGTGTTTGGGGACCTGGGTCCTGCCCCAGGGGACATGTATCAATGCAAAAAAAAGTTTTAAAAACGGCCGTTTTTTTGGGAGCAGTGATTTTAATAATGCTTAAAGTGAAACAATAAAAGTGAAATATTCCTTTAAATTTCGTACCTGGGGTGTGTGTATAATATGCATGTAAAGTGGCGCTTGTTTCCCGTGCTTAGAACTGTCCCTGCACAAAATGTCATTTCTGAAAGAAAAAAAGTCATTTAAAACTCACTCGCGGCTATTAATGAATTGTCGGCTCCCGGCAATACATAGAAAAGTCATTGATAAAAAAGAAAAAAAAAGCCCTTCAGGTCTGGTATAGATATTAAGGGGAACCCCGCCGCAAATTAAAAAAAAAAATCGTGCGGTTCCCCCCAAATATCCTTACCAGGCCCTTCAGATCTGGCATGGATTTTAAGGGGAACTCCACCCCAAATAAAAAAAAAATGGCGTGGAGTCCCCCCAAAAATCCATACCAGACCCTTATCCGAGCACGCAACGTGGCAGGCCGCAGGAAAAGAGGGGGGCGAGAGAGGGCCCCCCCTCCTGAACCGTACCAGGCCACATGCCCTCAACATGGGGAGGATGTCCCCATGTTGATGGGGACAAGGGCCTCATCCCCACAACCCTTGCCCGGTGGTTGTGGGGGTCTGTGGGCAGGGGGCTTATCGGAATCTGGAAGACCCCTTTAACAAAGGGGACTCCCAGATCCCGCCCCCCCCCTATGTGAATTTGTAAGGGGTACATTAAAAAAACACACAAACACTTTGGAAAAGTCCTTTATTAAAAAAAAAAAATTCCAGCGACGAAATCCAGTGTCCCGCGGCGATCCGATGTCCAGCGCTGTCTGTCATTGGCTGAGCCTGAGCGGATCTGATGGGGAACTTCCTCTGCAGTCTATTAAATGTATAGACCCGCCCCTTCTAAAGTTCCCCATCAGGTCCGCTCAGCCAATGAATAGGTGTAAGGCTAAACGGACCAGATGCGGAACGTGAGAAGGGGCGGGTCTATTCATGAATTACCCAATGTTGAGGGCATGTGGCCTGGTACGGTTCAGGAGGGGGGGGCGCTATCTCGCCCCCCCCCCCTGCCAGGTTGCGTGCTCGGATAAGGGTCTGGTATGGATTTTTGGGGGGACTCCATGCCATTTTTTTTAAATTTGCGGCGGGGTTCCCCTTAATATCTATACCAGACCTTAAGGGCCTGGTAATTGAATTTGGGGGGACCCCCACGCTTTTTTTTTAATCAATGACTTTTCTATTGCCGGGAGCCGACAATTCATTAATAGCCGCGAGTGAGTTTTAAATGACTTTTTTTCCTTCAAAAATGACATTTTGTGCAGGGACAGTTCTAAGCACGGGAAACATGCGCCACTTTACATGCATATCATACACACCCCCCAGGTACGAAATTTAAAGGAAAATTTCACTTTTATTTTTTAATTTTAAGCATTATTAAAATCACCGCTCCCGTAAAAACGTCTATTTTTTAAACCTTTTTTTGCATTGATACATGTCCGCTGGGGCAGGACCCGGGTCCCCAAACACTTTTTAGGACAATAATTTGCATATTAGCCTTTATAATTAGCACTTTAGATTTCGAACGTTCGAGTCCATTGTATTTAATAGGGTTCTAAAGTTCACGCGAACATTCTGTCTGTTCACAGGTTCTGGTGCGAACCGAACAGGGGGGTGTTCGGCTCATCCCTGCTCCTGAATATGGCGATAACACATGTACTGTATGAGACTTTTTCACTGTCTGGACTGAATATATACCCAACATTATATCAAGACATTTTGATATCTGAATTAGGGCTGATGACTCTTGAGAGGAGTATTGAGGCCAGGCATCATGCTGTTTTCAAGAACCTATGTACAGCACCCTACTGACACCTTTATCAACCATGATCTGCGTGGATTGCATATAGAAACATAGAGACCCAGGGATCTGAATCTAAAATAAGGAATGAAACAAAAATGGAAACATTTTCTTATTTTTTAGCATGTTGATGAGGAGTAAGAGAGAAACCAGGGGAGGCTAAATATAAGAAGAACTGCACTTTTAAGCCCTGTACACACGATCCGATATCCTATGGATTCTAATCCGATGGTTTTGTCCATCGGAAATCCGATGAAGCTGACTTCCATCAGTCTTGTCTACACACCATCAGTCAAAAAACTGACTGTTCCAAACGCCGTGACGTAAAACACTCCGATGAGCTAAGAAAAATGAAGTTCAATGCTTCTGAGCATGTGTCGACTTGATTCTGAGCATGCGTGGGTTTTTTATCCGATGGACTTGCCCATAGACGATCGGAATTTGCTATCAGTTTTTGATCCATCGGAAAAATTTAAAACATGTTCTATTTTTTAAAACCGATGGAAAAAAGTCTGATGGGTCCCATACACGATCGGTTTGTCCGATGAAAAAAGTCCATCGGACTGTTTTCATCGGTAAAACCGATCGTGTGTACAGGGCTTAAGAGTACGTTTTTGTGAGGGGGTCTATCGAGGACGAGGGAAAAAGACCAATTAACACAGAGATAAAATACTGATTCATGGTAATAAAAGGCTTTCGATGGTTTATTACTCCTTTTCATGTAAAATAATACAATTCCAGTTCAGTTAAAATTCTAAAAGTTGTTACAGTTTATTTTAATTACTGTATTCACTAACTATCCCTCAGATTAACCGGACTATTTTAAGAAACATGCTTTTTATCTTCTAAGATCTATCAATCTTAGCAGTACTTCAAGTAGATTTTTTTTTTTCCAACAGCAATTCTAACTCTTACAATTTTAGCATCCAGGCATTGCTTTGATCAAAAAGATCAGTCTTTCGCTGTGGCTCATACATTTCTCTTGATGATTCACTACTCAGTCAACACATCATGAACATACAGTTGCAAGTATATGAATGGTGTCAGTAAGCTGGAGGTGAAGTGGGTTTTTGGTGTTTAGAAGAAAGTATTTAAATTTATGTATAAAAAAAAGTTAATGGCAAAAGGCTAAAGAATCTACATTAATAAACAATTGTTTTTGTTGCATCAGAAATTCCTAGATGGTAAAGAATTTTATAGTCTTAATTTTTTTTTTTTTTTAACATTCAGGTTACAGAGATCGGCTTGAGGTAAATATAATCAAATCCATTTGTGGTAATGTTGTTTAATAAATTCTGTATTTGAGTTTGTAGTTAAAAATGCAAATGACCACAGTTGTAAACTCAAATACAGAATAATTTACCTATACATTCACAGGGTCTACTTTCTGATATAAAGCAGGGTTGTTTTACTAAAAGAGTACATACTGTTGACTTAAATAAGTTAATGTTCACTAAGCTTAGTGAATCAGGCCTCATGCCCACTGGCGTTTTTACAGCTGCGTTTTTTGCAGCTTAAAAACGCCTGTCCATGTTATTGTAAATATATATTTATTTTTTTTTGAAAAAAAAAACCAAAAAAAAAAAAACCTCTGAGCTAAAAACGCGACCGCGCGTTAGTGCGCGTTTTTGCGCGTTTTTGACGCTCGCGTTTTTTTCTGCCTAATTCTGACGCTGAGGAACGCACTGGTCCTGGTTTTTTTTTACAGCTTACAAACGCCTATGCTCTTTACAGCTCAAAAACGCCTAGGTGGGCATGAAGCTATAGACTAACATGGACAGGCGTTTTTAAGCTGTAAAAAACGCTCAAAAACGCGGCTGAAAAAACGCCCGTGGGCATGAGGCCTAAGGCTTACAGTAGCTCTATTAACCGTTTGCAAGCCAAAATTCTGTTTGTTGTTTTGTTTTTTTATTTCCCTTGGTCATTGAATGGCTAGTTAAAGGGAATACAAGTCCACCGTATTTACGATCATACACTAAGTTAACAGCCTTTACACCTTTTGTCAACTCTAGAGCACTAGTTCTTTCACAATGTAAATCTCTGGAGGTAATTCACTAAGGGAGTAGAGAAGGTTCACTTGATAAACTTTTCTTTAGTTTTGATGAATAAACTGAAGCAGCGTTCATCTGAACCAGATGCAAAATCCTGTTTTTTTTATAATTTCTTTGCACATTATTGGGCATTGAAACTATGCACAGAGTTGGCCAAACCACTGAAAACACTGTGGTTCTTAGCAGAAAGCTTATGTCAACAGTAAAAATGTACGACTGCTGCTTTCTCACAGAAAAGTACACATTTGTACTTGTCCCCACAGCTTCTCAAAAAAATGCCCTTATGATGTGTTATCTTAAAAAAAAAAAATAAGAAACCCTGTTCCAATAATATTGCCTGCAGCCTCTTGACCTGAAGTACTTTTTGCTGTGTTTTGAAAAGTCTGCTCCTCAAGAAATAGGTAGGACATACACTTCAATGTACACTAAAGTTTTGTGGGTACCTGAATCCATTTTTTTTTTTTTTTTTTTTAATGTTCAAAATGAAATACTGCACTATGGAGCTTCTTTTTGTGTTTTTTCCTGTATCATGAGTTGTTAACTACGAAGCTGCCATTTGTGATGAGAGTGTTTGGTTCCTGGCTGCTCTTTGGATATATACATATTAAAGCACCTTTTGATCTATGGGGTAAGCGGTTTGATGTGATGGTGGAGAAGCACCTGGAGGACTATTCTTCAGTGTTTCTCAATCGAGGCACGCTTTAAAAATATAGACAGACAATCTCAGGGCAGAGTCTCAAGGCAGAGCCAGAGATTGGCTCCCTGTCAGAGGGGGGGGGGGGGTCTGTGCTGATAATAAGCACATTGATTATCAGCGCAGCCCCCATGAGAGGTGCCCATCAGCTGCCAATCAATGCCCATCAGCTGCCAGTCTGTGCCCCATCAGTAACGCCTGTCAGTGCCCATCAAAGTGGCAATCAGTGCCCATAAATGTGCCAATCAGTGCCCCATCAGAAATTGCCTGCCAGTGCCCTTCAGATACCAATCAGTAATGCTCGTCATAAGCTCCTCATCAGTGCTGCCTATCTAGTGCCATCTATCAGTGCCTATCAGTGCCAGCTATTAATGCCCATCAGTGCTGCCTATCAGTGCCAACTATCAGTGCCCATCAGTGGTGCATATCACTGTAGCCTATCGGTGCCCATCAGTGCTGCATGTGAGTTCCTCCTCATCAGTGCACATTAGTGCCACCTTATCAGTGCCACCTCATCAGTGCCCATGAGTGCAGCCTCATCAGTGCCTGTTAGTGAAGGAGAAAACAAAATTTTATAACAAAGAAAAAACATTTCCCCCAACATTTCAGTCTTTTTAGTTTGTTCAGAAAAAAAAAGGGGTGATCAAATACCACCAAAATAAAGGTTTATTTGTGGGAAGAAAATTATAAAAATTTAGTTTGGGTACAGTGTTCTATGACCGTGCAATTGTCATTCAAAGTGCGACAGCGCTGAAAATGTAATAATGAAAAGCGTAGGCATGGCTTTGCAATAGAGAGTTTTCCATGCAGCCAAAGATATCTGTATATTGTCGATGTTAGAGTCATCTACCCGAGTAGCATTGGAATGGTTTTAAAGTGATATTGGCAATTGTATTCAATTATTATGTGAGTGAATGTGTTTTTTTTTTCTTTCTTAATAAAAAATACCTCAATGAGCACTACGTCAGTTTTAGTAACCTTTTGAGCACTGATCCATATTTTATCACCTGAGTTAAGTGGATTGCTGGATTTACCAAGTGAGAGTTCTGGGGAGGATTGCTTACGCCCTGGGAGAGCCCAGCTGGGTTTATAGAGTCTGATTGATTGGAGTAAAAGGTGCAATAAGACCTTTGTAATGAGGGTCAATCTATAGGGTGAGGGTGAGCCCAAAAGGGATTTGGTGGAGGTGTCTGCTATTACAGAATCTGATCTCACAGAATTGAATAGTCTATGTCAGGTTAGGCAACCTCGCCCCTCCAGCTGTGGTGAAACTACAAACTACAAATCCCATCCTGCCTCTAGGAGTTGTGCCTGTGACTGTTAGGGTCTTGCAATGTCTCATGGGACTTGTAGTTTCAAAACAGCTGGAGGGCAGAGGTTGTGGACTTGATCATGATTGGTGGATTGTATTACAGTTTTACTCATGAGTAGGGATGAGCCGAACACCCCCCAGTTCGGTTCGCATCAGAACATTCGAACGGACCGAAAGTTTGCGTGAACTTTCGAACCCCTTTAAAGTCTATGGGACTCGAACGCCAGAAATCAAAAGTGCGAATTTTAAAGGCTAATATGCAAGTTATTGTCCTAAAAAGGGTTTGGGAACCCGGGTCCTGCTCCAGGGGACATGTACCAATGCAGAAAAAAGTTTTAAAAACTGCAGTTTTTTCGGGAGCTGTGATTTTAATGATGCTTAATGTAAAAAAAAGTGAAATATTCCTTTAAATATCGTGCCTGGGGGGTGTCTATAGTATTCCTGTAAAGTGGCACGTGTTTCCCATGCTTAGAACTGTCCCTGCACAAAATGTCATTGGAAAAAGGAAAGGAAAAAAGAAGGGAAATAAAGGAAAAAAAGAAGGAAAAAAAGTCATTTAAAACTGCTTGCGACTTTAATGTCATGTCTGGTCCTGGCAATATGGATGAAAATCATTGAGGAAAACGGCATGGGTACCCCCCCCAGCCCATTACCAGCCCCTTTGGGTCTTGTATGGATATTAAGGGGAACCCCGCAACCAAATAAAAAAAAAGGAAAGGCGTGGGGCCCCCAGGCCCTATATACTCTGAACAGCAGTATACAGGCAGTGCAAACAAGACAGGGACTGTAGGTTTGTTCTTAAGTAGAATCTGTTTGTAATTTGGAACAGGTACATTTTTTCAAGTGTAGCTCCAGCCAAAAAATCTATTTTTAAGCTTTTTGGAAAACATACGGAAGGGTTATCACCCCTGTAGCATTTGTTTTGCTGTCTGTGCACCTGTTCAGAAGATTTCACCTCACTTTCTGTGCCAATGACAATTGTATTTAGAAAATGTTTTTTTTTTTAGGGAAACCAGGATTGGTGATAAAGCATCAGTGGAGAGGAGACACCTTTTTCCCATACTAAATCCTACAGGAGACAATTTCCCTTCCTAGGGGTATATTTCCTTTCACTTCTTGTTGTCTCCCTCCGTTTGTAAGTAGGAGTCGTTTGTAAGTCGGATGTTAGAAAGTAGGGGCCTGCCCTATATAATCTGCAGAAATTTTGGCCTTAGGTGTTGGTGGTACCAGAACACTGTAAGCCCTCACAGTTACTCTTGGTGGGCACTGGAATAAGCCCTGCTGTGAAATATTATATCAAGAATTGTAATTACATGCCCCTGTTGAACAAGGGCAGAAAAATTGGGCCTTAGGCACTGGTGCCACAACACTGCAACCCCTCACAAGTACACTAGTTGGAGCGCAGTAATGAGCCCTGCTGCAAAGTATTGCAGCAAAAATTATAATTACACTCCCCTGTTAGACAGGGGCAGAAAAATTGGGCCTTAGGCACTGGTGGCGGTGCCCAGAAACAAACATGTTCTTACAAGCTATCAACATAAACAGGAGGAAGAGGATAGTCACTCAGCATAACATGATAGTCACTCAGCATAGGCAGTCTTGCAGGGATCTCACATTCAAAAAATAATTATTCGGTTACATCAGCTTTAGGTGCTTGGTAGCTGGTGATCCAAGACTGATTCATTTTTATGAAGGTCAGACAATCGACCGAGTCGGTGGACAGGCGCACCCTGTGACTGGTTACAAAGCCTCCAGCAGCACTGAATGTGCATTCCGAAAGAACGCTGGATGCAGGACTGGCCAGTAGCTCAATTGCATACTGTGCAAGCTCTGGCCAGTGATCCATCCTCAAGACCCAGTAACCCAGAGGATTTTCGGTGGGAAAGGTGTCCAAGTCTGATCTTGCCCCTAGATATTCTGGCACCATGTGAATCAGACGCTGGCGATGGTTGCTGAAACTGATCATAGCAAGGCAGGAAAAGAAGATCTTCTGGACAGCAGCACTCCAAATAAAAGCCTTTATTTCATAAAATCCAGGAATACAAAACACACACTGCAAATCACAGCACACTGGTCAAAACTGGCTAACGCGTTTCACACTGTACTAGTGCTTATTCAAAGGCTATCTAGTGCACAAATGTTTCCTATAATATACCCTAAAAGAAGGGTCATGTGATACCACAACAAGGTGAAAATGAATATCCAATGATTGGCTTGAGATGAGGTGGTAAAGGTGAAAAGGTGTGGTTCACTGACCACAGTGAAAGAAAAAATCCCTCTCAAAATGTGCAATCATAAGAAAAAAGAAGTGAAAATTTTTTACGGTGTGAGGTGGACATTTTTTTTAAAAAGTATTAAAAATAAAATGTGTAAATATAAAGAATGAACATGTTAAAAAACTAAGAAAAATGAATGGTGAAGGGTGATAAAGCATTGAAGATTTTATCTCCTTATGTGAAGGTAAAAAATAATAAATATAAAATATAAAATATATGTTGTATATAGTGATATATACTGAAGAGTGAAACGTGAAATGTGAAATAAATGGTAGAATAATGAAGTAGTGAAATGAATGGCGCGAACGACAATGGTAAATAATTAATTCAATGAATAAATTAAATGAATCAATTCCGTTCTAAACCATAGTTTATTCTTACTGTGTTTTATTTGTTTATTTAAATTTCATCATCTTTAGAGCCCATTCACACAGGGGCAACACGACTTCCAGCGCGATTTTATGAGGCAACTCAGACACGACTTGAGTATGAATCACAGCGCGACCTGGAGCTATTTACAAGGCAACTCCAAGTTGCCTGCAGGACAGTAGACATTCCAGTGGCCAATCAAACAAGAATCAGCTCTGTGGGAGGGAGGGGGGAGGGAGAGGTTTGCAGGAGAAATGTATGTTTTCTTCCTGGAGAGTTGCTCCTAATAAGACAGTGAGAGGCGACTCCCATTGAAATGAATGGTTACAGGTCGCCTAGGAGTCGGATTGAAGTAGTACAGGGACCTTTTTTTGAAGTCGGAGCGACTGCAGTAGTGTGCATAAGGACGGCTCCATTAACTTACATTGATTTCTTCAGCCAGCACGACCTGAGGCGACTAGGGGCGACCTGGGGCGATTTGGAGTCGGATCCAAAGACGCCCCTGTGTGAATGGGCTCTTATGTTTTTGTTTTTGTATATTGACTTATTTAATTTATATGTTATTCTTAATTTTTGTTTTTTATTTATTTTTCATTAATTATTTTTTATATTTATTTTTTAGTTTTAAATATATACTAACTATGGGTGAAAAACTGATATTCCAATTAAACTTGTGTTGTGTTATGTTATATGTAAGTGTGTGTCTCATTTAAGGCGTGCCAAGCCAGTGCATCTCATGAAGTGAAAGACCTCCCGTTTGGGTGTGTCATGCATGGATCAGACTGTTGTATAAACATGCAATGGAGAACTATCCATAATTATGTAAAAAAATCTGTGTGTGGCAAGAACACCAAACGAAAAATAAAACAAAAAGGGAGAATGGACAACAATAGAACCATGCAACCTGCATGATCAAATGCGTGTGTGCATGAGAAAAATTGAACCCATACCCGTGACCGCCACTCATCAATGGATAATTTCATAGTAAAGATGATAACAATACAATGTATAAAATTATTCGTATGATTTGAGAGAATGTATGTAGATGTTTCCCAGACTAAAGAACTGTGTAGTATAAGTAAAAAATGAAATGAAAAAAGTATATGTATATAAACTTAAAAAGAGTATACATATAAATTTAAAGGAGAGGTATATATGAATGTGTATGTCGATGTATATCGAATGTCTGATATAAAAAGGATGTTAACCCAAAGAATGTCCAACCACAAACACCTTGATTGAGACTAATTGATAGTGTAAGGAGCTAATTCACTATGTGTGGCCAAAACTCAAAGATTGTCTAAGGTTTAAAACAAGTATCATGTAAAAATGAAAGGCCCTGTGGTTGGATCTTAATAAATTCCATATCAGACATTTTACCGGCATAAGCATAATAGTTATTAAAAATCAACAAATACCTATCTAATTCTAAGTAAATAATATAGTTACACAGATTACAGAACATATAACCCATAAATGCTATATACATGTCAACACAGAGATTGAAAATACAATATGCTACATGCATATTCATGTTCATGTGGGCTCATTCAAAACGGTCCGTAGTTTCAAAAATAAAAACAATATAAACTAAAAAGAGACATAAAAACACATATACTAAATGTGTTAAACGCAAGCATATAATATAATAACACAATTGTAATGAATCTACCACTAGTTAGTGATTTGTGCAAAAGAGGGGACCGGATCCATTCAATTTCTTCAAAAGTGTGTAGATAATTATTCAAAACTAAAATGAAGAAGAAGAAAAAGGAAAGGACAAGGGTCCCTATAAAATAGCAGAACTCTTACATATCATATGCCTAGCAAGCAACAATAAAGATACCATTAAAATTAAAAATATAGGAAACAGTCAGAGTCACAATATCTAAAATAGAAAACAAGAGAACTCTGGCGAAAACCTAGTAATGTATATATGTATCTATAGGCATACGGCATACGAAGACAAAAACCTCAAACCAGACCTCAGGAATCAACTAAAAGCTTCAGTTTTGGAAGGACACTGTGCAGGATGTGAGGGCTAATCATAATAATGAGAAACATCCCATTCAAAATTTAAGCCAGCCAGTATTCTCGTGTCCAATGAGAAAATCCAATAGACCTCACACCTGCACAGTATCCTGAACCTGTCTCCCCCTCTAACAGGGGTGTTGATTTTTTCGATCCCCTGTATGGAGAGGCATGAGAAATTCTTGTGGTGCACAGAGACCCAATGCCTGGCGACATTAGGATTTCTGTCCTTCTGTATGTCATACAGATGATCGTACAACCTGTCTCTAAGTCTGCGAGTCGTTCTCCCGACATACTGGATGTTGCACGATTCACACTTAATGACATACACCAAGAACTTGGTGTTGCAATTAATGAATTGCTTGATGTCAAAGATGTTGTGATTAGTGCTTGACTGGACTGTGTCGCCCGTTTTGATGTGTCTGCAATAATTGCAACTTAGCATGCCACATCTGAAGGTGCCCTGAAAATGCAGCCAATTGGCCACTGGTGGTTTGCTAAGGAAGAGACTGGGTGAGAGGCGGCTACCTAAAGTGGGGGCTCTGCGGAACACCGATTTAATACCCCTAGAGAGTATCTAATGATAAGCGGGGTCATTCAATAAAATGGGGAGGTATTTCTCAATGATTTTATTTTACCAAATTCAGAACTGTATGGTGTAGAAAATACTGGTATCCCCTTGAATGACATCGCTGCTTTATTCTTACATTTATTGGTGTGTTCCTGAAGCAAAGTCTCTCTAGGGATGATGCTCGCAGATGTGAAGGCTCTTTTCACAATATTTGGAGGATACCCTCTGCTAATGAATCGTTGGGTCATATTAGCAGCCTCGGTGATAAAATCCTCAGGTCTGCTACACAGACGTCGGAGCCTGAGAAATTGTCCGACCGGAACCCCGAGAATGGTATGGCTGGGGTGACCCGAGTCTGCTCTAAGGAGTGCGTTGCCAGCTGTAGGTTTTCTGTAAATGCCTGTGACTACCATGTCATTAACAGCTGACAAATTGACATCCAAAAAATCCATTGAGGTAGCACTGAGTTTCCCCGTAAAACGGAGGTTCATGGAATTATCATTGAGATAATCCAACCAAATCTGCAACTCTGTATCCCCATTAGAGGAGATGAACAGAAGATCATCGATGAATCTACAGAAAAAAACAGTATCCAAGCGTCGGGGGCCATCATGTCCAAAAATGCGGGACCTCTCCCAAAATCCCATGTAGAAATTGGCCAGGGAAGGCGAAAACTTCGCTCCCATGGAGGCCCCGCATTTTTGGAGATAATAGCCCCCGTCGAACATAAAAAAATTGTGTGTGAGTAGATACTCCAATGATAGCAAAATTAACTCCTGTAGCGCTAACGAATGTTTCCCAGATTCTTTGAGAAAAGTAGATACTACCAATACACCTAAATCATGGGGAATGCTCGAATATAAGCTGGCTACATCACATGTAATCCATCTGAACTCAGCTCTCCACTGAAAATCCCTGAGTTTTATTAGTAGTTGTTTAGTATCACGTAAGTATCCTGGGAGGTTGGTGACCAATGGCTGAAGCTGGCCATCAATCCACTCTCCCAGGCGTTCATTTAAGGATCCGATACCTGCCACTTTGGGCCCGCCAAATAGTGAATCAAGACCCTTGTGGATTTTCGGCAGGTGCTGGAACACTGGCATTACGGGATTGACAGGGATAAAAAGCTGCAGACTGGGGCTGCAGACTAAATTGTCTGAACGCACTCTACCAACTGTTCGGCATGTTGTGGCTCAACACGGCCAGCTGCCGAGAAAAAGGACAAGCGTGCTTCACGACCAGCACTGTTGCCTCTAGACACAGAGCCTGCTTGCCCTCTTATTGGCCTGTGACTGTCTGCCTCTCCTTGTTGGCCTTCCAGACATACTGTCTTTGATGTATTGGAATAGGTACACAAGGAATGGCCTGCAGTGAGATGTAGCTGCACACTGTGCCCAGTATACAGTACAGTAATATACTGCAGCTAGCTGAATCAACTGCCTGCCTGTGGTATTATTAGGAAGAGAACACCAGCAATTGTCTGCAGTTAGCTTTAGTTGCACACTGTGCACCGGATACAGTACACTGACTGAAAATACTGCAGCTGCCTGCCTGTGGTATTATTAGGAAGAGAACACCAGCAATTGTCTGCAGTTAGCTTTAGTTGCAACACTGTGCACAGGATATAGTACACTGACTGTAAATACTGCAGCTGCCTGCCTGTGGTATTATTAGGAAGAGAACACCAGCAATTGTCTGCAGTTAGCTTTAGTTGCACACTGTGCACAGGATACAGTACACTGACTGAAAATACTGCAGCTGCCTGCGTGTAAGTATATTAAGAAGAGAATAACAGTAATGGATCTAGCTAAACTGAATACAGTGTATGTATATGTATATATATATATATATATATATATATATATATATATATATATATATAAATACATACATACAACACCTGGGATGCATATATATACTAAATTCACTGACTGCAGCTAACTGACTCGCCTGCCTGCTCTATCCAACTCAAATGAAATTACACTGTCTCTCTCTCTCTCTCTCAGCACGCCGGAACACACTACACAAGTCCCACTTCCAGGCGGCCTTATATAGTGTGGGGCGTGTACTAAATCCCCTGAGGCATAATTGGCCAAAGCCACCCTGCCTTTGGCCAATTATGGCTCTCCGTTCTTACCGCGCTGTGATTGGCCAAAGCATGCGGGTCATAGTGCATGCTTGGCCAATCATCAGCAAGCAATGCACTGCGATGCCGCAGTGAATTATGGGCCGTGACGTGCAACTCGAATTTGGCACGAACAGCCCATAATGTTCGTAATTCGACGAACGAACGATGTTCGAGTCGAATTATTGTTAGCAGAATATTTTGAGTGATTTTTCACATTAATGCTTGCAGCTTTAGTTTAGTTCTCTACCAGTGCACAGTTACATTTTTCACTTAAATGTTGTTTGAGTGACAAAGAATTTTACAGTAAGTGGGTTCCCAAAAATTGGCAAATGCAAATTTGGATATCCCATATCTTAAAGTGGTTGCTAAGCCACTCTAACATGTATGCACCATCAGCGCTGTCTTCTATTGCAGTGTCCCCCTCTGTGTGTGATTTATTTAAAAAATGCTGTAAACACCTCAATCACATGACCGGCCGGCTCTCTCCTTTACTCCTCTGAGAGATGCAGCGGGAGGGGCAGAGATTCCCCTGACCCGGAGGAGAGGAGGAGAGAGTCGGCCGGTCATGTGCTTGCGGATCGCCATTCTTAAATTAGGTATTTACAGCATTTTTTTTTATAAATCACACACAGAGGGGGACACTACAATAGGTGACGGCGCTGATGGTGCATACATGTTAGAGTTATACAAGCAGCAGGATGGGGGGTGGGGGATGAAACTGTCACGAGCTGACAGGCAGGGAGGGGAGAGGGGGAGGACACAGGAGCAGAGAGGAGACAAATAGCAGGGCTGCAGATGACGGAGGTACATAAACTGACCACGGTGGCAGGGCTCAGCAGCCATGATACACCGTGGTCAGTTGACATAGGGGAGGGCAGAAACTGGCAAGATGAGCCAGGTTTTTTAGTTGTTATAGGGGCCAAATTACATTTTTTTGTGGTTAACAAACGCTTTAATATTGCAGTGGTTATTTACCAAGTGATAGAACTCGGGGCAGCACAGTGGTGTAGTGGTTAGCACTTTCACTGAGCAGCAAAGTTTGCATGTTCTCCCTGTGCCTGCGCGGGTTTCCACCGGGTACTCCAGTTTCCTCCCACAATCTAAAGACATGCTGGTAGGTTAATCAGATCCTGTCTAAAATTGGCCCCAGTATGTATGAATATGTGTTAGGGACCTTAGGTTGAAAGCTCCATGAGGGCAGGGACTGATGTTAATGTACAATATATATATATATATATGTAAAGCGCTGCATAAATTAACAGCGCTATAGAAGGAAATTAAATAATAATAACTATATTTGTTATGAAATAGGCAAGGAGACAAATAGCTACCTAATGTAGATACTTTTATACACAAAAAGTGTACCCCTGGTTTCATTACTTTACAAAAATCAGGCTCATTATGTAACACTGGTATATATGTTATCGCTATACTTTTTATTTTCTAAAATGCAAAATATATTTAGTAAAGAAGGTTGCTTTTTTATTTATTTGTCCCACTTGGTTCCACTGGTCATGTTGATGCAGTTTTTTTCTCTGCATCTTTTAATATTAATATTTTCCTCAAGACCACTGCCTCCCTCTCATACATACAAGTGATACTTGAACAATTAGGTGTTCTGGAAGCTTTGGTATGGGTTATTTATTTGAACCAGGAGTAGTCCAATTTGTGATACACCGGTGAAGAGAACAGAAAATCTATGTACAGGTGATACTGGAAAAATGTGAATATTGTGCAAAAGTTCATTTATTTCACCAATGCAACTTAAAAGGTGAAACTAATATATGAGATAGACTAATTATATGCAAAGCAAGATAGTTCAAGACGTGATTTGTCATAATTGTGATGATTATGGCTTACAACTCATGAAAACCCCAAATCCACAATCTCAGAAAATTAGAATATTAGATGCAATCAATAAAACAAGAATTGTACATAGAACAATATCGGACCTCTGAAAAGTATAATCATGCATATGTACTCAGTACTTGGTTTGGCCCCCTTTTGCAACAATTACTGCCTTCATGCGGTGTGGCATGGAAGCTATCAGCCTGTGGCACTGCTGAGTTATGGAAGACCAGGATGCTTCAATAGTGGCCTTCAGCTCTTCTGCATTGTTCAGTCTCATGTCTCTCATCTTTCTCTTGGCAATGCCCCATAGATTCTCTATGGGGTTAAGGTCAGGCAAGTTTGCTGGCCAATAAAGCACAGTAATCCCACATGTCATTGAAAAAGGTTTTGGTGCTTTTGGCAGTGTGGGCAGGTGCCAAGTCCTGCTGGAAAATGAAGTCAGCATCCCTATAGAGCTTGTCTGCGGAAGGAAGTATGAAGTGCTCCAAAATCTCCTGGTAGACGGCTGCGTTGACCCTGGACTTAATGAAGCACAGTGGATCACCACCAGCAGATGACATGGCTCCCCAAATCAACACAGACTGTGGAAACTTCACACTGGACTTGAAGCATCTTGCAGTGTGTGCCTCTCCATTTTTCCTCCATACTCTGGGTCCTTGGTTTCCAAATGAGATGCAAAATTTGCTCTCATCAGAAAAGAGGACTTTGGACCACTGAGCAACAGACCAGGTCTGTTTTTCTTTAGTCCAGGTAAGACGCTTCTGACTTTGTTTGTTGTTCAGGAGTGGCTTGACAAGAGGAATATGACATTTGAATCCCATGTCCAGGATCCGTCTGTGTGTGGTGGCTCTTGATGCACTGACTACAGCCTCAGTCCACTCCTTGTGAAAGTCCTCACCACTTTTGAATTACCTTTTCCTGATAATCCTCTCCAGGCTGTGGTCATCCCTACTGCTTGTGCACGTTTTTCTTCCACACTTTTCCCTTCTACATAACTTTCTATTAATGTGCTTTTATACAGCGCTTTGGGAACATCCAACCTCTTTTGCAATTACCTCCTTTTGGAGGGTGTCAATGATGGTTTTCTACACAACTGTCAGCTCAGCAGTCTTTCCCATGATTGTGATTCCTACTGAACCAGACTGAGAGACCATTTAAAGGCCCAGGAACCCTTTGCAGGTGTTATGGCTTAATTAGCTGATTAGAGTGGTACACTTTCAGCCTAGAATATTGCACCTTTTCACAATATTCAAATTTTCTGAGATTGTGGATTTGGCGCTTACATGAGCTGTAAGTCATAATCATCACAATTAGGACAAATCACGGCTTGGACTATCTTGCTTTGCATGTAATGAGTTTATCTCATATATTAGTTTCACCTTTTAAGTTGCATTAGTGAAATAAATGAACTTTTGCACGATATTCAAATTTTTCGAGTATCACCTGTACATAGATTTTTTGTTATCTTCACCGGTGTATCACAAATTGGACCACTCCTGGTTCAAATAAATAAACCATGCCAAAGCTTCCAGAACACCATCCACATAAAAAAATATCTAATTGTCTAAATATTGATTAATCAAGTGGATGGGCGATCTGAAAGGATTCCTATCTTCATAGAGATATATTGGCACATGTGGAAGCAAGCGTTGCATCTATCAAAGCACAATATCTTTCAGGAACAAATTTTCTGTCCAACAAAAAGTAACTGTGGGTCAACAAATACTGTAATAAACTCCTATACTGAAATGTTTCAAGTCCTCTCAATACTTATTAATATTCTTTATATGGAATCTATGAGCGTCTATACCCCAGGAATGGAGGAGTACAATGAGTTTATCCACTTATGGCTTTTATTACAATAACAAAAATATTGAAGAGAAATCATGTGAAAATGTGACAGTTTAATCAGAAATGAGAATAAAGTAAACACCGAAAGTGCTCAAAATATGTGATCACAAAAAGTACTCTATATTTTACCCTTTAAGAGCTGGGCCATACAGTTGCAAAACATAAAAAAGGTTATGGTTATTAACCACTGCATAGCAAAAGTAACCTTGATAGTGATCTATAACCATTATACATTTACACTATTGTTATTATTGCTTACACAAATATAACAAGAAGTTAATGTTGCTCATACAGCAAGGTGAAACTATACATAATACAACTGAGAACTTGGATACCCGATAGTTTAAAATCTTTGTTAATACAGATGAACTGACAACTTAACTGGTAATGAAATGACTTGCAGAAGAAAGTGACATCATAGTAAAGAGTACATCATTCGTTTTGATAGATGACATTCTGTATGAATCATATTAGAGACACTTATATTATATGAGAGTCAATAAACTGAGGCCACATCCATTCATCAGATGGCGCATCTATTTCCTGGGAGCAGTATTACAATGCCATCTTCTGCTTCTGTTCCCTCAGGTATATAGTTTACAAAAAGTGTAAAACCTAAAGATAGTATGAGGAAAATTTAAAGATTGATGTTATGGTGGAAAAAAGAAAGAAGATTTCCATCTCAGTGCTAGACACTAAGACCCCATTCACACAGGGGCGACTCGTCAGGCGTCTCAGCCACCTGACGAGTCGCGTCCCATTCTGTACAATGGAACCGTTCTAAGCGGAGCGACTGAGGTCGCTCCGGCTTAGAAAAAGGTTCCTGTACTACTTCAAGACGACTTCAAGGCGACTTCCATTGACTTCAATACAGAAGTAATTTTGGAAGTCTGCTCTGAAGTCGTGTGGAGATCGCCCAGCACAGTCGCCGCACAAGTCGTGCCGCCCCTGTGTGAATGGGCTCTAAAAGGATAATGATTTTGAGAGAGGAATGTTTAGTGTAAATACATAATATGTTACAATCACAAAGCACCAAAAATGCTCAAACACCTTCTGATGTAGAAATCATAAACTGGTTTCACATTGTCAGAATCTGTTTGAGATTTATTTTGTGTTATCAACTATATATACCTGTAAACCCATGACTAACCTAATAAACACAGTTTACAAAAAAATAAAATAAAATAAAAAAACACTATTGTGATGACCTACCAGAACAGATCATGCAAATTATGTTCCGTCAGGTCGCAGTTGTTGGAAAAAATAAAAAATCTCTATAAACTAGATTGTTATCTATTTTCTAATATTTAGGGCTCTTTTAATAACTAAACTTCCTTCTGGAGTAGGGGTCTTTTAAAAAAGACATACGCTCCATGAGGCCAATTTCTCGAATATAGCCTGTAAAGGAGGTACATACTGGGGTTGCCAAGGCGGCAGCGAAACCAAATCTATCTAAGTAAGGGTCGAGATAATTATTAAAGTCTCCTGCTATTAACCAAGGGACATCAGTTTTATCAGAAGTAAAATTCAAAAGTTCTTTAACCACTTCAGACCCGGAATATTTGGCTACTCAATGACTGGGCCATTTTTTGCGATATGGCACTGCGCCGCTTTAACCACTTCCAGCCCAAGGACGTCATATGATGTCCTGGAATTTCAGCAGGGATATCTGAATGATGCCTGCAGCTACAGGCATCATTCAGATAACCTTTTCAGCCAGCGATTCTGTGCACGATAAGAATGATCATAGCTGCAGTTCCGCCGCTTGATCACCATCCGGTGTTTCTCCGGGCTCTCCTGTGCCATCGGGGACCCGGAGAAACAATCTGATGAGGACCATAGAGAATTTCCGGTGACCAGATGGTCACCAGTCATCTCTATGACCGTCGGAGGCCCGGGCGTGACGTTATGACGTCACGCCCGGGTTCTCGGATGTAAACAAAGCCGCGATCGCGGCTGTCAGCATGAGATTGGTGAATTTTTTTTCTTGATCTTATGCTTTCCAGCCTGGAGGAGAGATGTGGGGTCTTATTGACCCCGCATCTCTCCATAAAGAGGACCTATCACAATAGATTCCTATTAGAAGGGATGTTTACATTCCTTCTAATAGTTTTTATTCCTATCAAAAAAATTTAAATGTAAGAAAAAGTGCAAAAAAAAATAAGTAAAATAAAAAAAATAACAATTTTTATATATACATGGAGAGGAAGATATAGGGGTTAAACTCTAAACTGAAACTTGGATTCCCCTCCGCTGTTTTCTCCTTCTGGGGACATGGACAAAGGGAAGGAAGAAGAAAAACTATTTTTTTTTATTTATATATTTTTTTTGGTGGGAGGGGGAGGGGGGGGGGGTCAGTAGGATCCTAAATATTTTCTTTCTTCCTTTTTTTTTTTTTGTTTTTTTTTGTTTTTCTTGTGCGGTCTTTTTTTATTTATTTATTTATTTATTTTCTTTCCTTCTTTCTTGTATTTTATTTTTTTTCTCTGTTCCTTCTTTCTTGTATCTTTTTTTTTTTGGCCCTGAGGGGGGGGGGGGGGAGGGGGGAAAGGGCAATTTTTTTTTTTTTTGGAATTCTAGACATAAAGGAACGGAACAGGGATTCACTTCGTAGCACTAAATATATACACTAATGAAAAGCATTTTTTGATGCACATATTTTGCTGAAGAGAGGGAGGGGAAGGGGAGGGGGGAGATAGCAGGAAGGAGTATGTGGGTTCACAAGTGGGTATGGAGATCGAGGGGTATGTAAGGGTGGATTGGCAGGTAGTGGTCACAAGTACAGCCCCTGGGGTGGGCCTAGATAGGCAGGGGAAAGGGGGAGGGAGGGAGGTAGGGGGGAGGTTGAAGGGGTGGGAGGGGGGGGGTAAAGCTGCACAAAATCACGAATGTCACATTTCAAATTAAAAGAGGGGATTTTTTGAAAAATACACTTAAAAAAAGTAATTTAGTAGTAGACCAAGGGCAAAAAGGGAGTAGTAGACTAATTGTTTTTTTTTGTAACTGCTTATTTTTTTCTCTGTTTTTTTGTATTAAGGATTTTCTTCGATGGTTATGTTTTTTTAGTATCTCTTTCTTGTGTTACGATGGGACACAAAATTCCCGGTTGCCTAAGGCTGAACTTCTTGGGGTCCAAGTGGGCCTTTTTCTCCTATATGTTCTCCTTGTTATTATGCTGCTGTATTGGTATGCGACCTAAAACATTCAGTATAGGTTCCTGGAATGTTCGGGGGATGGGCGATCCAGTAAAAAGAGCTGCAATATTTTCCATGCTTGAATGGTATGGGGTGGAGTTAATTTGTATCCAAGAGACCCATTTAACAAAAGAAACAAAAGTAAAACTATCCAATAGGAAATATCAGTGTCAGTACCATTCAGTCTACTCTTCTTACTCTAGGGGGGTGAGTATATTGGTGAAAAGGGGGATGTCTTTTGTTTGTAGAGAGGTTAGGATAGACGAATTGGGTCGTTTTATTTTTTTGCATTGTTTGATAGAAAATGAACCATATGTATTGGCAAACGTCTATGTTCCTCCACCCTTTAATATGGAGATTTTGTATAAATTTGTGGAGTTTGTGTTAAATAAGGAAGAAAGTCCCGTAATAGTAGTAGGGGACTTTAATGTAATATTGAACAGGACAGTAGACAGATTCCCACCGGGGAAACGGACGGATGGGGGGGGGGGGAGAGGGACGTTTAACCCAGTTTCTAGAAGAGGTCGGATGGTGCGATATCTGGAGAATGGGAAATCCAGACGAGAGGCAGTACTCCTGTTTCTCAAGCTCATATTCTACACTATCCAGAATAGATATGGCCTTGGGAAACGGGATAAGTTTACAGCTGGTTAGTAAAATTGTTTATTACCCAAGAGGGGTGTCGGATCACTCACCACTGGTGCTGACAATGAACACAGGGAAAAAGTGCCCCCCAAGTAATTGGAAAATAAGCCCCTTCTGGTTAGAACTAATGGGAAAACCAGAAGAGATAAATATAAAATTGAGTGAGATGGTGGGCTTTAATGAAGGGACAGCGCCGGTGGGAGTTATATGGGACACCCTAAAGGCCTTCCTTAGGGGAGTATTGATCCAACAAATAGCCAAGATAAAAAAAAAACTCTAGGGAATGGGAAGAGAAGATCAGGAAAGAGCTGGGGGAGGCAGAAAAACATTATGTGGAGGACCCAACTCTGATGAAACAAAGGAAATGGCTCGAGAAACAACAGGAGTACAAAATGGCAGTTGTAAGGAAAGTGGAGAATAAGCGCCTATTTCAAAGACAGAGTACCTTTGCAGAAGGGGAGAGTGTAGGCCATACACTGGCCCTATTGGTTAAAACTAACTCAGCCCCCTCTAGTATCCCCGCAATAAGGAAGGTGGGGGGTGAGATATCCTCTCAGTCATCTGAGATACTGGAGACATTCGAGGCTTACTATCAGGACTTATATAAGTCAAAGAGGGAAGATGTGACGTCACAGATGGACGAATTTCTAGGGGGAATAGAAACACCAGCTCTAACTGAGGAAGATAGAAGAGTTATAGAATCCCCGATAGCCCTAGAGGAACTCCAATTAGCAGTAGCGGGAATGTCCAATCAGAAGTCTCCTGGGCCAGACGGCTTACCGGTAGAGATTTACAAACAATATGGGGAGGTGCTCCTCCCAGAACTGCTAAGGGTGCTGAACTGGGCGGTAGAAGAAGGGGAGTTGCCGGCCTCAATATCGGAGGCTACCATAATAGTACTCCAAAAAGAGGGGAAAGATCAATTAGATACATCATCTTACAGACCAATCTCACTATTGTGTTCAGACGTTAAGATACTGGCTAAAGTGTTGGCGGCCAGGATGAATAAATACATTCAGAAATTAATACACTCGGATCAATCTGGATTCATCCCTAATAGAGCTACCAGCACCAATATTAGAAGACTGTATCTGAATCTACAGATGCCAACTGAGAACAAAGGGGGTAGAGCTATCCTATCCCTGGATGCCACCAAGGCATTTGACAGCCTAGAATGGGACTACCTCTGGCACGTGTTAGAGAAATTCGGATTTGGTCCTGTCTTTATCAAATGGGTAAAAACACTTTATAACTCCCCAAGTGCAAAAATAAAAATTAATAATGAATACTCAAAGAGGTTTAGGCTAGAGATGGGCACAAGGCAGGGGTGTCCCCTGTCTCCCCTTCTCTTTACGCTAGCAATAGAGCCATTAGCAATAGCGATTAGAACTAAAAAGGCGATACAGGGATTTCAGAGGAAAGCGGGGGAGGAGAAAATCGCACTTTATGCAGATGACGTCTTGCTTTTTTTGGGGGATTCCTCAACGTCACTAAAAACGGCGATGCAGACAGTGGAAACATTTGGACGATTTTCAGGCCTGGTAATAAATTGGGAAAAGTCTGCACTTTTGCCGGTGGATCCAGTGAAGGAATCCCTTTATTAAAAGTGGTGGAAAAAATGGATTATCTGGGAATAGTGGTGACACGTGACCCAGAACAATACATTAATAATAATTTAAGACCACTTTTGGTTAAGTTTAAGCAAAAGGCCGATATCTGGGAACGTCTTCCCCTATCAGTAGCCGGACGAAGTAATCTTATTAAAATGATTTGGATGCCACAATTACTTTATGTGCTCCACAACGCCCCAGTATGGATTGGGAAAGTTTGGTTTAAAAAAATAGAGACCCTTTTCAGGGAATTAATCTGGAGGAAGGGCAGGGCAAGAATCAGTCTCCAAATATTACAGCTGCCAACAAATGAGGGAGGGCTGGCTATTCCACACCCTTACAGTTACTTTTTAGCGGCACAGCTACAGCACCTGGGGGGTGTATAACAAAGGGAGGAGGAGGGGCCAGCGGGAAAATGATGCTAATGGGGGCCCCACATAACACCATAATAGAAAACTTGGAGGCTGATTCCTTTCCCGTGAAGAACCCTACATTAAAGACGGTCATAAGAACATGGCGGGCAGGTAAACAAGCCATGGGGTACAAAGGGCTAACGGAATACTCCCCTCTCTGGGAAAATAAATACCTACCAGAAATTCAAGCTATGGGAAAGTTAAAGGAATGGGAAAAGCGAGGTATAACTAGACTGGTGCAGCTATATGAAGGTAATACACTGAAAGCATTTTCAGAATTAAGTAGAGAGTATGCTATCCCAAACTCCTTGTTCTATACGTACCTGCAGATAAGACATGCACTTCAAACCCAATTCAAAACATATCCGGTGAGCTGGCAAAAAATTCCCCACCTTCAACGGTTAATTAAGACAGAAACATCAAAAGCCCTTATCTCAGAATTATACTCACAGATTAGGGGCGGCTTTATACCTAAGGATAGGCTGGGTAAAAATAAAGCAAAATGGGAGGAGGATATAGGCCCTATGACAACCGCGCAATGGGTACGGATACTGGGACAGGGGACATCGGTGTCACTCTCCCCATCGCAGAGAGTGTCACATCTGTTCTTAGTGCACAGAGTCTATTATACCCCAAAGAGGTTACATATGTTTGGAGGGAGACTAGATGATAAGTGCCCTAGATGTCAAGATACAGGGGACCTCATACACATGATGTGGAGATGCCTGAAGTTGCATAGATATTGGGTTAAGATATTGAACATCATAAATACGACCTTTGGGATAACTCTGGAACCGGAGGCCAGGGTGTGCCTATTAGGTTGTATAGAGGAGGGATACGGGCAAAAAGACATCTTGGAAGTAGTAATGAGGTGCCTGTTTCAGGCCAGGAAGGTGATAGCACAAAACTGGCAATCACAGAAAGCACCGACATCAGCAGAGTGGATCAATGTAATAAATGCGACAGAGTGGAAGGAAAAAGTAGTTTTGACTAGACGTGGTAACTACAAAAAATTTAAAACGATGTGGGATCCCTGGCTGAGAAGAATGGGGTGCCCGCCCTAACTGGGGCAGTAGAGAGAAGAGTAAAGAATAGATCCAAATGTGGAAACCGGGCTGTTGAGATAGTAAGGGCGTATAGAGGATAGGGAGAAAGAGAAGCTATGGGTTCTAGATAAAGAAGTTGAACATGTCGGAAGATTAAAAGAAAGGAGAGAGAAGGAAGAGGGGAAAAACAAAAACAAAATGAAAGCAAAAATAAAAACAGATCCCTGTAATAGTACTAGAGAGTGGTAGAATGCATTTTTGGTCCTTACTTTTTTTTTTTTGGAGTGTGAAGAAAGATTAGTCGGGGGGGGGGAGGGGGAGGGAAAGGGGACAATGGTAGAACATTATACTAAAGCACTTTATGTAAAATAGTGGTAAAATAAATGTATGTACTTCTATAAAAATGTTATGCACTATGGAAAAACAATAAAGAATATAGAAATTAAAAAAATACATACCTGTAAACCCATGACTAACCTAATAAACACAGTTTACAAAAAAAATAAATAAAAAAAAACCACTATTGTGATGACCTACCAGAACAGATCATGCAAATTATGTTCCGTCAGGTCGCAGTTGTTGGAAAAAATAAAAAATCTCTATAAACTAGATTGTTATCGATTTTCTAATATTTAGGGCTCTTTTAATCACTAAACTTCCTTCTGGAGTAGGGGTCTTTTAAAAAAGACATACGCTCCATGAGGCCAATTTCTCGAATATAGCCTGTAAAGGAGGTACATACTGGGGTTGCCAAGGCGGCAGCGAAACCAAATCTATCTAAGTAAGGGTCGAGATAATTATTAAAGTCTCCTGCTATTAACCAAGGGACATCAGTTTTATCAGAAGTAAAATTCAAAAGTTCTTTAACCACTTCAGACCTGGAATATTTGGCTACTCAATGACTGGGCCATTTTTTGCGATATGGCACTGCGCCGCTTTAATCACTTCCAGCCCAAGGACGTCATATGATGTCCTGGAATTTCAGCAGGGATATCTGAATGATGCCTGCAGCTACAGGCATCATTCAGATATCCTTTTCAGCCAGCGATTCTGTGCACAATAAGAATGATCATAGCTGCAGTTCCGCCGCTTGATCACCATCCGGTGTTTCTCCGGGCTCTCCCGTGCCATCAGGGACCCGGAAAAACAATCTGATGAGGACCATAGAGAACATCTCTATGACCGTCGGAAGCCCGGGCGTGACGTTATGACGTCACGCCCGGGTTCTCGGATATAAACAAAGCCGCGATCGCGGCTGTCAGCATGAGATTGGTGAATTTTTTTTCTTGATCTTATGCTTTCCAGCCTGGAGGAGAGATGTGGGGTCTTATTGACCCCGCATTTCTCCATAAAGAGGACCTATCACGATAGATTCCTATTAGAAGGGATGTTTACATTCCTTCTAATAGTTTTTATTCCTATCAAAAAAATTAAAATGTAAGAAAAATTGCAAAAAAAAATAAAAAATTAAGTAAAATAAAAAAAGAATACAATTTTTTTTAAAACACCCCTGTCCCCGGTAGCTTGCGCTCAGAAGCGAACATACACACGTGAGTCCCGCCCCACATATGTAAACGCTGTTTAAACCACACATGTGAGGTATCACCGCATGCCTTAGAGCGCGAGCAACAATTCTAGCACTAGACCTCCTCTGTAACTCTAAACTGGTAACCTGTAAAAAAATGTAAGCGTCGCCTATGGAGATTTTTAAGTACCGAAGTTTGGCGCCATTCCATGAGTGTGCGCAATTTTAAAGCGTGACATGTTAGGTACCTGTATCTATTTACTCGGCGCAACATTATCTTTCACATTATACAAAAAAATTGGGCTAACTTTACTGTTTTGTTATTTTTTAGTTCATGAAACCGTTTAAAAAAAAAAAAAAAGGCATTTGAAAAATTATTGCCCAAATACCGTGCGAGATAAAAAGTTGCAATGGCCGCCATTTTATTCCCTAGGGTATTTGCTAAAAAAACTAATATAATGTTTGGGGTTCTGCATAATTTTCTAGCAAAAAAAATATGATTTTTACATGTAGGAGAGGAGTGCCAGAATAGGTCTGGTATGGAAGTGGTTAACTGACAATTGCGCAGTCGTGTGATGTTGTACCCAAACAAAATTTACGTCCTTTTTTTCCAACAAATAGAACTTTCTTATGGTGGTATTTGATCTCCTCTGCTTTTTTATTTTTTGCGCTATAAACAAAAGAAGAGTGACAATTTTGAAAAAAACACAATATCTTTTACTTTTTGTTATAGTAAATATCCCAATTTAAAAAAAAAATGAAAAAAAATGTTTCCTCAGTTTAGGCCAATATGTATTCTTCTACATGTTTTTGGTAAACAAAATTGCAAAAAGCGTATATTGGTTTGCGCAAACGTTATAGTGTCTACAAACTATGGGAAAGATTTCTGGCATTTATATGGTCTTTTTTTTTTTTTTACTAGAAATGGCGGTGATCTGCAATTTTTTGCGGTATTGCGACATTGGGGCGGACATGTCAGACACTTTTGACAATTTTTTTTGGACCATTGACATTTACAGAGCGATCAGTGATATAAATATGCACTGATTACTATGTAAACGTCACTGGCAGGGAAGGGGTTAACACTAGGGGTCGATCAAGGGGTTAACTGTGTTCCCTATTGTGTGTTCTAACTGTGGGGGGATGGGACTAACTAGGAGAGATGACAGATCGCTGTTTCTACTTTGTAGAAACAGACGATCTGTCTTCTCTCCTCTGACAGCACGGGGATTTGTCCCTGGAGTATATCCCTGTTTTATGCATGCTAATATTCTACCTGCTTTGGTAGCTGCAGCTCTGCACTGCATGCTGTTGCTCAATCTATTAGCACCCTAGATCCTTCTCCATCCTTGAGTCTCCCATCGGTTCTCCCCCTAGTGAATATTTTGCATGTATGTTTTTTGTCCCCAAGTGCATTACTTTCCATTTCTCCACATTAAACCTCATTTTCCCTTTGTCTGCCCACTCCTTTATTTGTTCAGGTCATTCTGCAAAATGTATATGTCCTGATGTGAGTTTATACTCTGCTTGTCTTCGTGTCATCCGCAAAAACTGACTCTGGACTAGTTATCCCAGACTCTATATCATTTATAAATATATTGAATATAATTTTTTCCAAGACAGAACCTTGGGGTACCCCACTCACCACTCCAGACCAGTATGAGTACATGTTATTTATCACTACCCTTTGGACCCGTTCCTGTAACCAGTTTTTTTCCCAAAACCCTATGGTCCAAGCGTTGCAGATCCCAGCTTGTAAATTAAGCATTTATGGGGGAATTATCAAATGCTTTTGCAAAGTCCAGCTACACCACATCCACAAGCCTCCCCCTGTCTAGATGGCAGCTTACTTCCTCATAGAATGTTAGCAGATTGGTCAGGCAGAAACATCCTCTCATAACCCCATGCTGATTACCACTGATAATATTCTTCTCCTCAGTAAAACTTTGGATATAGTCCCTAATCATCCCCTCCAATAATTTACCCACTATTGATGCTAGGCTGACTGGCCTGTAGTTCCCAGGAATTTGTCTCTGCCCTTTTTTGAAAATTGGTACAACGGCTTTTCTCCAATCAGTTGGTACCAATCCTGTCATTATGCCATCCACAAAAATCAGGAATAATGGCCTGACTATAACTTGACTGAGTTCTCTGAGGACTCGCGGGGTGTAAGCCATCTGGTCCTGGTAAATTATTTATGTTAAGTCTATTAAGTCTTTCATTGACTCCGATCCCTGGTAAGCATGAGGGTATGTCATGTGTTGTGTTACTAAAACTACAGTCGCTGTCAGTAAGCCCTTCTTTTTCCTGTGTAAAAACTGTGGAGAAGAAGACATTTAGTACAGTTGCCTTCTCCGTGTCATCTGTAACCATCTTCCCATCCTCATCTTTTAAGTGTGCAATGTGCTCCGATTTTATCTTTTTACTGTTAATATAGCTAAAAAAAAAAATTGGGTTATTTTTACTCTCTTCCACTATGTGTCTCTTGTAATGCTTTTTAGCCGCCCTGATTGCGTTTTTACATTTCCTTGTAGTGCAGGAATGCTGAAGGTGACCCATTTCCTTTATATTTTAAGGCCATACTTTTATTCTTGATGAGCCTACTCACATTACGATTTAGCCACCCAGGCTTAATTTTTGCTCTTCTATATTTATTGCCCATTGGAATGCATTGTTTGATACCTTTTTTTAATATGCTCCTAAAGCATTCCCATTTCTCTTCCGATTTCAATGATTCCATGATCGCTAAATCCCAAGTTGTCGTGTATCTCCACATCTGCAATCAGACTTGGATCATTTGTAATTATTGGTCTAACAGGGCATTCTTTCTAGTTGGGGAATCCACCAACTGGGACATGAATTATCAGGGTAATTGAAGTCCCCCATTATGATTACATTTTCCTGTTTCCCTTCCATTTCTAACTGAGAAAGTAATTCCAACTCCTCCTCCTCCTTCATGTTGGGTGGCCTATAACATACCCCCAACTATTATGTTCCCACTTACTTCCTCTTTTTGAAGTTCTACCCACACTGATTCTACTTCCCTTTAGTCCCATACATAATGTCGCTCCTCTCTACCACCCTTGTACCATTTTTAACATATAGACCCCCCCCCCCCTCCACCCTCCCTGTCCTTTCGATACAAGGAAAACCCCTGTATATTGGCCAGCCAATCGTGTGAGCTGTCAAACCAAGTTTCAGTTATTCCCACAAAGTCTAAGTCCTCTTCGTGTAATAGCTCCATATCCACTATTTTGTTAGCTAGGCTCCTAGCATTTTTGTATACGCCTCTTAGTTTTGTATGAGTGCATAATATTTTCCCCCTTTGTTTCTCCTGGCTTTGTTAATGAATTTGAATTGCCCACTCCCTTAACCCGAGATTGGTTGTTATGGGTGTATTTTCACTGCTATTACCACTGCGGACTCTTCTATTACCCTCTGTCACGTGTTCCCTGTCGGCTATTGGTTTCTCTGATCCCTCCCCCCAGCACCTAGTTTAAAAGCCCCTCAAACTTTGTGGCCAGCTTACTTCCCAATAGAGCTGTACCATCTCCATTAAGGTGCAGCCCGTCCTTACTAAAGAACAGGTAACCGACTGAGAAGACAGCCCAGTTCTCCAGGAACCCAAAACCCTCTTTCCTACACCAATTCCTCAGCCACGTATTCAGTTCACTGAGCTCTTGCTGTCTCTCTGGTGTGGCTCGAGGTACAGGTAGTATTTCAGAGAAAACTACCTTGGAGGTCATTTTCCTCAACCTATTCCTAATTCCCTGAAATCGTTTTTTTTAGGACTCTCCACCTTCCTCTTACTTGATCATTGGTACCTGTGACAGGAGGGTCACGTTGGACACAGGGTGAGCCAGGAAACCATGGACATTAAGAATATGGCTTGGATTGCTTGAAATTGAAATAGTAATATTAGTCCACAATATTGTTTTATTCTGAACTTAACAGGTTAATTGAGAGATACTGACGTGTTCAGCCTCAATCACCTGTTTGCCTAGTGTAATGCTAATGAATTCCAGCTTCTAGAAGACCTGTTCATTGTTTGTGGTGATGTAGATTGGGGAAATTAAGTGTGTCCTTGTGCGTATTGTAAAGTAACAGACAGTCTGGTGAATATAAAGGTCATGCATAGTTATTTAAACATAAAGGGGATTAGAACCTGTTGTCTCCTAGCAGATGTCAAAATAATGTGTATTGGACTTTGTTATGTTGTGGGTGGAGCTGGACCATTGTTCATTCAGGTTAATGCAGTATTGGATGTGTATAAGAGTTTCAATGTTTTTGGCAATAAAGGCAGTCTATTTTTGGAAAGATACAGAGCGTGTTGTCTTGTTCTTTGGAAGGATTAATTCCTATGGGAAGTGGTCTTCTGGCTGTGGAGGATCGACAGTGAAGTTGTGTCCAGGAGAGGGAAGGGATCTAAACGGCGTTACCCCCTTTCGTATTTGGGGTGCCATTACATTGGTTGGCAGCAGTGGGATTTTCCCTCCAGTTCCTGGGACACTCCAAGCCACCACAGTGAATGACCAAGCTATGCAGCCTGCAGGAAAGCCACGCTGAAAGATTTACTTGAGAGCCGAGATGGATCAGAGGGACGGTGATGCAGAACCCCGGTCAGTTGAAGATTTGTTTCAGCAACGAGTTCGAGAGCGCTTGGCATTATATGGTGCTAACCCATCAGAGACCGTCATACAGGAAGCCATTAGAGGCATCCAGCTGCAGGATGCGTGACAAAAGAGAACTAGAGCGGCAACAGGAGCGGAGAATGGCAGAAATATGGCAATCGGAGACAACACCTAAAGATGCAGCGCCTGTCCGTAAGTTGCCCTTTCGGGCGTTCAAACTATTTAAGGAGGGAGAGGAGGAAATTGAAGCGTTCCTGCAGGACTTTGAGAGACTATGCCAGATACATGAAGTACTGCCCCAAGATTACTGGCCAGTAATTTAACGGGCAGAGTGGCGGATGTTTATCAGACCCTGGAGGATGAGGACGCTAAAGACTATGACCGGGTAAAAGAAGCTCTGCTAGCCCGATTTGCCATTACACCCGAAGCCAGCCAGATTAAGTTTTGAGAATCCCGGAAACAAACCCACATAACATACGTGGAGTGGGCACATCGTCTGCAGCGAGACCTTAAGGGCTGGCTCCAGGGAAGCCACGCTCGCACCATAGAGGACATCACCCAGCTAGTACTCTTGGAACAGTTCTTTAACCACACCCCTCCGGTACTACGGGATTGGGTGCGAGATAAGCGACCACGGACTGTACAGAAAGCGGCTACTTTGGCCGATGAATATCTGGACTCTCGAAGGTCAGGCGGAAGCGAGCGCTATCCACTATCTCGGCCCAGTTTATCAGCCTCTAACCCAACTTCAGCACCAACCCCAGTGGCCACTTATCCTCAGCAGCCCAGGTTCAACTCCCAGGACTACGCACAACCCATCAGGTGTTTCGGATGTAAACAGCTAGGGCACAAAAAGCCAGACTGTCCGTTGAATCCAGCCATCCAGTCCCAGTCATGGAGACAGCCAGCAAGGGGGAGCCCCCGCACACCCATGCCTGCGGCCCACTGCGTTGAGGAGGAAGAACATTGGGGCGTCCTGCACGAGGCTGATCCAATACAAGCAGCTAACCGGGACAACCGGCAACAACACAGGCAGACTGTCCGGGTTAATGGAACGGTAGCCAATGGCTTACGTGACAGTGGCGCTACCATGACCCTACTACAGAAGAACCTCATCCCAGAGAGCCAACACACCGGAGACACTGTAGCCGTAAGAGTAGCGGGAGGTACCGTTGCCCGTGTTCACCTGGATTGGGGGGTTGGTTTGGGACACGTGAATGTGGGGGTGATGAAGGATTTGCCAGCGGATGTACTACTGGGGAATGATTTGGCCCCCCTCCTTTCTGCTTACGCCCCGAGGGGCCCCGATGAAGTCAACCCTGTGACTACCCATGCCCAGACACGTACTGCTGGAACCGGCCCGCTTGCTGCTGAGACCCAGGTGAGACTATCTTCCCCGACACGTACTTTAGGTCAGGCGCTCCTAGGCTGGGATACCCCAGAAGCATTCGGGAGGGAAACTCGGGAGGACCCGACCTTACACAAGTATAGGGCTAAGGCAGATACTCAGGAGAGGGAAGATATTTAAAACGGCGTTAAACCCCTTTCATATTTGGGGTGTCGTTACACTGGTTGGCAGCAGTGGGATGCTTCCTGCAGTCTGGGACATTCAAACCTCCACCTGGATCCAAGATCAGGATAAGCAGACTTTGGTCACACCAGCGGAGATATGGATATGGCATCAGAGTTCCCGGGGCTGCTGCAAATCGTCCTTTCAGCATACACCAGGACTGTGTCTGCGGATGAATACCTGGAACTCAGGCAGCTGATTCGGGTGGAGCTCTGGATTGGAGCCCTCCAGCTCGCTGGTATAAAACAGGGCAAATGCTTTCCAACCCCTGAACAACGGATCAGTGACCAACAGGCATTGCGGATGGCATTCCTGGGAGAGCAGCCCCAGGAGCAATGGGTGACTGAGTTGGACAGGCTGGTCCAGCAGGAGATAGAGCTGGACAGTCGTTATCGGGCTCTGCAATGGCACGCAGAGAAGGGATATTTAAGAGAGACAACAGAATGCTCTCCGGAGGGATATGACTTTGGCGGCCCTGGATTGCTGTGGGAGAACCTTACAGATTGTTTTGTGTTTGGCGATGAAGGGGAACCTACCCTTGAGGACCTGCGAGAATACAGAGAGGCTACACTTGGTCTTTCAGGGGTCTCAGAGCTTAAACCTGATCTAGACTATTTGTTAAGGAAGGAACAGCATCTGGAAAGGGGATACAGGAAACTGCTAGAATGTGTTCAGCAGCATGCCAGAGAATCGGCAGTGGAAAATCTGAAGATTGCCATCCCTAAAGCCGAAGTGGATGATATGGAGTTCCAGGGAGCTAGCCTGGCTGAAGAATCGGAAGTGGAAAATCTGAAGATTGCCATCCCTAAAGCCGAAGTGGATGATATGGAGTTCCAGGGAGCTAGCCTGGCTGAAGAATCGGCAGTGGAAAATCTGAAGATTGACATCCCTAAAGCCGAAGTGGATGATATGGAGTTCCAGGCTGCTAGCCTGGCTGAAGAATCGGCAGTGGAAAATCTGAAGATTGCCACCCCTAAAGCTGAAGTGGATGATATGGAGTTCCAGGGAGCTAGGGCAGTTGGCTCATCTCCCCAGCCACAGATTACAGAAGGTATGGGCTTAAGGGACTGTTCAGAGGATGTTATGGATTATGCATCGCCTGCCCAAGTACTGGCAGCAGGACAGAGTACTGCAGACCCCTGCTCTACACCCGTGGCAGTTTTGGAGGCCCGAGGTGAGAAGGTGATGGTTCCTCTTTCCCAGGGGATTTCAGAGATGCAGGGGGGAGAAGCAGCCCTTTTCCCTCCCCAACAGTTAGCCAGAGCAGATGGTGTGGAGTCCCCAGCAGAAGTGCTGGCAACAGGGCAGAGTGATAGCAACCTCTGCCCAGCACTTGAAGCAACTGTGGAGTTTCAGGGAGCTGGGGCAGTTGGCCCCTCTCTCCAGCAACAAGCTGAGGTGGTAAAGCTTTTACCCCCACCCGAATCACTGGCAGCAGGGCAGAATACTACTGGCCGCTGCACACAACTGCAACTTGAGTGGATGTCAGTGGATGGGACTACGGTCTCCACTCACAGCAACCCAGCGGAAGAGCTGGCAACAGAGCAGATTGCCGCGGGCCTCTACTCTCAACTAACGGAAGAGGGAGTTCCTGTGTTACTGGATGGGACTTCGGTCCTCACTGACACAACCCCAGAAAATGGTGTGACACTGGGACAGGAGGATGTCAGCCTTGCTTTGCAAGCACTGGGGGATTTTTACCTACCACAAGGGGATGGGACTTCAGTCTCCACTTGTATACCCCAGGGATGCTGGGCAGTCGGCCCAGATCCCCAACAGCATGACGGACTGAGCCCAGTCACCCTGTCTTCTCCCCAGCGGCGGGTATGTTCTCAGAGAGAGGCAGAGGTTGGCTGGGTAAGTAATGCCCTGTTTGGAGCAATGTATTTGGGGTACTGTGCGAATACCGGCATTAGAAGAATGGACCTATGGACTAACTTCGGAGTCAACCCATCTGGGGTCACCTCCTGTGTTAGTCTCCTGCAGAAAGGGGAGATGTGTGACAGGAGGGTCACGTTGGACACAGGGTGAGCCAGGAAACCATGGACATTAAGAATATGGCTTGGATTGCTTGAAATTGAAATAGTAATATTAGTCCACAATATTGTTTTATTCTGAACTTAACAGGTTAATTGAGAGATACTGAGGTGTTCAGCCTCAATCACCTGTTTGCCTAGTGTAATGCTAATGAATTCCAGCTTCTAGAAGACCTGTTCATTGTTTGTGGTGATGTGGATTGGGGAAATTAAGTGTGTCCTTGTGCGTATTGTAAAGTAACAGACAGTCTGGTGAATATAAAGGTCATGCATAGTTATTTAAACATAAAGGGGATTAGAACCTGTTGTCTCCTAGCAGATGTCAAAATAATGTGTATTGGGCTTTGTTATGTTGTGGGTGGAGCTGGACCATTGTTCATTCAGGTTAATGCAGTATTGGATGTGTATAAGAGTTTCAATGTTTTTGGCAATAAAGGCAGTCTATTTTTGGAAAGATACAGAGCGTGTTGTCTCGTTCTTTGAGAGGATTAATTCCTATGGGAAGTGGTCTTCTGGCTGTGGAGGATCGACAGTGAAGTTGTGTCCAGGAGAGGGAAGGGATCTAAACGGCGTTACCCCCTTTCGTATTTGGGGTGCCGTTACAGTACCAATGTGCATCATGACCACTGGGTCCATAATCTGTCCACCCGATCCGCAATGTGCCGAACCCAAGCGCCCAGTAAACAACACACTGTTTGGCAACCCCGGTCTATCTGACAGATTGTCCCCTCTGTCCACCTTATAATTGAGTCTGCCTCTACAGCACTTTTCTGGCCTTTGCGGTATCACTACTCCCCTTTTTACTGGAGCCGCCTCTCCCCTGGCAGCTAGGGGAGGGTGCCTGCTCCAGCACTGCCACCCCTGAGCTTATACCCCCATCATTATGCAACTTGGCATATTTTTGGGGTACATGGAGCAAGTGGGCGAGTGGCATTACCAACCCCGTTTGACATTTTACCTGCTATTCTATTGGAGATATTGGGTAAGACTAATTATTTGTAACCTACCCTATTGCCAACTCTCTATTCCTAGTGCACCCACAGTACAGGGCACTCACAGCACATGAGCACTCGCAGTGCTCTGGCACTCACAGCACTTAGGCAATCACGGTACACGGGCACCCTCAGTACACGGGCACTCACAACACTTGTGCACCTCAAAGCCCCGGGCACTCACAGTACACAGCCACCCCCAGTACCCGGGCACGCACAGTACACGGGCACTCACAACACTCAGCACTCGCAACAGTACTCAGTTAAACCACAACTAGAATACCACACTAGAATATCTCCTAAATGATGCAGATTTAGGAGATATTCATTTAACGTACAAGTAAGCTTTATTATAAGCTTACCTTTAGGTAAAAATTAAAATAGAGAATTTACTACCACTTTAAGCTTTAGGAGCTAAGGCTTGCCTGAGAGTTACAAGTCCCTCTGAGCATTTCTTGCAGTTACTAGGTAATTTTAGCTAGGGGGAATATCTGCCTGTCTATATCCTTGTGTATATATGGAATATACAGTATCTTAGAATGTGTGGATAAAAGTGTCACCACAAAATATAATCCTTCTTCAAAAACAAAACTCATAATCCATTAATTTCAGGAAATCTTTTTCATATTAGAGGATTATCTCAATGTGAAGCTTAAAAACCATAATGAACTAAAAATCATTAAAGCGTACAGGTTTATAAACTTATGGTTAATGCCATTGTTAAATGATTTGCATAAAATCTTTACATAACAAGTAAAACTTTTATTACAGCATGCATTTGTGATGCCCAGCACAGTTCTACTAAGAATAGCCATTACAGCTTGCATGCTTTTTAGCATCCTTTGCAAACTGACCAATTTAAGAGGAAGTAAAGTCTTATTTTTTACTTGTACCTACAGGTAAGCCTATAATAAGGCTTACCTGTAGGTACTGTAAATATCTCCTAAACTTGTTTACCGTACCGGACCTTCAGAGCCCATGCCATAAACGGCAGCTCCCGCACGCATGCACGGGAATGATGTCATCGCGGCTCTGGCCACTCACATCGCCGGAGCCCGCAAATCCGGAAAAAACACTGGGGAAGATGTCAGCCGTCTCAGCGGTGTGAGGCGCCGCTGGAGGGCTTTGTTCTGAGGTAAGTATTTCATAATGAGCTACTATGCAATGCATACGAGCTCATTATGCCTTTGTCTTACAGGTTTTTTTCCCCCCAGGGTTTACAACCTCTTTAAGACAATACCATCTCTGCTGAAATTGGGAAGGGGAAACACACCCTTCCCCTGAAAACTGCACAAAAAATATGCTGGCCACACTGGTAAGTTTGAAATACACAATATTTGCCTATTTTGATTATATGCAGTATATGTACGATAGAGTAAGGACTGGGGCCAGACAGAGAGGGATGACTTTGACACAGTTGGCCAGCTTGAACATGTAAGAATTGCAACTAAGAATCCCCATTTTATAAGAAAGAGATTGCTGAATGTAAGGGTTTGTAAAGCCTTGTTTATTTTTTAAATAACAAACATATCATACTTACCTAAACTGTGCAGTTCGTTTTGCACAGTGTGGCCCCGAACCTCGTCTACTGGTGTCCCCCGGTGGCGCTCATGGCTACTCCTCACATCGGTACACCCCCTGGGAGAAGCGCTCTCCCTGGGGGTTACCTTGCGGGTGCGCTCCAGAGTCCAGCATTTGCGTGCATAGACACCGAATGCCGGACTCGGCCCCGCCCCCCAGCGTCATTGGATTTGATTGACAGCAGCGGGAACCAAAGACTGCGCTGCTATCAATCTATCCAATCAAGATCCAAGAACCCCGGGCAGAGAGGTACAGCACGTCTCTGCCGAGGGAACAACCAGGCTCAGGTGAGTAAAATGGGGGGGGGGGGGCTAGGGGGCTGGTCAGTGTCAGAAGTTTTTTCACCTTAATGTATAGGATGCTTTAAGGTGAAAAAACATGAGGGTTTACAACCTCTTTAATACATGATTACACCTCTTTAGTATCTCTTGTACTGTATATATAAAGCTATTTAGTACCTGAACACTCATACTGCCATTATTACTGCAGTGTTGGTTAGTAATTAGAAAGGGCAGGGATACCTAAAGTGGATGTTTTTTTTTTTATAAATCTATAAGTTTATATATAATGTATATTTTTTTTACACAGGCTGCTGATGGAGACTACAAGTAGTCACCTTAACACACAAGTCTAAGGTATGGTCAACTTTTGTAAATATTGGGCAATGTCATGCAGCCAACGCTGGAGTGCATGCTTGAAGACAAGAAGTGGCTGCAAAGAACTTGCAGGAAATTAGCAAAACTGAGATGCAACGCAAATAAAAAAGAGAAAAACATGAATTTAATAAAAAAAAAACGACTATTTTTATTAAACCAACGGTTATTGGTGATTGGTTGAACTAGGACTTGTGTCTTTTTTCAACCAGACTAACTATGTAACAATGCTTTAGAAAAACAATTGTAATTATGTTAGGGTTTATATTTACGTTAACATTACAGATAAAACACTAGACATTTAATTTACGCTACAACCAGTGTGAAAAGCTGTACCATGGAGTAATCTTGAAGCAATTTATCTGTATGCTGGAAACTGGCAGCCAGCAGGTGACATGTTTGGTAGTAATGCTTCTGTACAGCCAAATACTTAAAATAATAAGTTCTGCTGATACTTTCACTGTAGACAAGTGACTGTCCACGTGACCTGACATCCCTCAGCAGCTATATTGCAGTCTGCTGCTAGCAAATTAAAAACAGCAAAGAACTGTATTTCACTAAAAGTGCCACTGGGGATAGGCTACAAAATGGGATATGCCTTTAACGAATGAAAAATAAATTACAAGGCATTGCAGTGCAGTGTGGATGTTTGTCAAGTGAAGTATAAAATTCACTCAACTAGAAACAGTAGAAAGGTATATTGCTTAGAAAATGTTCCCTGTCATCACAAGGTTGGTAGCTACTCAGCAGTGAACATTGATAAGGCTTGCTTGGTTGAGCAGCACATAATGGATTAGGAAGAAAATAAAGTATATGGATTAATGTATACAGACCTCAAAAGAGCCATTAATATTTTACAACAGTTGACCTATTTGCTTACTTGCTTTCAATGCACCCGGTGATACAATAAGCATTTATATTCTAAAAAAATTATACTAATTTTGTTTTAACTGATGCCGTTGTTAATCAAATAGGTATTACGATGATTTTAACATATTTTTTTCTGCCGGATAATGCAACGAAAAAGCATGCTATTTTTGATTAAATTAAATGTAAATGTGTTCTACAAGTGCAAATTTATTTTTCAGGTATGGTATTGACAAGACTGGACAGTGAAGCCTCGTACACACGATTCGTTCGTGTGTATGGTTTCTTGTCAAGAAAAGCGACAAGAATCTCGACGAGAAAATAGAGAACCTGCTCTCTATTTTCTCGTCGAGATTCTCGTCAGCCTGTTTCTCGACGAGAAAATTGTGTGTGTGTACACTTACCTTTTCGCCGGGAAGCCCGCGCATGCTCGAAATGACTTTGACGCATGCGCGGTAGCTTCCTAGGCATAGATAGGGTATACCAAGATGGCGGCGACGGCATCGAATGTGACGAGCGCATGCTCGTCGTAGTCGATGACGTCACCGCGTACGCTCCATTCAAAGAACCGCGGGTTCTTTGAATCGAGCGTGTGTACACTCGGCCGGGACAATTTTCTTGTCCAAGAATCTCGTCGAAAAAAACGACATGGTTTTTTCAACGAGAATCTCGGCCGTGTGTACGAGGCCTAAGCCTACTTGAAGGTAAGGAAGAGTAAAAAAATAAAAAGGGAAGCAGTTCCTTTTTTGTTCACTACAAGCAAATAGTGAGTAAGGGGCAGGGACTATAAGAAAATGCAGCATGCAACCCCTATCCTCACTAAGGCATGTTAAGAATATACAGCAAAAGTAGTATTTTGGGTTACTTCCCCAAACCCACATTTAATCTCACTTTTTACAAAGAGCAACACTGTTCCAAAAGTAATGTAAGATAAGATGGAGCTTAACTCAAAAAGTGAGGATTGGCTATGTTATAGGGAAAAGTTAGAAATCCTAATCGTACCTAAGCATTACACTGAAGAATGTACCTTTTTTCTGAAATTCCTTATAAAAAATAGCAGATATGTTAGTGTGCCCAGTCACTACTATTCCCACAGGCTCATAGTTATACTGAATATCTGCAATGTGAGATCTCATGCCGCGTACACACGATCAATTTTTTCGACGGTGAAAATCGACGTTAAAAACGAGGAACAGCTTGTTCCCCCCACACACGGCCGTTTTAAATGTCATTTTTTTTTTGGTCGAAAAAAACGACCGTGTGTGGGCTCCGCGGCAGTGTTTCCCTATGGGAAACACTGCCGCGGAAAACATGTCGAAAAAAACGACGAGAAAAATTAGAACATGTTCTAATTTTTCTCGTAGTTTTTAATGCCGTTTTTCTCGTCGAAAAAAAACGTCAGAAAGCCCACAGACTATCGTTTTTCTCGTCGAATGGGAAAAATTTCGTTTTTCTCGACAAGAAAAACGGCCGTGTGTACGCGGCATCAGGCACTGCTGCCTCTGATGGTTAGTTTCAGAAGATTTGGAGTGAGATGTGTTGATGTCACTACTGTGCCGCTCTTTGTTGTACTTGCTTAGTTCTCTGCCATTAAAGTTGATGTAAACCCGATCATGAAAATTGACCTAGACACATACAGTGCCTTGAAAAAATATTCATACCCCTTGACATTTTCCACATTTTGTCATGTTACAAACAAAAAATGCATTTATTTTATTGGGATTGTATGTGATAGACCAACATAAAGTGGCACATAATTGTGAAGTGGAAGAAAAATCAAATGGTTCTCCAAATTTTTTACAAATAAATATCTGAAAAGTGTGGCATACATTTGTATTCAGTCAATACTTTGCAGAACCACCTTTCGCTGCAATTACAGCTACAAGTCTTTTTGGGGAGGTCTCTACCAGCTTTGCACATCTAGAAAGTGACATATTTGCCCTTTCTTCTTTGGAAAATTGCTCAAGCTCTGTCAGATTGGATGGAGAGCGTCTGATCAGCAATTTTCAAGTCTTGCCACAGATTCTCAATTGGATTTCGGTCTGGATTTTGACTGGGCATTCTAAACACATGAATATCCTTTGTCTAGTCCATTCCATTGTAGCTCTCGCTGAATGTTTAGGGCTGTTGTCCTGCTGGAAGATAAACCTCCGCCCCAGTCTCAAGTCTTTTGCAGACTGTAAGGTTTTCTTCTAAGATTGCCCTGTATGTAGCTCCGTCCATTTTCCCTGTCCCTGCTGAACAAAAGCATCAGTGGGGATGGTGCATTCAGGGTAACGTGCAGTGTTCGTTTTCTGCCACACATTGCATTTTGCTTTTAGGCCATAAAGTTACATTTTGGTCTCATCTGACCAGAGCACCTTCTTCCACATGTGTGCCCCACATGGCTTCTCACAAACTGCAAATGTGACTTCTTATGGCTTTCTTTCAACAATGGCTTTCTTCTTGCCACTCTTCCATAAAGGCCAGATTTGTGGAGTGCACGACTAATAGTTGTCCTGTGGACAGATTCTCCCACCTGAGCTGTGGATCTCTGAAGCTCTTTCGGAGTTACCATTTGCCTCTTGGCTGCTTCTCTGATTAATGCTCTCCTTGCCCAGTCTGTCAGTTTAGGTGGATAGCCATGTCTTGGCAGGTTTGCAGTTATGACATACTCTTTCCATTTTCGGAAAATGGATTGAACAGTGCTCTGTGAGATGTTCAAAGCTTGGGATATTTTTTTATAACCTAACCCTGCTTTAAACGTATCCATAACTTTATCCCTGACCTGTCTGGTGTGTTCCTTGGCCTTCATGATGCTGTTTGTTCACTAAGGTTCTCTAACAAACCTCTGAAGGCTTCACAGAACAGCTGTATTTATACTGAGATTAAATTACACACAGGTGGACTCTATTTACAAATTAGGTGACTTGTGAAGGCACTTGGTTCCACTAGATTTTAGTTGGGGGTATCAGGGTAAAGGGGGTTGAAAACAAATGCATGCCACACTTTTCAGATATTTATTTGGGAAAATAATTTATAATTTTCCTTCCACTTCACAATTATGTGCCACTTTGTTTTGATTTATCACATAAAACCCCAATAAAATACATTTACGTTTTTGGTTGTAACATGACAAAATGTGGAAAATGTAGAGGGGTATGAATACTTTTTCAAGGCACTGTACATCTGTAGTGTTTACTTATCTCTCTCCAAAACCCTAAGTCCTGTGTCTTTCGCCTGCTCCGTTCCTCTGTTATCAGCGTGATAACTTCTGACAAGCTCTCTGACATGGGAGATAAAAGCAGCTAGATTAGCATAGAGCTTCTCTATTCACAGCACAGCTCTGCAAGTATCTTTATTCCTCTGCCTATGTGGAGGGGGGTGGTTGCCTTTCCTCTAATCAGTTGTCACACAGTGTATGCCCAGGCTCCACACCCAGTGCTTAAAAAGGAGGAAAACAATTCTAACATGATGTTCATTTTCTAAAGAATACAGAAAGCTGAAGACAGCAGATATACATGTAAAACTTATGTAAGGAGATTTGTTTCATCCCTGTGTATCATCTCAGCCTGTTCACTTCACTGGGTATAGGAGCGGTTTTAGGAAGCACAGATCAGAATCTACAAAGATGACTGCCTCTACACAGAGATAGGGTTCAGAACCAAGCAAGGTAAGTCATTAAATAGGGAAACATCTGTTGCAGAAGACCACAGTAGGGATGTAGGGATGAGCCGAACACCCCCCCCCCCCCCGTTCAGTTCGCACCAGAACCTGCGAACAGACCTAAAGTTTGCGCAAACTTTAGAACCCTATTAAATACAATGGACTCGAACGTTCAAAATAAAAAGTGCTAATTATCAAGGCTAATATGCAAGTTATTGTCCTAAAAAGGGTTTGGGGACCGGGTCCTGCCCCAGGGGACATGTATCAATGCAAAAAAAAGTTCTAAAAACTGCTGTTTTTTCGGGAGCTGTGATTTTAATAATGCTTAAAGTGAAACAATAAAAGTGAAATATTCCTTTAAATTTCGTACCTGGGGGGGGTATGGTATGCCTGTAAAGCAGCGCTTGTTTCCCGTGCTTAGAACTGTCCCTGCACAAAGTGTAATTTCTGAAGAAAAAAAGGTAATTTAAAAGCACTCGCGGCTATAATGAACTGTCGGCTCCCGGCAATACAGAGAAAAGTAATTGAAAAAAAAATGATGTGGGGTTCCCCCCAAATATCCATACCAGACCCTTCAGGTCTGGTATGGATTTTAAGGGGAACTCCACCCAATTTTTTTTTTTTAAATGGCGTGGAGTTCCCCCCAAAAATCCATACCAGACCCTTTATCCGAGCACGCAACCTGGCAGGCCGCAGGAAAAAAGGGGGGACGAGAGAGCGCCCCCCTCCTGAACCGTACCAGGCCACATGCCCTCAACATGGGGAGGATGCTTTGGGGGTCTGTGACCACTGAAAGCACCATGTCCCCATGTTGATGGGGACAAGGTCCTCATCCCCTACAACCCTTGCCCGGGGGTTGTGGGGGTCTGCGGGCGGGTGGGGGTTATCGGAATCTGGAAGACCCCTTTAACAAAGGGGACCCCCAGATCCCGCCTATGTCATTGGCTATTCCCCGCAAGCGGGGAAAGCCGGGGCTTACCCCTATGATCTGACGGGTGGCCCCCGCCCCCTCGTACCTCAGACCCCGCCTACGTCATTGGCTGAGCGGACCTGATGGGGAACTTCCTCCGCAGTGTAATAAATGAATAGACCTGCCCCTTCTCACGTTCTCCATCAGGTCTGCTCAGCCTTACACCCAGTGAAGGTGACCCCGCCTTCTACGTCATTGGCTGAGCGGACCTGATGGGGAACTTGAGAAGGGGCGGGGTCTATTCATTTATTACACTGCAGAGGATGTTCCCCATCAGGTCCACTCAGCCAATGATGTTTTGTGTGGAGTGGAGACTGCAGCGCTGGACATCGGATCACCGCGGGACACTGGATTACATCGCTGGAATGTTTTTTTGTTTTTTTTTAATAAAGGACTTTCCCAACTGTGTGTGTTTTTTTTTAAATTTTTACACTTTCTTTGTGAAATGGTAGGGGTACAATGTACCCCTTACCAATTCACATGGGGGGGCAGGATCTGGGGGTCCCCTTTGTTAAAGGGATCTTCCAGATTCCGATAAGCCCCCCGCCTGCAGACCCCCACAACCACTGGGCAAGTGTTGTGGGGATGAGGCCCTTGTCCCTGGTACGGATTTTTGGGGGGAACACCACGCCATTTTTGTTTTTAAATTTGGCGTGGAGTTCCCCTTAAAATCCATATCAGACCTGAAGGGCCTGGTAATTGAATTTGGGGGGACCCCCACGCATTTTTTTTCATCAATGACTTTTCTCTGTATTGCCGGGAGCCGACAATTCATTATAGCCACGAGTGCTTTTAAATTACTTTTTTTCCTTCAGAAATGACACTTTGTGCAGGGACAGTTCTAAGCACGGGAAACAAGCGCTTCTTCGGTGCTCAGACAAGGTGCCCCCACATAGATGTGAACTCACCCCTCAGTGTGGACCAACTATCTCTAGTGTGGTCAGATGTGCATGTGGGGGGAGACCCCTGCAACTTCATTGCGCAATACCGTTTTAAAAGGTTTATTAAAATTTTACAACATAATAATCAACTCACATGTAAGGGTGCCTGTGGCCTGGCACCCGGTGTGAATAGCAGGTGATTATTCGGGAAATCAGCCCATAGGCAATGGTGGACTGCTGCCGCGGTAGATGCTCGATTTCCGGAGGCAATTTTTGAATTTCCCACACATGGCTCCTTCGTTAGCTAAACTCGATGTCCAGCTCGCGTATATTCTACTTTACAACTAGTTCCTCCCAAAAAACGGTAAAAAATATTTTTTTTTCCAACATCCTACCCTGCTCCATTTTTTCATTTTTTATAATGCTAATGCGTATGCATGTGGGTGGTCCTGTGCATGTCCTTCATTGGACTTTGCCGTCGCCTTCGCTTCAGGGAGCTGTGACGTGCACTGGGGTCCCCCCCTCTCCCTTCGCCTTGTTGTGGCCTGGGGTGAATGGGGGTTCCGCCACTGCACGTCGACGTCACGCATAGCACACCGGGCGTGCGGTGTCCTTCGGGCACTGCACCACCGACGTTAGTGTGTTCCATAGCTGGCGCGCAGGGGGGAATGATTGGTTGGTTGGGCGCATCTCGCCTAGTCTTACGGCCTGGTTGATGGCGCCTTCCCTCCTCTCTCCCCCACTTGCATGTGTCAGTGTGACGTTGGGGGCGTGGCTATGGCGGCACTTCCCATATAGGCCTCTCCCTTTGTTGGGCCCTACACTCAGGATCACACACATCACTTCTCAGTTTGGAACAGCACTCACACTGCATAACTTGCTCTCTTCACTTTGCAACAGGTATTTTCTTTTCTCCTCAATATTGACACACTATCTGGCTTTTTTATCTGTATGTCTTTTCCACTTTGCAACAGGTATCTTCTTCTCTTCCCAATATTCACTCACTATTTGGCTTTCCTTTCTTTAATCCCTTTTATTGCTCCCTTTTTTTTCTTTTTCTTTTTTTCTCAGCCTTTAACCTGTTTCTTTTTCTTCTTTTTTTCTTTTCTTTCCCTGCCTAATTAATGTCCTCTCACCTCACACTACCCTCCCCCACACCCTGACACACACCACTTTTTCACATACAGATACACACAGCTTTTAGTGTTACAACATTTTTTTAGTGTGACAGTTTTAAAAAAAATTTTTTTCTTTTTTCACAGAGGTCCCCACATTTGGGGTTACCCTACATAGCTCACAACCACTTTGAATTTTATTTTTCCACCCTCACGGGGCGTTGTTAGTATGGGTCGTTGTCGCCCTGCCATGCCTCCCCAGCTCCTGGTTGTGACGCCCTCTGGCTGGTCCGTGACTCTCGTGGACACACCACCCCCATGCAGACGCATCCATAAGTTCTGTGGGTTAAATGTATGGGTGGGGGATTTTTCTCCTATTCTATGTTCGCCCACCAGCTTTGTAGCATTCTTTTAGATCATTAAAATGTATCTGTCTTTTTCATCCCTAGATGATCACTTCGGTTTTTGCTCCTGATGAGCGGCCCGCAAGGCCCGAAATGCATAGAGCTAATATCTACCGATAAGTGTATATACTCATCAACCTTTATGGACGTTCCTTCCAATATATACCAAATCCCCCCCTGCTTATGTCTCCTTTTTTTAAAGAAAATGTTTTAGTGGATTACCAAGTTGCATAGGTAGCGACTGTAATGTCTGGAAGATATGGACTGTGTATCTGTAAATATATGAAATATCCTTGATGGAATATTTATTTACTATTGTGCAATATTTGGTTCGGATGAAATATAAAAAAGTATTGTTATATAGCAAAATGCATAAAATTTAAATATGAAATTGTATTGCGATTTGAACCAATTAAAAGCTGTCCTCAATCAAAGTTATCTCTTTGTGTCCGTGTGCCTCATACAAAGTCCCGCCTTCTACTTTCCTTTTTGAATACTAAACCCGGGATGGAGGAGGGGATCTGAACGGCCCCTGAACCTCATTTAAAGTCCCAAAAAACCCCTTCTTTTTTTCCCCTTTTTTATCAACCGTTTTAAAAGGTTTATTAAAATTTTACAACATAATAATCAACTCACATGTAAGGGTGCCTGTGGCCTGGCACCCGGTGTGAATAGCAGGTGATTATTCGGGAAATCAGCCCATAGGCAATGGTGGACTGCTGCTGCGGTAGATGCTCGATTTCCGGAGGCAACCGGTGGGCGGAAGTAAGTCGCGATGACGCAAAATCAACCTCAACTCGTTTCAGCCTGTCAAATGGGCCGTCATCAGGAAGTTCTGAACTTCCTGATGACGGCCCATTTAATAGGCTGAAACGCATCAAGGTTGATTCGCGTCATCGCGACTTCCGCCCACCATTTGCTTCTGGAAATTGAGTATCTACCGCGGCAGCGGTCCACCATTGCTTAAGGGCTGATTTCCCGAATAATCACCTGCTATTCACACCGGGTGCCAGGCCACAGGCACCCTTACATGTGAGTTGATTATTATGATTTAAATTATAATACCTTTATTTAAAATGGTATTGCGCAATGAAGTTTCTTCTGTCATATATATTCATATGAGGCATACCCATCCCAGGAACCGTCAGCTTAAAGAAATTCTGCAGGGGTCTCCCCCCCACTGGCATCTGACCACACTAGAGATAGTTGGTCCATACTGAGGGGTGAGTTCACATCTACGTGGGGGCACCTCGTCTGAGCACCGAAGCAGCACAGATTTCCTTATTTTTTGAGCACAAGCACTTTATTGGGACTTTTAATTATAAGCGGCTCTAATGTCGCTATATCATGTTAAGGTGTTTGTTTTTTATATTTACATTTAGCATTTAGCGCTGTTTCTCTATTTACCATTTTATTGATTTGCACAGCAAATTTGTCACTGCAGCTGTTAATTTAATTTGCCACTATATCTTTATTTTTTATTTACAATTATTTATTCCTTTGGCGCTTTGGTTATTTATTGTTAAACTTTGCACTTTGCAAGTGCAGTTGCTTCAGAGCTCAGTTAATTAGGTAAAGCTTCACTTTGCAAAGAATATCCAATGCCATGCAAGGGAAATAAAAAAACAGCATTTTTGTTTGCACATGATTGGATGATGGAAGTCAGCAGAGTTTACCCTTATTTTCTAAGCTCTGGAGCAACTGCACTGGCAGAGTACAACTGCACTTGTTGTTTGCACTTGCACATTCTATTTGCCTTTAGTAAAACAACACCACTGATTGAAATTTATCCGGTCACTGCTGATTCGAATGAAGTTAGATCCATCTATCGTCGTCTTTAAAGGTCAGAATTTCGCTGTAAATGCTACAGTACTGGAGTGTAAATAAAAAATAAAAAAAAGATAATATTAATATAATGACTGCAAGCAGAAAAGACCTGTTTTTTTCAACAGGTCACATAATTTTTTTTTACTTTTTACTCTCTACTAGGGATGAGCCGAACACCCCCGGGTTCAGAACCCGCGAACGGACCGAAAGTTCGCACGAACGTTAGAACCCTATTAAATACAATGGATGCGAAAGTTTGAAATCTAAAGTGCTAATTATAATGACTATTATGCATGTTATTGTCCTAGAAAGGGTTTGGGAACCCGGGTTCTGCACCAGGGGACATGTATCAATGCAAAAAGAAGTTTTAAAAATGGCCGTTTTTCGGTAGCAGTCATTTTAATGATGCATAAAGTGAAAAAAAAAAGTCAAATGTTCCTTTAAATATCGTACCTGGGGGGTGTCTAAAGTATGCCTGTGAAGTGGCACGTCTTTCCCGTGTTTAGAACTGTCCCTGCACAAATGACATTTCTAAAGGAAAAAAAGCCATTTAAAACTGCTTGCGGCTTTAATGTAATGTCTGGTCCCGGTAATATGGATGAAAATCTTTAAGAAAAATGGCATAGCTAGTGGGGTTTTTATTGAAACAAGGATTGGTGATAAAGCATCAGTAGAGAGGAGACACCTTTTTCCCATATTAACTCTTACAGGAGAAAATTTCCCTTCCTAGGGGTAGATTTCCTCTCACTTCCTGTTGTCTCCTTCCGTTTGCAAGTAGGAGTCGTTCGCAAGTTGGATGTTTGAAAGTAGGGGCCTGCTCTATATACTCTGCTGAAATTTGCCCCTTACATGTTGGTGTTGCCACAACACTGTAAGCCCTCACAGTTACTCTTGGTGGGCGCATGAATGGGCCCTGCTGTGAATTATTAGATCAAGAATTGTAATTGCATGCCCCTGTTGAACAGGGGCTGAAAAATTGGGCCTTTGGTGGTGGTGGTGGTGGTGTTGACACAACACTGTAAGCCCTCACAGTTACTCTTGGTGGGCGCATGAATGGGCCCTGCTGTGAATTATTAGATCAAGAATTGTAATTGCATGCCCCTGTTGAACAGGGGCTGAAAAATTGGGCCTTTGGTGGTGGTGGTGGTGGTGTTGACACAACACTGTAAGGCCTCACAGTTACTCTTGGTGGGCGCAGGAATGGGCCCTGCTGTGAATTATTAGATCAAGAATTGTAATTACATGCCCCTGTTAAACAGGGGCAGAAAAATTGGGCCTTATGCCGCGTACACACGATCATTATTCACGGCGGTTAAAAAACCGCCGTGAATAATGACAGGAAAAATGAGGGAACCGCTTGGTTCCCTACACACGGTCGTTTTTCCCGTCATTTTTTCTCTTGACGAGAAAAACGACCGTCTGTGGGCTCCGCGGCAGTGTTTCCCTATGGGAAAACTGCCGCGGAAAAAAATGCTGGAAAAAACGATGAGAAAATTTAGAACATGTTCTAAATTTTCTCGTCGTTGTTTATGCCGTTTTTCTAGACGAGAAAAACGACATAAGGCCCACAGACGATCGTTTTTCTCGGCGAAAAAAATAAATGCAGTTTTTCTCGTCGAGAAAAGCGGTCGTGTGTACGCGGCATCAGGCACTGGTGCCACAACACTGCAACCCCTCACAGATACTGTACTTGGAGCACAGCAATGAGCCCTGTTGAAAAGTATTGCATCAAAAATTTTAATTACACGCCCCTGTTAAACAGGGGCTGAAAAATTGGGCCTTAGGCACTGGTGCTGGTCCAACGACACTGCAACCTCTCCCAGATACTCTAGTTGGAGTGCAGGAATGAGCCCTGCTGCAAAGTATTGCATAAAAAATTATATTTACATGAACCTGTTAAACAGGGGCTGAAAAATTGGGCCTTAGGCACTGGTGCTGGTGCCACGACACTGCAACCTCTCCCAGATACTCTAGTTGGAGTGCAGGAATGAGCCCTGCTGCAAAGCATTGCATAAAAAATTGTAATTACATGCCCCTGTTAAACAGGGGCTGAAAAATTGGGCCTTAGGCACTGGTGGCGGCACCCAGAAACAAAAATGTTCTTCAAGGCTATCATCATCAATCGGATCATTGAGGAGGAGGAGGATAGTCAGTCAACATAACAGGACAGTCACTCAGCATCAGCATCAGTCTTGAAGGGATGTGACATTTGAAAATAAATTAGTCTGTTATATCAGCTTCAGGTGTTTTGTAGCTGGTGGTGATCCAAGACTGGTTCATCTTTATGAAAGTCAGTCAATCAACCGAGTCGGTGGACAGGCGCACCCTGTGATCCGTGACAAATCCTCCAGCAGCACTGAATGTGCGTTCTGAAAGAACGCTGGATGCAGGACAGGCCAGTAGCTCAATTGTATACTGTGCAAGCTCTGGCCAGTGATCCATCCTCAAGACCCAGTAAGCCAGAGGATTTTCGGTGGGGAAGGTGTCCAAGTCTGACCTTGCCCCTAGGTATTCCTGCACCATGTATATCAGACGCTGGCGATGGTTGCTGGAACCGATCATACCTTGGGGCTGCGGACTAAAGAATTGTCTGAACGCATTGGTCAGACGGCCACCTTCCCCACCGCTCCTTCTTTGACTGACCGAAGCCTCAGCAACTCGTTGTCCAGGACCAGGAGTTTGTAACCTCCCAGTCTCTGGGAAGGCGTTGCACAGACCTTTCTGCAAGGCCTCCCGGAGTTGTCTCATCCTCTGCTCCCTCTACGACGGTAAGATAAGGTCCGCAACCTTACCCTTGTACTGTGGATCAAGGAGAGTGGCCAGCCAGTAATCGTCCCTCTCCTTGATCCGAAGAATACGAGGATCCTTCCGCAGACTTTGCTGGATCAGGGAGGCCATGCAGCGTAGGTTAGCTGAAGCATTCGGTCCGGAGTCCTCTGGGTCACTAAGGACGACATGATCCGCAGCCACCTCCTCCCAGCCACGTACAAGTCCACTGGTTTCTTGGGACTGTAAATCATCCCTAAAAGACTGCTGCTGATGATGCTGAGTGCCAGGCTCCACCTCCATGCTGACACAATCCTCCTCCTCCTCCTCTTCCTGTGCGATGGGTGGGACAGAAGGAACACTGTCTGGGTAAAGGGGGCCTTGAGAGGCAAGGAAGTCCTCCTCTTCCTGCCTCTGTTCTGCCTCAAGTGCCCTGTCCATTATTCCACGCAGCGTATGTTCCAACAGGTGGACAAGAGGTACAGTGTCACTGATGCATGCACTGTCACTGCTCATCATCCTCGTGGCCTCCTCAAATGGTGCCAGGACAGTGCATGCATCCCTGATCATGCCCCACTGGCGTGGTGAAAAAAAACCAAGTTCCCCTGACCCTGTCCTGGTGCCGTAGTCGCACAGGTACTCATTGATGGCCCTCTGCTGCGTGTGCAGCCGCTGCAGCATGGCCAACGTTGAGTTCCACCTGGTGGGCATGTCACATATAAGGCGGTTCTTGGGCAGGTTCAACTCCTTTTGCAGCTCAGCCAGGCGAGCACTGGCATTATAAGATCTGCGGAAATGCATACAGACTTTCCTGGCCTGCCTCAGGACATCCTGTAAGCCCGGGTACCTGCCCAAGAACCGCTGCACCACATGGTTAAGGACGTGAGCCACACAGGGCACATGGGTCAGTTGTCCCTGTCGGTGGGCGGAGAGGAGGTTGGTGCCATTGTCGCAAACCACCATTCCTGGCTTAAGCTGGCGTGGCGTCAACCACCTCTCGGCCTGCCCCTGCAGAGAAGACAGAACCTCTGGCCCAGTGTGGCTCCTGTCCCCCAAACACACCAGCGCAAGCACGGCATGGCATCTTTTTGCCTGCGTACTTGCGTAGCCCCTTGAATGCCTACGGAGCACCGCTGGTTCCGAGGACAAAGCACAGGAAGAGGCCATGGAGGAAGAAGAAGAGGAGGGGGTGGAGGAGAGAGGTGTGTCACAACCAGTAGTAGCATTTTGGAGGCGTGGCGGCGGAACAACCTCCAACACTACTGCACCTTGTCCTGCATCCTTCCCAGCTGCCAAAAGAGTGACCCAATGGGCCGTGAAAGAAAGGTAACGTCCCTGTCCATGCCTGCTGGACCATGAGTCAGCGGTAATATGCACCTTACCGCCCTGTCCAGCGAGGCCAAGACATTGCCTTCCACATGCCGGTAGAGAGCCGGAATCGCCTTCCGTGGGAAAAAGTGGCGTTTGGGAACCTGGCACTGAGGAACCGCACATTGCACAAACTCACAGAAAGGGGCCTAGTCAAACAACTGAAAAGGCAGCAGTTGAAGCGCTAGCAATTTAGCCAAGCTAGCATTCAACCACTGGGCATGTGGATGGCTGGGAGTGAACTTCTTTCGACGGTCCAGCAGCTGGGGCAGGGAAATTTGCCTGATAGAATCGGACGTCGGTGTACTGCTAGCAGAGTGCCCGCAAGTACTTTGCTGTGACACACCTAATTCTACACCTTCATTCCTCTCAGTGCAGGTTTCAGAGAGGACTGAAGGTATAGTGGGGTTGGAGATCCCAGCTGATGCGGTGCAAGGAGAGGTCTGCTTTGTTCTTTGGTGTGGGTCTTTAAGGTAGGCTTGCCAACGAGCTGCATGGCAGGTCAACATATGTCTGGTCAAGCATGTGGTGCCCAAGCGGCTGATGTTTTGGCCACGCGATATACGCTTGAGACATATGTTGCAAACAGCAGCTGTGCGATCTGATGCACTCGACTCAAAAAAGGCCCACACCAAAGAACTTTTTGAATAACGGGCAGAGGCAGCGCCCTGCACAGGCATAGCTCTGCGGTGTGATTCCGTCGGTGTGCTGCCCTTACGCTGGCACCTCGAGGGCATCCTGCCTCATTGGAGATGTGCCTCCTAATCCTCCTCCTCCTCCTCCTCTCTCCTATTAGGCACCCACCTGGAGTCAGTGACCTCATCATCCCCTCCCTCCTCATCACTGGAGCCAATCTGGCAGTATGCTGCAGCTGCTGGAACATGACTGCCAGATTGGTGTCCTTCGTGAGCATCCCCTCTCTCTGCTCTCACGCTACTGCCTTCCTCTAGCTGGGTATCATCATCAGACCCTTCGAAACGCTGGGCATCCTCCTGGAGCATGTACCCAACACTGTGCTCAAACAGTTCGGGGGACTCCTCAGGAGGGCATGGTGGGTCTAGGGAAGGAGTGACTGATGATGACATTGATACCAGGGAAGAGGACGCTTTGGCAGCTGCTTTGCCAGTACCATGAGCCTGGGTGAGAGAGGATGAGGAGGATGAGGAGGGCTTGGTCATCCACTCTACCAAGTCTTCGGCATGATGCGGCTCAACACGTCCAGCTGCCGAAAAGAAGGACAAGCGTGTCCCATGGCCACGTGCTGATGGCGATGCACCGCGTCCACGACCAGCACTGTTGTTTCTAGACACAGAGCCTGCTTGCCCTCTTTTATTGGCTCCTGACTGTCTGCCTCTCCTTGATTTCCTTCCAGACATTCTAATGGCCTGCAGGGAGATGGGAAAACCAGCAATAAGGCCTAGCTTCAGGAGTATATTTTGCAGGAAGCACACTACGCCCGCTGTAAATGCTGCAAATGCCTGTTGGTGTAACACACCAGGAAAACACAGCAATACGGGCTAGCTTCAGAAGTATATTTTGCAGGAATCACACTACGCCTGCTGTAAGTGCTGCAAATGCCTGTTGGTGTAACACACCAGGAAAACACAGCAATACGGGCTAGCTTCAGGTGTATAATGTGCAGGAGGCACACTCCGCCCGCTGTAAGTGCTGCAAATGCCTGTTAGTGTAACACACCAGGAAAACACAGCAATACGGGCTAGCTTCAGAAGTATATTTTGCAGGAATCACACTATGCCTGCTGTAAGTGCTGCAAATGCCTGTTGGTGTAACACACTAAGAAAACACAGCAATAAGGCCTAGCTTCAGGAGTATATTTTGCAGGAATCACACTACGCCTGCTGTAAGTGCTGCAAATGCCTGTTGGTGTAACACACCAGGAAAACACACTAATACGGGCTAGCTTCAGAAGTATATTTTGCAGGAATCATACTACGCCTGCTGTAAGTGCTGCAAATGCCTGTTGGTGTAACACACCAGGAAAACACAGCAATACGGGCTAGCTTCAGGTGTATAATGTGCAGGAGGCACACTTTGCCCGCTGTAAGTGCTGCAAATGCCTGTTAGTGTAACACACCAGGAAAACACAGCAATACGGGCTAGCTTCAGAAGTATATTTTGCAGGAATCACACTACGCCTGCTGTAAGTGCTGCAAATGCCTGTTGGTGTTACACACTAGCAAAACACAGCAATAAGGCCTAGCTTCAGGAGTATATTTTGCAGGAATCATACTACGCCTGCTGTAAGTGCTGCAAATGCCTGTTGGTGTAACACACCAGGAAAACACAGCAATACGGGCTAGCTTCAGGTGTATAATGTGCAGGAGGCACACTCCGCCCGCTGTAAGTGCTGCAAATGCCTGTTAGTGTAACACACCAGGAAAACACAGCAATAAGGGCTAGCTTCAGGTGTATACTGTGCAGGAGGCTTAGCAACAATGACACTGACACTGTCCCCTGCCTATCCTTCTCTCTCCCTGCACACAAGGTTTATCAAAGAATATGACACTGACACTCTCCCTGCCTATCCTTCTCTCTCCCTGCACACAAGGTTTAGCAAAGAATATGACACTGACACTGTCCCCTGCCTATCCTTCTCTCTCCCTGCACACAAGGTTTAGCAAAGAATATGACACTGACACTCTCCCTGCCTATCCTTCTCTCTCCCTGCACACAAGAATAACACAAAGAATATCAACACTGTCCCTGCCTACCCTTCTCTTTCCCTGTGTCGGAACACACTACACAAGGCCGCCGCGCTGGCGGCCTTTTATAGTGTGGGGCGTGTGCTAAACCCCCTGAGCTATAATTGGCCACAGGCAACCTGCCTGTGGCCAATTATGGCTCTCCTAGCTGCCGGCGCTGTGATTGGCCAAGCATGCGGGGTCACAGTGCATGCTTGGCCAATCACAGCGCCGGGATTGCACTGCGATGGCGCAGTGTATTGTGGGCCGTTCGCTTCACTCGAATTTGGCGCGAACGGGCCAAATCGTTCGATGTTCGCCGAACGATCGAACAGGTGATGTTCGAGTCGAACGTATGTTCGACTCGAACACCGAGCTCATCCCTACTCTCTACATTAAAAACAAATGTAACTCAAATGCTGATGTAAAATTGTAATTCTGTGATTAGGGTGAAAGAAGAATCTTTAAATGTTTTTTTTTTTCAAACATCATATACATATATATATATATATATATATATTATGTGGTAGTGTGGTACCCCACCAGTGTATGAATACAGGATTCTCAACCAGGCAGGTTGAGGGGCTCCAGGGTATTTGCTTGTTTGGGAGGAAACTGGCTTTTCAGTTTCCTCATGATTTACTAAAATCCACTTTGGGACCCGGAGCTTGGGGATTTCTTAGAGATCCGGGTGGGATGAAATCCCCAGTCCTGGATCCGGGTTTTGAGACTCAACTGCACACTGATTGTTCAGGTGTGTGTGGGCCTGATAGTAGAATCAGGACCAGCATTCTGGGCCCCACCCTCCCGACGAGTGCAGGTGTGCACTGGGGAAGCCATAGAGTGCAAGTGTGCACTGGGGAAGCCATAGAGTGCAGGTGTGCACTGGGGAAGCCATAGAGTGCAAGTGTGCACTGGGGAAGCCATAGAGTGCAGGTGTGCACTGGAGAAGTCAGAGAGTGCTTGTGTGCACAGTGGAAGCCAGAGACCCAGGTCTGAGGGTCAGAGCAGCAAGGGGCTGCTATCCAAATGGATGGTGTTGCAGATGGAATAGTCTATAGGAGACAGACAAGAGCCTGAAGTGGAAGGCCTGAGCAGCACTGCTGTATGTATAAGCCAGGAGGCTGAATGTCCTTTTGTTGTTGAAAAGGAGTACTGAAACCCCTGCGAGGGAAAACCTTTTGATTTTGTTTTGAACTTCTTTTAATAAAAATGGGCAAACAACCCTTAAAAAGAAGAACCAGCGAGTGGCGGTGTCCTTCAAGCTCTACACTTGATGCTAGTCCTTTACAATATATATATATATATATATATATATATATATATATATATATATATATACACACACATACACATCAAGTACATTTTCACCTTAAAGACTTCCGGTGGAATGGGAGGAGCAGACGTGTGAGGTGAGTGCTCTCACACACCCGGGCCACGTAAAGCGTAGCAGAGCCGCATGAGGTGAACGCCTACTAGCCGGGAAAGGCGCAAGGAAGCGAGGGCGGGGAAGCAGAGGCCAAACCACCCCGACAGACAACTTACCTACTTCCCTGCAGATCCGCTAAGTCTAAGCACCGCATAGGTCTGATGGCAACACAGAGACGCGCCGCACTACAGCCCATAGGTGGTGGCAGAAGCCCGATTGGCGGGATCAGAACATACCTGACAGCGCCAGCAATGGAGAGCGGCCCAGCGATCCGGACTCGTAATGGGGGAGCCAGCTGAGAGCAGGCCGCGGCACACCATTTTCGAGTCCCAGCACGAGTAGGCAGGGACGGAGCCCCCCCCGGGGGGGCGGAAGCTGGACATCAGGCGGTGGTGAGCAGACTGTCGAAGGGGGACTGCGGAGGTCAGAACAAAAAGATCAGAAGGCATCAAAAGGTACAGAAGCATGGCGGGGTAGTGGGGATAGGAGAAGTACTCCAGGAGATACTTTATACACCCCCACACACACCACATACCCCATATGATATAAAAAGCAAACAGCGCACATATAACTAAGAGAACTACTGCAGCTGAACACCAACAGGTATATCACACAATGACCCGAGCAAATAGTTTAAAGAAATAACAGTGCAGCGCAAAAAATGTCCATATATGGTGAACAATGATGAAAAAGATGTACTGGAGAGATCTAATAGTATACTTCTTCATACAGTATATAACTTGTGTATCCAATGTAAGGGAAATCTGCTCTCCGGAACAGATGGACCTTTTGAATGAACAAGAGGTCAAAAACGCTTGTTTTCCACCATGAGGGGAAGATGATCTCAGATGTAGAGGGGATCCAGCAAAGTGGTAGGCACAACATCAAACGTGGAGATGATATATGAAAAAAGAGAGGGGTATGGAAACGTTCTAAGTGTAGACTGTTTTAATCCAGGATTGGTATGAAAACACAGATAAAAAATTCCAATAAAAACAAAAACAAAGAGTACAACAAAAAGCCACTGAGCACTGATGTTCTGTGGTATAATAAGATAATAGTCCAAAGTATATGACAGCTGCTGATGTAGCCAAGTGGCATGTAGTCATAACAAATGGTTCGTGATGAGCAGCTGGTGCAATGATCACAGCTGATAACACACTAGGTGCTAGCAGCAAGATGTACTTGTAGTAGCAGAATTCACAGCGCCAGGTCTCTGGCAGTATAAGCTCCACAGAACAGAAAACAAACAGCAGGCAAAGTGATATATGTGGGCGGAAATGCAAGCCGCGAACACAGCCTGGAATACAAGGTAAGCGGCAGTACGAGCCGCGGACACAGCCTGGGACAGACGTGGGTGACGTCACCAAGGTAAGCTCCTCCCCCGTACGTACGTTACGTCAAATAGGACTTTGTCAGCGGTGGGTGGAGCTTACAACGTCACCCTCCGTCCTAATAAGCTAACAGCGTTGCCATGGAGAGTGTTGTGGGGGCGGGACGGCCGGCAAACAGTCCCGAAAGTCAAATCCCACACACATATGCAGTAAGCCACTGATATTGGCTAGGCACAAGCTGATGGATAGCAAATAGACAGGAAAACCTGTGTATTGCATTTATTTCTTTAAAATGACAGACACCCACGGCTGTCCCATGTCTGAGATATAGTAACAAAATAACAGTTCTATTGGTACAATAGAACAATGCATAAAAAATAAACCTGATGAGACAATTAATTGAAACATATAAAAAAATTAAACATATAAAAAAATTCATATAAACGAATTGCAGGAATAAGAGGGGGACCTCCTCTATTCCACAGCTCAAAAATAAAAAAATATAAATAAATAATAAATAAAAAATACTAATAAATGAAAAAATGTACACTCCAATACTAATATAAAACAACTGGCTTATTTATCAGAGATAAAGCAGTTGAGATCGAAGTCAACGTTGAGGCCTCCTATTGAGCCAATATCAGTGGCTTACTGCATATGTGTGTGGGATTTGACTTTCGGGACTGTTTGCCGGCCGTCCCGCCCCCACAACACTCTCCATGGCAATGCTGTTAGCTTATTAGGACGGAGGGTGACATTGTAAGCTCCACCCACCGCTGACAAAGTCCTATTGGACGTAACGTACGTACGAGGGAGAAGCTTACCTTGGTGACGTCACCCGCGTCTGTCCTAGGCTGTGTCCGCGGCTCGTACTGCCGCTTACCTCGTATTCCAGGCTGTGTTCGCGGCTTGCATTACCGCCCACATATATCACTCTGCCTGCTGTTTGTTTTCTGTTCTGTGGAGCTTATACTGCCAGAGACCTGGCGCTGTGAATTCTGCTACCACAAGTACATCTTGCTGCTAGCACCTAGTGTGTTATCAGCTGTGATCATTGCACCAGCTGCTCATCACGAACCATTTGTTATGAGCACATGCCACTTGGCTACATTAGCAGCTGTCATATACTTTGGACTATTATCTTATTATACCATAGAACATCAGTGCTCAGTGGCTTTTTGTTGTACTCTTTGTTTTTGTTTTTATTGGAATTTTTTATCTGTGTTTTCATACCAATCCTGGATTAAAACAGTCTACACTTAGAACGTTTCCATACCCCTCTCTTTTTTCATATATCATCTCCACGTTTGATGTTGTGCCTACCACTTTGCTGGATCCCCTCTACATCTGAGATCATCTTCCCCTCATGGTGGAAAACAAGCGTTTTTGACCTCTTGTTCATTCAAAAGGTCCATCTGTTCCGGAGAGCAGATTTCCCTTACATTGGATACACAAGTTATATACTGTATGAAGAAGTATACTATTAGATCTCTCCAGTACATCTTTTTCATCATTGTTCACCATATATGGACATACTCCATATAAACCAGAGTACGCAATGGGAGAAGGGGGGAGCAAGGTGGTGTGCAGTGGAGGGGAGACGCAAGGACCGCATCAGCGGATTATAAAGGAAACTGTAATCCCCACTAACCCCGCAATAGACTTAATGAACCCCGCAGCCCCCACAATTTATACAGAAAGCTAGGCCTGGGGCTATAAAGACCAAATACTCCCAACCATCCTTAAGGGTAGGTAGGTCCCTACAAGGGACTGTTTAAACTGCGGAATGCAGTTAGGAGGGAGGGCTCGGGAGGGTCAGTTAGTACCCGCACAGGCTCAGTTGCCTAGTAGATAGTACACTCTAACAATAACAGGAGTGATGTATTGTATGTATTATATGATGTATGATGTATGTTGTAAGTGGTACGTTGTAGTAGGCTGTGGTACACCTAGAAATAGGTTAGTCTTACTATGCCCCCCAGAGGAGGAGAATATGGGGAGGAATATTAAAAGATGGAGAAAAGCAAGAACATCTAAATTGAGTAAAGGAAAGGGAGATGGCTAATTTATTAAAAATAATTACATATAATGTGAGGGGTTTGAGTTCCCCCAATAAGAGGGGGCAGTTATGGCAGGAATTGAAACATTATGCAGCAGATGTTGTGTTCTTGCAGGAGACATATTTATTGTTAAATAAGATACCTAGACTGCCACACGAGCTATTTAACCAATGGTTCCATGCAGTATCACCAGTGGCAAGGTCTAGGGGGGTAACTATAGCCTTAGGGAAGGGGTGTCCTTTAAACTCAATCGCAACACAGATAGAACCAGAGGCAATGTACCTCTTCATCAAGGGTATGCTTCATGGATGCAGTTACACCCTGGCAGCCATTTATGCCCCCAATGTAGGCACAGTGGAATTTATAGAGAAAACTTTGAAAAGATTGAATCTGTTCAAGGAGGGATGTGTGATAGTAGGAGGGGATTTCAATGTAATACTGGATCCCAAATTAGACACAACAGCAGGGAAATCAGCACTATCATTCAAAGCCCTTAGACATATAAAGAAAAACTTCCAATCTTATCATATGGTTGATAGCTGGAGGGCACTAAATGTGCGGATAAGAGACTATAGCTACTACTCCAAAACAAATAAAGTGTATTCGAGGCTAGACCTATTTCTGGTGGATCAGTATTACCTAGAAAATGTAAAAACAGTACGGATAGAACAAATAACAATATCTGATCATGCTCCAGTGATGCTGACATTTATACCAGTAAAGGTAGGCTACCATGAAAGAACATGGAGACTAAACGAGACCCTGTTAGATGATAAATGGGTGATGGAGGATATTGAAAAGAAACCGAAAGAATACTTTGAGGTAAATACAGTAGGGGACGTCCCGAAAAAAATTGTATGGGAAGCCCATAAGGCAGCTTTCAGAGGGGAGCTAATAGCCCACGGATCCTGAATACAAATAAATAAAAGGAAAGAGATGGAAGATTTACTAAGAGAAATACGAGAGTGGGAGGGTAAACATAAAAGGGGCATTGACCCAGAGGTAGATAGAAAGTTGGGATTATTGAGGGACAAGCTTTCCACCTGCTTGGACAGGAAAGCCAAGGATAAACATAGATTTATGGCACACCGCTTTTATGAACATGGAAATAAATGCGGTAAATTACTGGCAAGGCAGCTGAAAAAGCAGCAAGAGCTATCCCATGTTCATGAAATAAGAGTTAATAACAACCAGATAATGGATACGAAATTAATAGCTAACGAATTTAAAGAATTTTACACAAGCTTATATAATATTCAACCAATAGAAATAACAACTGAAAGAGAGAAACAAGTAGAAGAAATAAAAGAATATATAAAAAATTCAGAACTACCATCTCTTTCCTCGGAAGTGGTGGAAAGACTGGAGGAAAATATCACCATAGACGAAATAAAAAAAGCAATAGGGGATCTACCAAAAGGGAAAAGCCCGGGACCAGACGGTATAACAAACGCATATTACAATTTTTTTTAGATATTTTGAGAACACCTTTATGTAATTATTTTAATAAAATCAGACTAAATAACCCCCCACCTCCTGAAGCACTGTTAGCATATGTGACTATCATCCCAAAATCCGGGAAGGACCCCCAGCATTGCGCAAACTACAGGCCTATTTCCCTCCTCAATACGGACATCAAAATACTGTCAAAAATAATAGCAAGAAGATTACAGGACAAAATAGTAAAACTGATTCACCTGGATCAGACAGGTTTTGTGATGGGCAGGGAGACTAAGGACAGCACTATCCGGGCTCTTCACTTATTCCACTGGATGCAGAAGGGACCCAACATAGAACCAAAAGTAGCCCTGTCGATGGACGCCAAAAAGGCATTCGACAGGGTGAATTGGATATATATGATGGAAGTGTTGAGGGGAATAGGCCTGAAGGGGTGGATGATGGGTTGGATAACAGCACTGTATACAAACCCGAAAGCCAAGGTCAAGGTAAACGGAACCCTGTCGAGTAGCTTTGATATTAGTAATGGCACACGACAGGGATGTCCTCTGTCACCAATATTGTTTGCCCTGACCTTGGAACCATTCCTCTGTAGAGTAAGGGCAAATAGAAGAATAACAGGAGTGAAAATAGTTCCTAGAGAACACAAAGTGTCAGCATATGCAGACGATCTATTATTTTATTTATCAAAACCACAGGAATCCATATCGGCACTGATGAAGGAAGTAGAGAGATATGGGAAACTATCCAACTTTAAAATAAACATAGAGAAATCCATAATATTGCCTAGTCATGTACCCTTACTTATAATTTAACAGCTACGAGAAACCTACCCATTGGTTTGGAAAAAAGACTCGTTGTATTACTTAGGAGTACATATAACAGCAGATATAAAATTGATGTATGAACTCAATTACGAAAACTTAGTTACCGAGATAACAGAGGACCTACATAGATGGAGAGGCCACACATTAACCTGGTTTGGCAGGATGAGCACCTTGAAGATGAATGTGTTACCAAGACTAATTTACATCCTAAATACGGTACCCATGGCACTGCCCCAAACCTTCTTTAAAAAAATTTGTAGAGCGTTTACTTCCTTTATCTGGAAGGATGGGAATGCGAGAATAGCATATAACATACTGTGTAAAAAGAGAGGAGAGGGGGGAATGGAACTCCCAGATATATCCAACTATTACAAAGCAACGTCGCTAGTCCGAATAACGAACTGGTGCCACGATGCCCCCACTAGGGCATGGGTTCTGATGGAGGGAAGCATGGCTGGTAGGAATCTAGCCGGGGCACCATGGATACCCACTAAGTCAAGGGGCTGTCAAAATGGACATCCCCATTGACATTGAATACGCTAGCAGTATGGGATAGAATGAACAAAACCGGCAAATACGCACCTAGAACATCCCCCTTGGCTCCACTAGGAGGGTACCCATGGTTCCCACCTGGGGAGGAGAGGGGTGTGCTGGGCCCTTGGGAATCGAACGGCAATACAATGTGCGCAAGGTATGCCCCGAGTGGCTATTTAATGTCACAATCAGAGCTGACATCATCACAGGGAGACATGGTGATGGCAGGATGGAGATATGGCCAACTGAATAATTTCTTTAACAAACTAGAACCTCGGATAAGGGCACTGGACTCACTGACAACGTACGAGGCAATGTGTATGAGGAGAGGCGAGCCTCGGCACATGCTGTCACGAATGTATTAACTGGTCCTGAGCGAAAAAAAAACTATAACCCCCTACTTCATTAGGGAATGGGAAAAAGAATTGGGACAATTATTCACCACAATACAAAAAAAAAAGATTCATAGAAATGACACATTCATCTTCAATATGCTCTTCCACCAAAGAGATGTCATAAAAGTTCATGACCAGATGGTACCGAACACCAATGCGAATAGCGCAAATATATCCGACAGCAGATGGTCAATGCTGGAGGGGATGCAAGGAGAAAGGTACCCTACTTCACATTTGGTGGTCCTGTCCAACGATAAGGAAATTCTGAGATGAGATAATCCCGTGGATTAGGAAAATAGCTAAAATACCTATAGACCCAACACCCATGCATATTCTGTTTCATGGAACCACCGGCCCAGTAAAAGAGTACAAAAATTGTGTAACACCACATCTATTGAATGCAGCCAAGAAATTAATCCCTAAGTATTGGAAAAAAGAAGAATCGCCCACCATTAAAGAATGGAAGAGGGAAGTGGAGATAATAATGGAAGCAGAAAGGTGGATATATAAAATAAGAGATCAACAGAGGAAATAATAGGATTTTTATAACAGCTTACCTGTAAAATCCTTTTCTTGGAGTACATCACGGGACACAGAGCGGCATAGTCATTACTATGTGGGTTATATAGTTTACCTTCAGGTGCTGGCACTGGCAACTTCCAAACCGGAAGTACCCTCCCCTATATAAGCCCCTCCCAACCGGGAGCACCTCAGTTTTGTAGCAAAGCAATAAGTGTCCCCAAAAGAGGGGTGGGAGCTCTGTACATCACGGGACACAGAGCGGCATAGTCATTACTATGTGGGATGTCCTAAAGCAATGCCCAATGAGGGGGGGGATACACCATACATAAGCTGAGCGCTATCAGACATGAGGATCTTTTGCGGCCTGCAACACACTGCGCCCAAAGGCGACATCCTCCTGACTTCTAACGTCCACCTGGTAGAACCTAGTAAAAGTGTGTACTGAAGACCATGTTGCGGCCTTACAGATTTGAGCCAGGGAGGCCTGGTAATGCACTGCCCATGAAGTTCCAACTGCTCTCGTGGAGTGCGCCCTAACTTTGAACGGAGGCGGTCTCCTTCTCAAGCCATAGGCTTGCATAATGACCTGTCGAATCCACTTGGCTAAAGTAGATTTTGACTCTGCCTGACCCTTTCTGGGGCCTTCCGGCAGAATAAACAAAGTATCCGTTCTGCGAATCTGAGCAGTGGCTTTTAGATAAGCTTTAACTGCTCTTACTACATCCAAAGAATGTAATAATTTTTCCTCTACTGAACTAGGTTTGGGGAAAAAAGAAGGAAGAACCACATCTTGGTTCAAATGAAACCTTGATACCATCTTAGGAAGAAAGGCTGGATGAGGACGTAACACTACTCTGTCCTTATGGATAACCAGATATGGCTCCCTACAGGACATAGCGGCTAATTCCGACACTCTTTTAGCCGAACAAATGGCTACTAGAAAAATCAATTTCCTGGTGAGAAGAACCAGGGAAATATGCTGTAATGGTTCAAATGGTTGTTTCTGTAGAACCGACAGAACCAGGTTTAAGTCCCATGGACATATGGGAATATTAACCGGAGGGCTAATATGCATCACAAAGGCTTTGACTAGTGAATGCGAAGCCAAGGGCCTCTGAAAAAATATTGACAAGGCCGAAATCTGACCCTTGATAGTACTCAAGGCAAGCTTCCTATCTACAGCCCACTGTAGGAAGTCCAGAATCCTACCTATTACGTACTTACGTGGATGCCATTTCTTGGCCTCACACCAGGCGATGTACGCCTTCCAGATTCTATAGTAGATCTGCCTGGATACCGGCTTCCTGGCATTGATCATGGTAGATACCACAGGATTAGAGAGACCTCTCTTTTTTAGAATGTGGGCTTCAATAGCCAGGCCGTCAAACCTAGGGCTGGTAAAGAAGGGTGGTATATCGGTCCTTGCGAAAGCAGGTCCGGACGATGTGGGAGGGTCCAAGGACTCCCCACAGACATTTTTACAATCTCCGCGTACCATGCTCTTCGGGGCCACGCTGGAGCCACCAGAATCACTGGTTTCTTTTCTACCCTGATTCTGCGGAGTAATCGAGGTAACAATTGTGGCGGTGGGAATGCATATATCAGCTTGAACTGATCCCAAGGGAACACTAGGGCATCCGAGCCGCAAGCTAGGGGATCCCTTGTCCAAGAGACAAACCTGTCCACCTTTGCGTTGAATCTGGATGCTAGCAGATCTACATCCGGTGTTCCCCACCGCTGACATATTGTCCGGAAAACCTCTGGGTGAAGGGACCATTCCCCTGGGCATAATTGTTGGCGACTTAGAAAGTCCGCCTTCCAATTCTCCACTCCTGGAATGAATACCGCGGATATGGCTGGGACATATCTTTCTGCCCATTTCAGGATGCAATTTACTTCCCTCTGGGCTGCACGACTCCTGGTGCCACCCTGATGATTGATATATGCCACTGCCGTGGCATTGTCCGATTGAATTCTGACAGGGGACCCTTGGAGTTTGGATGTCCATGCTACTAGGGCATACCGGGCTGCTCGTATCTCTAAGAGATTGATGGGCAGGGCCTTTTCTGCATCCGACCATCTGCCCTGGAGAGACCATTGCTCCAGTACTGCTCCCCAGCCTATAAGGCTGGCATCTGTAGTGACCACCTTCCAAGAAATCGGACTGAAGGATTTCCCTTTTTCCAGATTCTGGGGAACCAACCACCAACGGAGGCTCTTGCGAACGGAAGGGGACAAGGACATTGGTAAGTCTAGGGCCTGAACTCTTTTGTTCCAGGCTGACAGTATAGCCCTTTGCAAATTCCTTGAATGGAATTGACCGTAGGGTACTGCTTCGAATGATGCCACCATTTTTCCCAGCAGCCTCATGCACAGGCGTATGGATGGCTGTCTTTTTGTACCCACTAGGTGGATCAAATCTCTCAAAGACGACACCTTTTCTTGAGGCAAGAAAATTTTTCTCTGGTCTGAATCCAGCCTTAGCCCCAAGTATTCCAGACTTTTGACTGGTTTTAGGGCCGACTTGTCTCGGTTGATAATCCAACCGTGAGATTCCAGATACTCGATTGTCTCGTGAACAACCACTTCTAGTTTTTCCACTGAGTGGTCTATCAGCAACAAGTCGTCTAGATATGCCATTATCGTTACACCTCGTGTTCTTAAATTGGCCAATAATGGGGCCAGAATTTTTGTGAACACGCGTGGTGCTGTGGCCAGACCGAAGGGTAAGGCTCTGAACTGAAAATGGCGCCCTTCTACTGCAAAGCGTAGAAATTTTTGGTGGACTGGAAAGATGGGAATGTGCAAATAAGCATCTTTGATGTCGATCGAGGCTAACCATTCCTCCCCTTGTAGGGCAGTGGCCACCGATCGGATCGACTCCATCCGGAAAGTCCTGATATGTAGGAATTTGTTTAGCCCTTTTAGATTTAATATGGGCCTCACGTCCCCGTTTGGCTTCGGGACTGTAAAGAGGTTTGAGTAAAACCCGAACCCCCATTCTTCTAGGGGGACCTCCATAATTACTGCTTGGAGCAATAGTTGTTCTAGTGCCAACAGGAGGGATCCTCTCTTCCGGGGATCCCTTGGCACGTTCGACCTTATAAAATGGGAAGGAGGGGAGTCTTTTAACTCCAATTTGTATCCCAGACTTACTGCGGAGAGCACCCATCTGTCTCTGATCGTGTCCCGCCAAGCCTCTGCGAACAACTGAAGTCTTCCCCCCACCCGATTGAGTGGGGGCAACCCTTCATGCATTTGACTTTGGGGGAGGTTTTGTACCTCTCCTGACCCAGGGCTTCTTGTTACCCTGCGATTGTCCCTGATTTTTACCCCCGGGATTTGACCGAGGAGGCCGTCGGAACTGTTTCACAGCCGATGTCCTAGGGACTGGAGAAGCAGGCCTCTTAAAAGAGGGACCTCTAACTCTGTTTTTAACCGGCAAGAGTGTACTTTTACCGCTGGAAATTTTCTGGATATATCTGTCCAGGTCTTCCCCGAATAAGCATTCACCATGAAATGGGAAGCTGACCAGCAATTTTTTACAGGGGGCTTCAGCAGACCAGTTTTTGAGCCATAGAAGCCTGCGCATATGTACTACAGACAGCGTAAGGCGGGAGGCCTGATGGATTGAATCCTTTATAGCGTCAACCGCAAAGCATAAGGCCCTAGGTAGATCAGCTAGGGCAAGGGCCTGCTGATCTGGCAAGTCCCTTAAGACCTGTTTCAACTGATCCTTCACTGCTTGGCAGACCCCAATAGCTGCCACTGCTGGTTGTGTCACCAAGCCTGCTGTAGCAAAAGCAGATTTTAATAAGGACTCCAATTTTTTATCTATTGGGTCCTTGAACATTTGGACATTATCCACTGGACATGTCAGTGATTTATTCACACAAGAGATGGCTGCGTCCACTGTAGGGACCCTCCATTTTTTGATGAACTTATCCTCCATGGGATAGACCACCTGAAATCTCTTGGGAGGAGTAAATATTTTATCAGGATGTTCCCAATCCTGGTAAATGAGCCCTTCCAGTAAAGGATGGATTGGAAAGGAACAAACAGTCTGGGGAGCTTTTAGCGACCCCAACGAGGAGACAGAAGTGGATGATGGCTCCGCAAGGGGCATTTTAAATGCTGATCGGACCATGTTAGTCAGGGACTGAACCCATAATCTTTCAGCATGTGATGCTGAGAATGGCTCTTCCACTGTTGATTCCTCTACAACAGAATCAACCTCATCCTGATCCCCTTCAGGTAGGTTGATCCCTGTATGGGACTGTTGCTCTGCCAACAGGTACTCTGAGGGAGGAGACGGAGATCGGGCGCGCTTTCCCTCTGACAGGGAAGCAGCGATCAATGTTGACAATCTCTCTTCCAGCCCTCCCAGAGCTGAGGAAAAAACCTCCTCTGTTACATACACAGGAGCAGGTGAACTGAGGACAGCCACAGTACCAGGTACTCCTGAGGGTGCTCTACGGTCACTAACCTCTGATTCTTCAGGGGAGATTGGTGCAGCCAAAGCATGCCCAAGATCCTCAGAGCCCGATGGAGACCCCCTATGCTTCCTGGGATTTTTAGTCCCGGAGTTTTTAGACAACATATTCCTAAGCCCAAAGCTGAGGTATTCCAGCCGAAATACACCACTTACTGACAATAGTCTAACACAATTGCTGCTATAAAAACAGTTGGTGTCTACTAATGTGCCTTTCTATGGGGATGCCTACATCAACCGCTTGCTGTATGCCTTTTTTAAATGTTGCCAGCTCTGTCTCTGCACTCCATAGCCAGCTCACAACACATAATTGTGCCTTTTAACATGCTGGGACGCCCGCACATGCGCAGAAGCGCTGCGGCGCGCACAGAGCGTCATCCCCCAAGCTCCGCCCCCTCTTCCAGCTCACCTCTATATATAGAGGCGCGTGCACACGCACGCGCGGGGGCACGTGCGCCTTCGGCGCTCTTTTTTGAAAAAGGAAACTAGGGACAGGAGACAGGGCCCTTTTGCCACAGGCCGGGGGATGGACGAGCATTGCAACATGGCAGAGGAAGCAGTTTCCCACAAGAGAACTCACCATCTGCCTGGACTTGACTCTGATGAAAAGAAAAAGTCCACATGACAAGAAACGTTCCACAGCGGCCTCTAGTGGATTAACACAGGTACCGCGGTCTGTCTATTTTTTTTTTTTTTTCTTGACCACTATTAAAATTATTACATTTTTTTAGTAGTTACAGGCATGCACAGATATTTAGCGGGAATACCGTTAGGTAACAGGCAGAAAGACATATTAGGCATGGGGGTCCCCTAATAGAACCAAGTTCCTGGGGGGCCCCCACTTACCTTTTCCCCGCCGCAGGACTCTGTTTGGTCCACAGAAGCCCAAACTTCACCTCTCACGGCAGGCATTGTAATTAAACCTTCAGGGACCGGGTTCCCAAGGATTCCACTCCCCTGGACCTGTATAGCACCCTGCACAGAAAGCATCTTAGTCGTGGGTATGACCAGAGCTCTGGATCCCAGGGTCCAGCTCTCCTAAGAGAAGCATTACAGGCAAAACCTTGCTCTTCTCTGCAAAAGCCCGGGTACCGACCGTTTAGCTATGAAGCTTTTTTGGTTGGATCCGGAATAGCTTACTGAGGCCCAAAAAGAACCTGTACGCAAGCTTAGTGAAAAACACATGTTACTTCTTGGCCAACACCTTAGACACTGGCAAAAAACTGAGGTGCTCCCGGTTGGGAGGGGCTTATATAGGGGAGGGTACTTCCGGTTTGGAAGTTGCCAGTGCCAGCACCTGAAGGTAAACTATATAACCCACATAGTAATGACTATGCCGCTCGGTGTCCCGTGATGTACGAGAAAGAAATAGAGAAACATGGAAAGGTTGGAGAACCCTTGCACCAGAAATAGAAAGAGTTTGAGGGAAGAGGAGAGGGAGAAGGGGGAGGAGAAAGGGAGAGGAGGAGAGGTGGGAGGGAAAAGGGAAAAGGAGGGAAAAGGGAAAAGAAAGGAAAAGGAGAATAACCATATACGAGGAGTAAAGGGAAAACCTCCCCCTTACCCTCCAAAGGGCAACTGTAGGATATATAGTATAGAGACGGTGTAAACTACAATAGTACCAAAATGTTTTGTTCAAGTATGGTAGAGTTGCAGGGGGTGAGATCTCGTCCTTTGACACCTCCCCACTAATTCCCTTGTACGCGAAACCCCTTCAAGAATAATATGGGGGGGGGGGAATTTGTATTTATTTTTTTCTCTTTAGGGGTGGACTAAATCGTCAAACACAGGAGAGATAGGAGAAATACATATAAAATGTATGGGGAACAACAACATTACATTGATAGGGTCGAGCACATTATAAGATCACGATAAGAACAATTAATGTAAACACAATGGGGGGAAATTAAACAAAAAGGGAAGGGAAAGGGAATCTATCCCTTATATATAAAATACACAGTAAATAGAATTGTATACACTTAAGATGAACGGGTAACACAAATAAATAGGGGAAGGTTGAGAACACTAAATTCACAATATGAGTTTTTTTTTTCTCTCGCTTTCACAAATAATAACACAACAAAGAGAATGTACACACTCAAGATGGAAGGACACAAACAAATAGAAACATTGAATATACTACACTCACAATAAGGATTAATTAAGGAATGGAAGGGAGGGTAATTCCACTGCCCCCCCTACACCTCACCACCCTCCCCCCCTTCTTTTTTTTTTGGGGAAGAACAGCGTTGGGAAAGAGTGGAGAGACAAATGGCAGTGGACGAGTGACCTCCCCCCCAACGGGAAAGGGAATGTATGGAATAGGATAAGGAATGTAAATGTTATGGAATTTTTATGTAAACAAAATCTTTAATAAAAGTTGAATTTAAAAAAAAAGTAAATTTTCCCCACAAAAAAAGTCACTATGCTACTGTTGATAACATTTTACACAACAAAGAAAAATACTTGCTGCTACTTCTTTCACAACACAAATAAAATTGTAACAACTGATCTGATGCTTTTATACATGGCTGGATTTTATAAATCATTTCAAAATTGATTGAATACCTGCCTCCCATCAAGGTGTCAGCTGTATATTGAGTGCTTTTTACCATCAAAGGCCTTTTTGTGGGCTTGCGTGTGCTCGTCTCCCTTTCCTTACATCCAGCAGGTGTGATTTTCCATGGGTCCCTTTGGACCTTCTGCACACTTTCCGGATAGATCACCACCTGGAAACCACCCTGTCCCTATGTTTTTAGTTGGCTCTGGTTACACACACTATTCCAATTTGAAGATGTCTTTATCCCCCTGAGGAAGATCAGGACAGAATATGACCGAAACGCATTGGGTTTTCTGAGCACATCCAGTGCTGTGAAATACACTTTGCATTTCTTGCTATCTTTATATGTAACATTGACATCTCATTTTTTTGAATATCATGCATATCAGAGCACATGTAGTTTTTAATTCATGTTCCATATATATATATTTGTATGCAATAGAGAGAATTTTTTTGATATATTTGATCTAGTTAAATTTTTTTTCAGCTGCCTATAGGCCCTTGGGAGCATTTTTAAAAATTTTAAGGCATCAAAAATAACTTAAACCTGCTTTGGCTATACATGTATATACATACACTTCTGAACAGAAGCAACCTATTTTTATGACTTTGCGTTGTCACAATAAAATATTACAGTAGGTATTGCTGTGCATGAAATCAAAATAAATAACGCAACAAAGAATAACTGTGGGGGAACTTGAATGAAGCTCTTGGAATCTTGTGCTTTAGTTACTAAAATGAAGCTCCATCTGGAGGCCACAGAGTAAAGTGTAATCCTAGAGCAGGTGTTTTTAACCCTGCCCATGATTTGGAAGAAAACAATTACATTTAGAAGTATAAAATAGAAAAGGGTGTCCTCAGGATAGAAATAATAGCATTGGCAATACAATTTATATTTTTATTCAGTGAATAGAATAATGGGCAAGTTACCATACATCACCTTATTTGGAACATTGCAGAAGAGTCTGCTGCACATCAACAGTGGACTGGTATTGTACAGCCAGGTGCCTCCTTGATGCACCAACCACTTGCTAAAGAGATGACTGCCTGGAAGAAGGGAGATCTTCCACTTCCAACCTTTTTATAGAGACACTATTCTGCATACCTGGGGTGTCAGGCATGTTTATTGACTTTATTTAACAAAAACAACAGTTAAAGGAGAAAAAAGGACAAATATCAGGAAGAAGAATGGTGTAAGAGGAGTTATTTGAGGAAACTTGTATATGCCCAACACATCTGATCTCTATTTACTGACAAGAGTAGAGGACGTTCGATGAAGTTTTATTAAAAAAAAATGGTGGACTGCACATCTGAAACCTTGTTAATCATTAGTTTCCACTACCATAGACTTTTAAGTTAACAGTGCTTAGAATGAGTTACTGGGGTTTGTTTACTAATGTCAAATAGGATTGTTTATGTTTTGCAAAAGAGTTACCTTAGTGAAAGAGGTGAAGCTTTGTTGACTCTCATCATCCAATCATGTGCAAGCAGTAATTTTCCTTGCACGTGATTGGATATTCTTTGAAAACATTTTTTACTACATTCACAAAGCTAAGAGAAAATTCCTGTACAAAGTGAAAACTCCCTTGCAAAGTGAACATTCTGTTTGCCTTTTGTAAATCAACCCCATTGTGTACATTTGTAAGTTAATGTATGATGTCATTGACTTGACGATCACAAGGAGAAGCCACAGACCCGTTTGACCTATTTAACATACCGGTAAGTAAAAATATTTTTTAAAGAATTTTTATTTTATGCAATGCAAAACTGGTTTTAATGAGTTCATTATGCCAGAACTTGCTGCAGTACATCACACTCTAAAATACAGTAATTTATCTGACATAAATACAATACATAATGATTGGGTAGGTGCACATCAAATTGGCATAAAGGTGTCCAGCCTTTAAAAAAATAAATAAATGCACAGCATTTTGCAGATAAAATATGCATTTATGGAGACTGTTGTGTGTGTTTTTGTAGCTTCTAAATGTAAAACCATCATGCAATGTAAAAGCAGTTACAGCTGAAGTTTAGGTATGGATATTTTTGCATAGGTCCATCTTGAACCAATGTAAGTATGCATGTGTCATATCTTGTCAACCCCCATGGAGGCAAAGTTACTCCAGTGATCACTGCTAGCTTTTAGGTCCCATGAAAAGTGGCTGCTTTGATGTTTAGTGAAGACAGGATGTTAGTCACAGGTGCCAATCAGAGAACACTTTTAATTTGCTCAATAAATACAACGTGTTCTCTGATTGGATGAGGTGGAGGGAGAATCAAAGAATGCTTTGCATTTATTGAGAAAATGCAAAGTGTTCTCAGAATGGTTCCTGTACCTATTGAGCACACACCTGTGTTCACTAAGCAGCAGGATAGCCTTTTGGCATGGGAACCTGAAGCTAGCAAGGATCAATATTAGTATACAAATACACTCATAACTAAGCTTCAGCTTTAACAAAAAGTATGTCTGGAACTGGAAAGAGCAAAGTAAAGGGTAACAGAACTAATAAGGGGCATGGGGAAAATCAGCTATGTGGAAAGCCTAATAGAATTAAAACTATTCAAGCTTTATAAGAGGTGATTTATCAGATCCCCAAAGGATGACATGAAGGGTTTTCTTTGTTAAAGCAAATTGGATTAATTTTTTTGTTTTTTGTTTTTTGTTTGGAGGAGTGCATATAAAGAATAGTGGTAAGAGAGTGATCTTAATAGTATAATGAACAAATGATAATTACCTAAAAAATAGATGGTGCTGTGATAAAAGATCCATTTTGCCTGTGCATGGTTGTCTTTTCAGAGATTGAAACCTTCAATAAAAAAACTGGGGAATTAACTAAGCTTCCTGTGCCATTATAATGGAGACTGTCAAGAGTGGTGTGTGTCACATTACCTAAGCATACACAGTAAATCTGTTGAAGGTCTATCTGCTCCAGTGGCACCAGTTTCTATTTCAGAGTGAAATAGAAACTAGCACTGGATCTGCACCTAATATACAAAGGAATTGTGGCAGTTTTCCATATAGAAAACTGTCACAGACCCCCACCAGGTTTGACCGTGACATATGGAATGTGACAGCTCACATCCCTCTTATTGCCTGTGCAGTCATTACACTACATGAGCAGAGTCTGCAGGGCCAACAACCCTCCTCCTCCCTCCTGCTCTGAGCAGAACTTGGGTCAGGGATAGGCAGAGAAATCAGAGCCAGCAGCTCCAGCTCTCCTGTGCTCTGTACTGTGTCTGTCAGACACGGCAGAACAGAGAACTGACCATGCCTAAGTAAAAAAGTGGCTTGTGCTCCTTTTGCTAATTATCAGCACATCTGCTTAATTCTGTATGTTTAGAAAAGTGGTGCAAGTGTTGTGTTTGCACCACTCTTTGTTAAAGTGGTACTGTAGTAAAGCCTGCTTTGTTATTCTTACCTACAGGTAGGACTATAATAAGGCTTACCTATAGGTAAAACTAATGTCTCCTAAACGTGATATTCTCCCTGCATACTGCTGCTGACGTCACCGGCGCTTGCGCTCTGAAGGTCCGGCATACCGCGTTTAACCTTCAGAGCTTCTTGCCGAAACCAAGGGCTCCTATGCACATGGGTGGGAGTGATGTCACCGCGGCTTCGGCCACTCACAGCGCCGGAGCCCCCAAACTCGGAAAAAAGACCAGGGGAAATTGTTAGCCTTCTCAGCGGTGACTACCCGCCACTGGAAGGGCTTTGTTCTAAGGTAAGTATTTCATAATATGCTAGTATGCAATGCATACTAGCATATCATGTCATTATCTTACAGGTGTTTTTTTTTTTCCTGTGGTTTACTACTGCTTTAATTTCAAGCAAAGACTCCATCTTCAGCAGCCATTTTCTATGTGTAAAAGACAGAATAGTTTAGGGTACAAAAAGATGAAAAATGACTTGCTGCCTAACAGTAGTAATAAACTCTGTTGCAAGCTGCTTTTTTGAGTGTTATCCATGTTTAAAAAATATAATATTCTGATTCCACCAACATTCCTCAAACATTTGAAAACTTCCTTTTGTGGCATTGAAGTTTGTGGCGCTGTGAAATATTACTAAAACTTATTCGTGTGCACTAACAGAATTTTAAAAAACATTTTTTTTTTTTTACTCCATGTGCACTTGAAATGCTCCCTCTTATAAAATAGGTCAGCTTTTGGTACTGTACAACATTCTTTACATTTGTCACAAACTGCATTTTTTGTGTTTAACAGTATTAAAAAAAAAATCATGACTGTACAGAAATGTGAAAGGTTCATGTCATGGTGCTGCAGTGTAAAATGTACACTATAGCTAAAGAAAAAAAAATCAGCTTTTAGATGCACATGGAGCACAGCCTACCTGCTCAGTACTTCAGTTTTTCATCCAGGCAATGCTGTACTGCACCAGTCCACCCTACTCCCTTTTGTCGGTAATCTGGTGATGCTGGAACACACCTGCTTTTGATGCTGGAACACCCTCCTTGCTGCCTCTCACATACAGAAAGCCTGATGTAAAAAAAAAATGTCACTACTAAGATGTTTCTCACAGCCATCAATCAGATTCAAATCTGCCTGGAAATTTGAATATGATTGGTGATGCAGAAAGCACATGTTTCAGGAAGTACACGCCTACTGACCCTGTGATGTACCTTGTGTCTGTTGTAGCGGCAGTGAATTACAAAGAAATCTGATAATTGCACATTGAGGGAAAGTCCTGACGTTGGCACAGCTACAGTGTGCCGAGTGTATTAATAGGTCATTGACTGGTTTCACTTGTTGAAAGGGAATCGCTATTTGTCTGAAACTTGTTGCTAATTGCATTTTTTTACTTTATAAAACTGTTGTATAAAATAAGGAATAGTGTTACCACTCACAATTTTAAAAGTGTAAACCTACTTTATGCCTGTGCACAATTATTAAAGGATTTGATATAACTTACAGTTATACCTGGTCATACTGTATATGCCAACTGCACACATTATGGTTTGTTGCCACATACTGCTGACAAGTCCTTCACTATTAGTATGTGCCAGAGCCATTAAAAGATAGATTCACCTTTTTATTAGATGTCATAAATGCACTAATGGTATGATAAAAAATAAATATAAAATATGCATTGATAAAAAATAAAAGAAATGTAAACCTTAGTGCCCCCGGGTGCAATGCTGAGGCTTCTGCAGACCTGACTTCTAAGCTGAGGTCCGTATCCGAAGTATGGACTTTCAGTTAGAAGAGTTCAAGAAGGAAGGCTGGACTAAAAATGAGATGTCAGAATGCTACTACCTTCAGGGCTCCTTTCACAAAGTGGTAACTTGCCGCATCCAAGTATACCGCACAGCGTTTTTCGTTTTTTTTTGCATTCACTAAAAAACGCTACTAAAATACTGCATGCACTATTTTATGAAGTCGTGCAGTATTTTCGTAGTGAAAGCCTGCAATAATTTACCGGCGGCAGTTGCCGGCATCTTAAACAAACAGTGTAAATAGCTGGCTGTTAAGGAGCAGGAAAGGGATGGCGTCCTTAACAATCGATGAGTCATCAGCTGTCAGCAGGGTTCCCTGCTGAGAGCCGATTGTTAAAAGAATTACCAGCAATGAAAAATTAAGAAATAAAAAACTGCGCGGGGTCCCCCCCCCAATCCATACCAGGCCCTTTGGGTCTAATATGAATTTTGAGGGGAACCCCCATGCCCAAAAAAATAATAAAATTAGTCCCCCCAAAATCCATACTTTTAACAAGGGGGCCCCCAGATCCCAGCCCCCTCACGTGAATGAGTATGGGGAACATAGTACCCCTACTGATTCACCCCCCAAAAAAGTGTAATGTAAATAAACACAAGAGGCAGTTTTTGACAAGTCCTTTATTAAAAAAAGAAAAAAAAATTGTCCATCGTTGTTGATCCAACATCAATCACAATGACCGATTTGAAAATGAAAAAAAAACTCCACTCCCTATGAGGGCTTCCCCTGAATGACAGCTCCGCCGCCTCCCATCTCTAAATAAACAAATGGGCGGGGCCACCAATCACTAGATGGCCCCACCCCATTGTGGTATCAATGGCCCAGCAAACCTTGGACGTCACTGGGTGGCCCCACCCCTTAGTTCATTTAGCAACAGGAGACAGCGGAACTGTCATTTGGCGGTAGCCTTCGTCAGAAGCAGAGATTTTTTTTTGGGTCATCGTGGCAGCGGGTATCGTGATTGACGTTGGATCTACACCGGGAGGCCTTTTTTAAATTTTTTATTAAAAGAACTTGTCAAAAACTGTCTGCTTTTTTATGTACTTTTGAGCACTTTTTTGGTGAATGAGTAGGGGTAATATGTACCCCTACTTATTCACATAGGGGTACCGCTTGTTAAAAGTGGCTGCCAGATTCCAATAAGCCCCATCCACAGATTCCCAAAACCACCGGCCAGGTTTGTGGGGAAGAGACCCTTGTTCCCATCAACATGGGAACAAGGTGCTTTGGGGGAACCCTCCTGCCCCAAAGCAACCCCTCATGTTGAGGGCAGGTGGCCTGGTATGGTTCAGGAGGGGGACACTCGCTCGTGCCCTCTTTTCCTGACGTGCCAGGCTGCATGCTCAGATAAGTGTCTTGTATGGATTTAGGGGTAACCCCACGCCATTATTTTTAAATTTTGGCATGGGGGTTCCCCTCAAAATCCATACCAGACCCGAAGGGCCTGGTATGGATTTTGGGGAGGACCCCGCTCCTTTTTTTTTTATTGCCAGCAATTTTTTTTATATTCATCTGTCAGTGGGGAACCCCAGGGTAAAGGAGGAATGAATGTGTTTGCGCTCTGTAGCATGTAACATGAGGCAAAAGGTGAACTTATCCTTAAAGTACCATAGAATTACCTTATAAATTCTGGTCAAATGTTATGTTTTTCTGTTTCATATTTAAAAACTGGCAGTATATAGGTGGGAGAAAGGTTCTATTGTATCTTTGGCGGGTTCCACTAAGTTTGCACTCTATGTGGTGGCTTTAGAAGTGGAGAATTGATAACATTTTATTGTGATGCCACATAGAAACAGTGATCCGCATCCAAACAGAGATTGATAGCTTTTTTTTTAATGGAGAATAGATACCACTCTCCACGATATATGAGTGTTAAAAAAGGACATAATGTGGAGTGGGTGGTGTCCTTCTGAGTTTTCTCTTCAAAACACTGCAGAGAACACTGAGTGATAGGAGGTGAGCTTGATCATATGACTTTGGCAGGGCATGTGAAGTGACTGTGCTCTCCCCTAAATGACAAACTTTTCACAAATTTACTGGGAAAACTCATTGCATCTGGTTGTAAATTAAAGCTCAAATAAGTATATTTCAGGACAGAAGGGTATTGGGTTTTCCCGAATATGATAAATTAAGTTCTAATCAGTTTCAGGTAGTTTATTTTTTGCTTTGCCATATGAGATGGTAAAATTTGGAGGTTGGATTGGGACATGTATGTACACTTGCGTGCATACATTATGGGTGTATTAGGGTATATTTGGGTATTATTTGTTGTATTGGATAAAAAAGACACATGTCTGTCAAATTCAATCTTAAACAATGTTTTATTTTTTTGTAGTAATTAAGAGGAAAGTAAAAAACCTTTAGAAAATATGGTCCAATTTGCTTTAATGGGAAAAAAAAGCCTTCCTATATCTTAATTATAACTGGATAAATCAGTGGTCCAACATTCATATATTTTTAGAAACAAAAGCATAGAATTTTTTTTTCACTGTATTTGCTAGAACCAGTTCCTGTTGTAGTCTATGGCTCATTTTTAGCTTTTATAGTTTGTTTATTATGTCTTCTCTGGTGACGTTACAATAAACAGTTTACTGCTGAATTTCATATTGGCCATTTATAAAATGAAATTATATTTCCCCTTAAGGGGAATGAATACATTCAGTAAATTACTCTTTACTCATTTTCTCCAAAGCCCTAATTTAATTATGAAATCAACTAATAATAGCACATAATATTCATGAATATTATCCCCCTATCTGGGGTTGTACCAAAATCCTTCCAAAATGTTAATTGTAAACAAAAGAAAGAAGATTTTTTTGGACTTTACAAGTATACATATCTGATTATGGAAACATTACACTTTACAAGTAAAATGAATGTTTATTAACCAATCACATTAAAATTGTAACGTACATACTATAAAAACAACGCTGGTGCATAGTTTTTATTAATATGTTTGCTCATTTTTGTAGGTAAACAATACATATTTACAGTGTACAGTATTATGGAAGGTTGTCTATATAATTCTTTCTTACCATACATCATAATTATTTTATTTATGCATTCTAATAACACACCTACCATCAAATTTCTCCCTAAGAGGTGAATCTTGTTCATGAAATGCATTTAGAGCATGTCAACACCCCACCATTGAGTGGCATAATGATTGTATATGTTTCTTTATTATAATACACAGTATATAATCTATGTAATTGCCAGTAGCATGTCTGTGGTGGAGGTATTGCAAACAAACAAGAAAAAATTTGGATTTTCACCTTACCTGTAAAATTTATTTGCTGTACATGACAGGATAGTATTCTTAGACTGCTGGGTTATACTGCCATCTTCAGGAGATTGGATGCTGGCAAAGGAAAGTTGTAAGGACAGCTTAATATAACCCCTCCCACTTCCAGCATGCTTCAGTTTTGTCTGAAAGCAAACGTAGGAGTGAAACAAGAACAGAAAGGTGGAACTTGTGTCCTTTAATGTACTTCAAGATCAAGATTTTACAGGTGAGGTAAATATCCTATTTTCTTGATCACATAATACAGGACACAGGATGATATTCTTATGCCTCGTACACATGACCGGTTTTCTCTGCAAGAAAACTGCTGGGAGAGCTTTTTGGCGAGAAAAACGTTTGTGTGTATGGTTTCTCGACAGGAAAACCGTCAGAGATATGGACGGGAAAAATAGAGAACCTGCTCTCTATTTTTCTCGTCTGGATTCTCGGCAGAGTTTTCCTGCCAAGAAAACCGTTCGTGAGTATGCTTACCTGTCCCAGGTAAGCCCGTGCATGCTCGATGAGACTTTGACGCATGTGCGGTAGCATACAAGGGTAGTGTAGGGTGTAGCAAGATGGCGGCGATGGCATCGAATGTGACGAGCGCCAGCTCGTCGTAGTCGATGACATCCCCGCGTCCTTGCCATTCAAAAGAACAGCGTTTTTTTGAAGTGGCCATCTGTACACAGGGCTTGGCAAGACAAGCTTGCCAGGAATCCCGTCGAGAAAACCGACGGTTTTCAAATAGACGGGATTCCCGCCCATGTGTACAGGGCTTTAGACTACAAAGATGTCTAAGAGCAGTCCAACTGATACTTTTTTTTTTTTTTTAATGGCAATGATCAGGGATTTTTAGCAGGACTAAAAACATTGCATCAGACAGATCGGACACCTAGCTGACATTTTTGACACTTTTTTGGGAACCAGTGACATTATTACAGTGATCAGTGCTAAAAATATGCACTGACATTGTAATAATGACATTGGCAGGGAAGGGGTTAACATCAGGGGCGATCAAGGGGTTAATTGTGTTCCCTCAGTATGTTTCTAACTGTGTGGGGGGATGGGCTGTGTGGGGGGATGGGCTGCTTGGGACAACGCACAGATCCATCTTCCTGCATAGCAGGAAGACAAGATCCTGTTTCATCCCCTGTCAGAGATCTGCCTTGTTTACTTTGTCAGATCCCCCTTCTGTCTCTGCGGGGAATGATTGCGGGAGGCCAGCAGACATCGAGCCTGCTGCACCCACTGATCGGCTCCCCCGCTGGGCAATCGGCGTGCCCACATAACCTTGTGCACGAACCGACGCACACCTATGGTGATTCGCGCGGCCAAGCCAATTTGCTGCTCGCTTTTTTTAGGGTTACAACCCGTTCAATAGTTCCAAGAGCAGTCTAGCAGAATTGAAAGAACCAGGTTGAAAATCTACAGAGTCACTGGGAAAAATTCAGGAACAACCTTGTGAACAACACCCTGAATAAAGAAAACCACAAAAGTGTGAGGCAAGCGGCCTCTGAAAAGAAACCACTAAGGCCAAAATTTGACCCTTGGTGATCCTCGATGCCAAATTCTAACTTTAAGTAAATACTGGGATAGAATCCCATCTCCACCCAAGCAAAATTATATTTTCAAGTGCAACAGTAGACCTTATGAGAAATCTGTTACCCAGCCTTTAGAGCATAGGAAAAACTGAATCAGGGCCTCAGCATCATTAGCCCAAGCAACCAAGAAGCAGGGTGATAAACCAGCCCATGGTTAAAGAGGATCCAGACAATCTGGGAGAGCCCATGGAAAATCCCCAAGGAGCCTGATGAGGTCTGAGCACCACATTCTCCTTGGCCCATTTGGTGCAAAGATAAGCACTGGAATATAGCCTTTGTCCAATCCTGCAGGCCGAGAGAGAAAGGAGTATCAGAGAAGAAACCACAGAGTAGCCTGAAAACCCAGAGGTCCATGTATGGAATCTCTCAACTGCAACAGAGGCCTTGAACACCTTGGGATGAAGACCATCTTCTGGAGTCCATACAATGATGATGGAAGAAATCTGGCTGTCAACTCTAAATGAAAAAAGGATGGTTGCACTAACCCTAGAGTTGGGTATCACAACTAAGTGAAAAAACCTTGGGAACAATGTAAATGGCATACAAACACAATCGTAAACAATGTCTGTAACATAAATTAATATCCCAAAGTAATAATCCCAATGTGACAAAAACAGTGCACAATTAAATAAATACTCCAAATAACACAAATAATGTCTATAAATTATCCAGTAAACCCTGGGAAGGGTTAAAAGAGTCCTTGGGGTGATCAAAACACTTGATTCAGAGTTGTGACACAAAAGTAAAAACACCTGTGCAAATAAATGGTCTATGGTGAGAAATAAAAAATTCTGTGATGAGATCTTCTTGTTAAGCAAAACAAATGGAATCCACCACCAAATAAGGTAATAGCCGCTTACCAAAACTCCGTAACCCCCCACTACAGAGGATCAGGAGAAGCTTGTGTATTAGGAGCAATCTCATCCAGATGACCCCAAAGGAGATGCAGTCCCAGAGCAGCATACAACACTACGGTTCAATGGATCCCGGACTCATAAGCCATACCATGCAAGTATCAATGGCAGTGCATTTGGAGAAGATTCAGGCTGCCATCTTCACTCTGCCCCAGGGAGAGCTGTGCTGTGTGCTGTCACAACTCTGAATGAAGTGTTTTGATCACCCCAAGGACTCTTTTAACCCTTCCCAGGGTTCACTGGATAATTTATAGACATTATTTGTGTTATTTGGAGTATTTATTTATTTCATTGTGCACTGTTTTTGTCACATTGGGATTATTACTTTGGGATATTAATGTATGTTACAGACATTGTTCACGATTGTGTTTGTATGCCATTTACATTGTTCCCAAGGTTTTTTCACTTAGTTGTGATACCCAACTCTAGGGTTAGCGCAACCATACTTTTTTTCATTTGTTTTCACTGTTTTTTGTTTGCAGAAGGTTTGCTGCTTCCCATTAACCTATTAATTTAGTATTGTGAGATTCCATTTCATTGATCTTAGCGCAGTTTCTTCCCCCCTTTTTTTCACATTTGTCAACTCTAAATGTCTGGGATATGCACAGTGGTCCGGGGTGAAAATTTCTGCACAGGCCAGAAGCAGATGCAGCTCCCTGCAAATTGTGAGACATCTGATTTCTCCCTGATGGCCGAAGGAAGCAACACCGTCTTTGCATAGTTCAACTGAATCATGAACCGTGCAGACAAGATGTCCAACAGTTAAGGGATAACCAAATCACCCTGAGTTTCAGAACAGTAGTCCCAATAAGTTTTCTCTGACAACAAAGTCCCTCATACTGAGAGCATTCCTATGACACCACCCAAGCTACCCAAGCTCGATAGGACGGTGTCAATTGTGATCTCATACCAAAGCACTGGGAGTAAGGACTTTTCTGAGTCCATTGACAAACTTATGACCCAACACACCAGGGCAAGCCTGGTTCAGCTGGATATGTGAATAGCAGAGTCCCTAGACTGCACCCTCTTTTGCCATATTGCTCAAAAGTCTGGCATAAAATATAGTATATGGGACTGACTTGAAAGAGGAGAGCATTAGACCCATGACCCTCAAGCAAAAATATAGGGTATGTCCGGCTGCAAATGTGGAAAATGAAGAGCCTGGAGCTGCTCTGGGAGAAGGCAAAAAAAAAAAGAATGAACATGATTAGGCTCAGACCCTAAGGCCCCTTTCATACTGAGGCGTTTTTACTGCGTTTTCGCGGTAAAAATAGCACTGTAAAAATGCCTGAAATAATCCTGCCCCATCATTCTCAATGTGAAAGCCCTGAGGGCTTTCACACTGACAAAGCAATTTGCTGGCTGTGCGTTGGAAAAAATCCTGCAAACTTTTTTGGAGCATCTTAAGGGCGCTAAAAACAGCGCTGTAAAAACGCCTATCTCCATTAAAATTAATAACGCGGTAAAAACGCATAGGCGTTAGCACTATTTTTACCGCGAACGTGGTACAAACGCGGTAAAATCTCATAATTTTTGGGGCGTTTTTTCAACGCCTCAGTGTGAAAGGGGCCTAAGTAAAGGCAAAAAAGTCTGCCTGCAATTCCCACAATCTGATTCAGCCATGATTCACAGAACTTTGACATAGCTGCAAGAAATTTTTTTCCCCTGGGATACAAAAAGGAACATGTGAGCTGCAGTAGGAACAGTGATCCAAGATAACAAAATCCAGACCCTCAGGAAAACTACAACCCACCTAACAACTCAAATTTAGCTAAGGGATCTTGACCAGGGAGCCTGCAAGACCACACTCATGAACCACTACACCAACAGCATACACAAGAAAAACCCCACCCTCAGGGGATGCTCACAACCCAACTGAAGAGCAGGAGGGGATAACAGTTACTTGTGACAAAACACTAATAGAACATTAGTACAAATAGCCTGTAAACAAGACATGACAAACAAAGGGATACTCCCTGACCCACTTCAGATAAGGAAGGATAATAGCTATCTGTGATTAGATCATCGCAGGCCGCTTGTATAAATAATATGTAAGTGAGATATTACCATCAAATAATTACGCACTGACTCACTGCAGAGCAGTGGTGACTAGGTCACCATAGGTCGCTGGTATCAGTAGAAAGTAAGTGAGACATTACCTGTAAAGGGTTAGCCACTGATCCACTGCAAAGCAGGGGAGTTAATGGCCATCCATGATTAGATCAATATAGGCCGCTTGTACCATTAGCATGTATATGAGACATCAGCAACAGAATTTTTATTTACTGGCCCACTGAAAAGCAGCAGGGATTAATGGCAGTTTGAGCATCCCAGTTTGAGTTCCCATAGCCTGCTGTACAATAGTATACAAGTGGGGGAAATACAAAAAAAGGTTACCCACATGACCCTCCCATTGAACTGGGTGGAAGCAATGCCCAATTGAGAAGTACCTGCCATACTTTGCAAGGAGTCTTTTGTAGCTCATTCAGAGAGTAATGCGCATGCACCAAAACAATGCAGCTCATGCTGAGGGTGGGAATACTGCCACTGTGCATTGCAGCCATGTAGAGACACACAGCACATTTCATAAGTGTCATGGTGCCAGTGATAAGTGTTTCAACAATACTGTGAAACACTTGGAAATACTCCGCCCCCCCCCACCTCTGGCCACATGCAGAATTGCATGCAATAGAAGTCAATGCGGAACAAATTATCTTTGTTTCCATTGACTTCTATGGGGAAACTTGCTTTGATATGCGAGTGCTTTGGATTACAAGCATTCTCCTTGATTATGTTCGTAATCCAAGGTTCCACTGTAAATGAATTGTTGTAGTACTCAATGCAGTGTCTGCAACACATGTGTAAAGTTTTGTAGCTATGTTAGTTAACCCACTAAAGAAAACCATGAACACCTGTAGTGTAGAGACAATGCGATATAATCACTTATGGTAGTTTGGGTGTTTGACAGTAGGCTCCATGAGACTCCAGTATAATCCAGACAGTTTTCACTCCTCCAGTGGGCATGCCCCCAAGGGGTTTTCAGGGTCAAGGTCACCAAGTGCCACAACACTAGACCTGTATGGCACTCTGTGGCTAACAAGACACACTGCATGTCAAGGTGAGTGCTTTAATACAGGATCCAGTGCCCAAAGCAACGTTTCATCTTCCTTCTAGTGGGGTCTGGGAATGGTCCCCAAGGGGCAGAGAGAAGTGCTGATTTGAAAGCCGCTCAATTGTGCTGCAATGACTGCAAGAGCTGGGAGTCTAGCAAAAAACTGAGGCTTGCTGGGAGTGGAAGGGATTATACTAGGTTGTCCATACACCTTTGCTTGGCCAGTGTCCAACATCCTGTAGGTAGGGGTATAACCCAGTAGTCTTAAAGTACTACAAATGGTGAATACATTTTAATTTTTCTTATACAGTGTGATGCTTCTATAATCAGACATTTGTACTAGTAACATCCTAAAAAAATATTTATTTTTCTATTTTACCCTAATTTAATTACCCATTTTCACTCCCCCCAGTAACAATGCATTGTTTTCTTGAAGTAGTGCTCAATATTGAACTACATATTCAAGATAGGGCAAATATTTAGCATTGGGTTAAAATGATGTCACCATTTTTTTTGCAGGCTTTAGAAGCTACAGACTGGCATTGCATGAAATCACAAACTCTACAACAAACAAGATCTGCGTATTCTTTAGCAATTTGCCCAATGTATTCCCTCCTGGCAATGATTCACAGGTGCTCTTTGCTTGCTTATGTAACAAGAGAGTGTCATACATCAAGGGAATAGAAATAGGCAGTAGGAGAATCACTAGAATAGAATTTGATCAAAGGAGGCTTGCACTTGTTCTGTCAGCAAAAACACAAGTCAATTGCCTATAGGGATTGGTGTGCCAGTTCTGTGTAGGAAGAATAAGTGCCTCTTTAGGAGCAAGTGGGTTTATAATGCCAATGTTTTCTGGACCCTGAGGCTTGGTTAACCCTTGTTGAATGAACTAGTATAACTGTGGTTTCTCATGCAACATGAGCTATCGGAAACACAAGGTTTTAGCAAGAGCTCTCTTGGTAGTAAACAGAGTGCAAAGAAGTGCTTAATAAGGCAGAGGTAACTTGGTGGTGTGCATGCAACCCCAAGCAGAAGGGGATTTAATATAGCAGTGTGTGTGAAGTAACCCTAATAAAATGCACACAAAAAAACATAATTGTCCATGTAGCTGCTTAAAGTGTTACTAAACCCACAACAGTAAAATCAGTCTGTATGTGCAGTAAAGCATGCTTGCTATACTCACTGTGGAACCTAAGGGGTTAATCCTGCACATTGTGTAAAAAGGCTGTTGGATCCTGTCTTCTCTGATCCTCCTCTTCTTTCGCAGTCCCCAATTCATCTTCTTGGGGGGCACTCTGCACATGCTTATTTTGATGTGTATTGCTAGAGAGTTTTTTTCTTTTATGGGAGGGTGCATGTAATCGCCACAGGGCCAATCGGCACTGTCCAAACAGAGGGTCAGGAGTCATGCAGCCTCATAGGACAGTCAGAGGAGAATGAAAACTCCTGCTACAAGCTTTAACCAGTGCTCGACTGGACACCTATAGGAGTCACAAAACCGCTATATACGGCTGATGATAAAAGTTATTTAGCCATTTATATTTACTAAAATAATTGCATTTCCATGTTCTGTGTACTGTGGGAGACCAAATATAGTGAATGCAGGGTCCTCGGTTTAGTAACACTTTAATCATTCATCCACTGTGTCTACCTACATTCGTTGTAATTTGAATTCATCTCACATGACTGCATTACACTACACAGCTTTGTGCCATCAACAAAGAAATGGTAGTTTTTAATATTGAGATTAACAATCTTTTAAACATGTTACTTTACAATCTTAGCTCATTCTGAGTATAAATCATTGATCCCAACCCCAGACACTTTCTCTAAGCAAGTTTTCTATGCATGTAAATATTATATTTTCCAAATCAACAGGTTTTAGTTAATTTCAGACATCAGAAGCAAATTCATACATCCATAGCCACCCATCTCAGATTTCTACTCATAAAAAGTAAATTTTGTTAAAGTATACAGTATCTGAAGCCCAATTTTTTTTTCTCTTTTTGCGTATAAAGGTTAAAACCCAAGTATTTTACTGCAATCCGCATCCCTTTGGATACAAAGGGATATCTTTGTTTCCGATTCTGCAGACACAAGATTTAGTGAGAGGAGATCTATCTGAAGCAGACAAATGTCACCATACATGTGTCCCCCAGTGGAACTGCATACAGAGGGCACAAATCAATGTAGTCTTTAAAGACATTGAAACATGCATCTTAGATCATAGCTGACCAGCCACCACACGATACATATTCCATAAACATAACAACAATGTAACCCTGCATGCCAAGTGGATTCCTGTGATGCCTGTGACCTATGATAGGGTTAGTTAGCTACTATCTAGGTTACATTTTAAACCTCTTAAGGGACTTTATTGGTGTGCCCCCTCTGTATGCCATTTTAAGTTTCTGATTATTTATGGCCTAAATAAATTATGATATTTTAGATGTGTCATTCATATGTTGTAAGTTTCTTTGTGAATGCCTCAATAAAAGTACAAGTAATATAAAAAATAGGATTTATTTGTACTCACCGTAAAATCCTTTTCTCTGATGTCCATGGACTGACACAGCATCTTCAATCTTGACAAAGTGGGTTATGTTCCTGCTCATAGGAGAAGACTAGCAGAATGTTAGATGTTTTAACATACATTCCATTACCAGAGCTGAACAGCCCCGCCCAGGGGGCGGTCCCTCCGGACATAACCCTCCTACCTGCAGCCAGCAGCCTCAGTTCGTATTAAAGCAGTAAAAATACAAAAAAGGAGGGATGGGTGCTGCGTCAGTCCATGGACGTCAGAGAAAAGGATTTTACAGTGAGTACAAAAAATCCTATTTTCTATTACCGTCCATGGACTGACACAGCATCTTCAATCTTGACAATGTGGGACGTCCCAAAGCAGTGTCAAAGAACGAGGGGTGGGAACAGTATCAAGGAAAAACCAAACTACACCCCAAACAAGCAGAGCTCAACGGAGGAGTTGCAACTTTAAACAGCCACCTGCAAAACCTTGCTGTCGAAGGAAGCATCAGAAGATGCAGCCACATCAACCTTATAAAACTTTGAAAAGGTATGTGCGGACAACCAGGTCTTGTGCAACAGACGCTAGATGTCGGAAAGCCCAGGAAGCACCAATTGCCCTGGTTGAATGCGCCGTAACCGGAAAGGGAGGCGCCCGCCGCTTAAGGGCATAGGCCTGTATGACAGTTTGCCTGCTCCACCGGTAAATGGTGGCAGACGAAACCGATTGGCCCTGGTTTGGACCAGACACAGACACAAACAGCGAGTCAGACTTCCGAATCAAAGCCGTAGCAGACAGGTACACCCGCAAGGCACATACCACGTCCAACATGTGGAGCGCAAACTCTCTGGGATGCGAAGGACGAGGACATAAAGACGGAAGTAAGATGTCCTCATTAAGGTGGAAGGCCGAGACCACCTTCGGAAGAAAAGAAGGCTGCGGGCGTAGCACCGCCTTATCCTTATGGAGGACCAAGTATAGCGGTTTGCAAGACAAGGCCGCCAATTCAGAAATCCTTCTGACAGAAGTAATGGCTACTAGGAAAGCCACCTTCTGAGACAAAGTTGAGAGGAATCTCTCTGATGTTCTCAAAAGGAGGTTCCTGAAGAACCGAGAGCACCAAATTCAAATCCCAAGGAGGAAGAGGTGGTTTAATAGGGGCGAGCACATGGCGGACCCCCCCCCGTACGAAGGTACTAATTAAATAATGGCCTGCAAGTGGCCGCTGAAAGAGAATAGCTAACGACGAAATCTGACCCTTAATGGTGCTTAAAGCAAGCTTTTTGTCCACACCGCACTGTAAGAACAGCAGGATTCTGGGAACGGAATATGTTCGTGGACGCCAATCCAGCTCCTCGCACATAGAGATGTAGGCTCTCCAGGTACGGTGGTATATCTTCCTGGAGGAAGATTTTCGTGCCCTCAGCATGGTCGAGATAACCGAATCTGAGAGACCACGGTCCTTCAGCACCTGGCTTTCAATAGCCATGCCGTTAAAGCCAGCGACTGTAAAGCAGGATGAAGTATGGGACCTTGAGACAGAAGGTCCTCCCGCACAGGCAGACGCCATAGAACGTCCGCCACTAGGCGCACAAGATCGGCGGACCAAGGACGCCGAGGCCAATCTGAAGCGATGAGGATCACCGGAATCCCCTCGGTCTCCACCCTGCGAAGAAGGCGAGGAAGCAACTTCAGTGGAGGATAGGCATAAATCAACCGATACCGACCCCACGGGGCCACCAACGTGTCTGCCCAGGGACCCCTGGACCTGGCCACGAATTGCGACACCTTGCGATTGAGTCGAGAGGTCCACATCCGGCGTGTCCCACCTCCGGCAAAGGAGGTGAAACACTTCCGGATGCAAGGACCATTCCCCCTGGTCCAACATCTGGTGACTCAGATAGTCCGCCTGCCAGTTGTCTACTCCTGGAATGTAAATGGCCGACAGAGCTGGCACGCTTCTTTTTGCCTACCTTAATATATGTGAGTGACCTCGGAAGCCGCAACTGAGCTCTGAGTTCCCCCCTGATGGTTTACATAAGCCACCGCCGTGGCGTTGTCCGACTGGATCCTGACTGAGCATCCCTGAAGTCTCCTTGACCACGAGGAGAGGCACAGTATGATTGCCCGGAGTTCCAGGACATTGATCTGCAGACGGGACTTGTCCGGAGTCCAGAGCCCTTGAGCTGACAGAACTCCCCAGACTCCGCCCCAGCCCGAAAGACTGGTGTCCGTCGTGATGACAGTCCACTGGACAGGAAGGAAAGACTTTCCTGACCGAAAGGCCGGGGATCTCAGCCACCACGTCAGGGATGCCCTGACCAGGTGACTCACCTGGATCTGACGATCCAGTGATAATGGAGACTTGTTCCAGCAAGATAGGATCTCCTTTTGTAAGACTCGAGTGTGGAATTGGGCATACGGCACCGCCTCGAATGAAGCCACCATGAGTCCCAGGACCCTCATGCAAAAACAGAGTGAGGACCATTTGCGGGACGTCAGCACCCGTACTGCAGATTGAAGAGTCTGCAATTTTTCTAAGGGTAGAAAAACCCTTGCCTCCGAAGAATCCAGGATCAATCCTAGGTACTCCAGACGCTGAGTCGGAACCAGGACCGACTTCTGAATGTTCAGCAGCCAGCCGAATTCTCGGAGGGCCTGACTGGCTATCACCACATTTTCCTCTAATTCTGAGCCAGAGTCTGCACTCAGAAGAAGATCGTCTAGATAGCCTACGATAGCAATGCCTCACTGTCTCAGCAAAGCTAGAATCGGGGCAAGCACCTTGGTGGAAACCCACGGTGCTGACGTCAAACCGAAGGGAAGAGCCACAAACTGATAGTGGTCTTCGCCTATCGCGAAGCGCAGAAACTTCTGGTGACCTGTGCAGATTGGGACATGCAAGTAGGTGTCCTTGATGTCCAAGGATTCCAGAAAATCCCTCAGGTGGAGCGCAGCAATCACCGAGGGAATGGATTCCATGTGGAATTTCCGAACCTTCATTACGGCATTTAGGGCCTTGAGGTCCAGAATTGGACGGACTCCGTCCTTCTTTGGGACCACAAACAGATTCAAATAAAATCCCTGAAACCTCTCCTTTGCCGTTACCGGCACAATTACTCCACACCTCAGCAAGTCCTGCACTGCCCCTAATAGGGTAGCCTGACGGGCCGGAAGGAGAGAGAGATTTGAGGGAAAGAATCTGTCTGGTGGCCAGGAAAGGAACTCTATTCTGTACCCCGAGGTGACCACCTCGTATACCCACCGGTCGGAGATTCGGGAGGTCCACCGATCTGTGAACCTGCGAAGTCGTCCCCCCACCCCAGAGTCGGCGGGGGCAAGACTTCATGCGGTGGCGGGCTTGATTGCCTGCTTGTTCGGCTTACGCAACCAGGGACGCTTCTGTCCTCCAGCCGCACTCGTCAGTCCGGGAGAATTTTCCTGTGGGATCTGACTGACGAAAAAAACTCTTCTCAGTGGGAAAGGAAGGACCCGGCTTACGGCACGGCTCCTTTGCCTTAGTAGGCTGAGGAAGAAGTGTGCTCTTACCCCCCGTGACATTTTTAATAATGTCAACCAGGGAAGCACCAAATAGCCTTCCGCCCTTGAAAGGCAAATCCGTCAGGAGCTTCTTAGAGGCCAGGTCAGCAGACCAGCATTTTAACCAGATCAGGCGACGCAAAACCACCACAGACACTGAGGCCCTAGAGATTAGAGGGGCAACGTCCATAGTGGCATCGCACACATACACCAGGCCCTGTACCATTTGGTCAGCCAGTGCAATGCAAACCGAAGGAAGATTATGCTCCTGCACAGTCTGGTGCAGAATCTTCGCCCATTCCGTGAGTATCTGAGACACCAGGGTCTCTGCTACAAGAGGACGTAGCGCGGATCCCAGCATGGTGAACATGGCTCTGCTCACCGCTTCCGACCTCCTATCAGTAGGGTCCTTTAAGGCAGGGATCCTCTCAACCGGGAGAGTTGTGGCATTATTCAATCGGGTGACCGGGGGGTCGACCACCGGAGGAGAGGCCCATTTTTTAATCAGGCTCTCCTCAAAGGGGTAGCTAACCGCCAGAAGCTGCGAGACCGCAAAGGACTTCTGTGGTTTGTCCCAAACCTGGTCTATGAATCTGTCAAAGAAAGGTGTATAGGGAAAAACCTTAGAAGGATTAACTTTAAATGAACCAAAGGAGACTGCTTCCACCAGAGGTTCCTCAGCCGCAGCCTCCAGCTTGAGAGTGTCCCTCACAGCATCAATGAGTTCACTAACAAGCTTCCTTTCATGTACTGACCCAGATAAGGAGTCTTCCTCACAAGGAATGTCCTGGTCAAAAAAATCCCAAAATTCTGAGCTAGGGTCCTGTGCCGCAGCAATGCCCATATCAGAATCAGAGCACTCCCCTGGAGATGGTGTGGGGAGAGGGCGCTTTAAAGCTCCCTTGCGCTCGCACACCGCTTCCATCCTGGCAACAATAGATTCCAGGACTGCCGACAACTGGTCCATAGGGATTCGCTGACATGAATGGGGAAGCAGGTGACACGGACTCCATGATACCACAGCACCCTCTGAGACTTTGTCAAAATGTGAGAAAAAAAGTCCACCCTCCGGCTGCACTGATTGTGGGGGGTTACCCAGGGGACTCACCAATCCGGCTAGGACTGCTCGGTTCTGCTGCCTGTGTCCCGCTCCCAGCACAAGTGAACAGTGAAGTTACTGTGAGGAGAATCGCGCCATTCTTAGGCAGCGATAGAGGCCAACTAGCACAAAAAAAGCGTGCGTCTTCAAGAAAATGGCCCCCACAATGATAAGTGCGCCACAGCGTGGCCACGGCAAGATGGCCGTCAATGCAATTTTCAATATAAAAGAAAAAACATAGTAAAACATAGCGCCCAGCGGCCCAAGAAAAAACAGAAGGCCCAGGTTGACATAAGAAGCATCCCCACATAGAATGCAGACCCCCCACGGACCCCCACCGGGACAGAATGACCCCCAGGCACTCCCAGTCAGTGCACGCCAGAGGAAGGTGACAGATAGTAGTAAAAACAAGGGGGAGACAGGGAAACCCCCCTACCATAGGAACACACAGCATGTACTCACCTGCTGAGGCAGGGGAAACAGTACTTACCCATCCAGCTAGGACCCACTGGTGTGTTCCTGACAGGCCTATCACAGTGCAGTACTGAGTAGCTGTCGGCCCGGTCCACTGTGAAAGATACAGCAAAACTGTTCAGACATATGTGCACCCTGGAGCAAAAAGCTCACCGGCCACCCCTGGAGCCATGGGGTATGTCGTGGGCTGATCTCACGCTGAGCGAGGATCAGCAAGCTCGATGGTCGGACTGGGAAGACTACGAGGATAGCAACTACCCAACCTGTTGCCCAGCCGAGTGTTGATAGAAGAATTCTCAAAAATAAAATAATAAAAATTCAAAAGGAATAAAAATATTTCTTCAAGAGACTGGCTCAGAAGAAAGCCACGTCCTCTCCTCTGCTAGGCAGAAAAAAACTGAGGCTGCTGGCTGCAGGTAAGAGGGCTATGTCCGTAAGTTTCAAAAGTTAAAGTTGCAACTCCTCCATTGAGGAGTTCTGCTTGTTTGGGTTGTAGTTTGGTTTTTCCTTGATAATGTTCCCACCCCTCGTTCTTTGACACTGCTTTGGGACGTCCCACATTGTCAAGATTGAAGATGCTGTGTCAGTCCATGGACGGTAAGAGAAAATAGGATTTTTTGTGCTCACCGTAAAATCCTTTTCTCTGACGTCCATGGACTGACGCAGCACCCATCCCTCCTTTTTTGTATTTGTACTGCTTTAATACGAACTGAGGCTGCTGGCTGCAGGTAGGAGGGTTATGTCCGGAGGGACCGCCCCCTGGGCGGGGCTGTTCAGCTCTGGTAATGGAATGTATGTTAAAACATCTAACATTCTGCCTAGTCTTCTCCTATGAGCAGGAACATAACCCACTTTGTCAAGATTGAAGATGCTGTGTCAGTCCATGGACGGTAAGAGAAATATTTTTTTGTTTTATTTTATTTCGGGGTGTGGGCACCTACAATTTAACATAAGCTATGGGAATTTACAGATTCATAATTTGTATCCTTTTTATCTTTGAGTCAAAAAACCAAACACTTCTAAATATATATTTATCTCTATAGCATAACCCTATACAACAACATTTACCACCCAAGTGTGTAAATAAAAAACTGTTGTCTTTTGTTGAATATCTCTATTTCATTGCTCCTCCTTGCAACTCTGTGTACATGTGGATTTTAGGACCATTAAAAAAAAAAAAAAATACTATAGAAGGGATCTAAGATATACTAAAAGCTTTCATCTTTAATAACCTAGTAGTTTTACTTCCAATGTTCTGGGAGGTTAGCTCAATAACATTTTGCATGAAAAAGAGCAAGTCTGTGGTAACCAAGACTATTTGAAAGTATCCAATCCTCAAATGATTAGTCTAATTTGATTAGATTAGTGATGGCTGCTCACAAGTCAGGACCAGACAGTATTAATCTATGGATGCAAGATCCATATTAATTAGGATACCTGGAAGAAAATTTGTCTTTTGATCACCAAAGAGCACCGCAAATGTTCTAAATATATCCCGGCATATATCTTGTCTATATCACTGATTTGTACTTAATAATGTTATAAAATGCTTTATAATTTCCTATATAAATAGATTGCTTGTGTGCTACACTTAGATCCTTTTACTCTTTTACTGTACTGTATACCACTGTATTTCTGTTGTGTTCCTGCTTTCAAGTGTCTGAACCTTTTTTACCACGTTATATACTGCACGTTTAGGTGTGGAGGTGTATATAATTGTGCTATCTATAGGTATTGTGACAGCAGGAAGGTAAAGTCACCTGGTTGCATCCAGGGGGGTAGATATATTTCGCCCAGATTCAGGCTTTACGCCGACTTATACAACTAGGTGGAGAGTTGTATAAGCCCAGCTGAGGCTAGTCGGCTCATGGATGACTCATACCTCTAGGGAGAGTGTGGGGCGTCGTGCAGACAGGGAGTTGATGAGACCAGCTGAAGCTTGTCAGCTCATTTAGGCCTCTATAAGAACTCCCAGCTTCATTAGATGTTTGCTCATGCCTGGACCCAGACCTGTGTGGACTGTCTAGGGAGAGTGAACCCCTGTGCGGTGAGACAAAGCCTGTGTGGCTATTTGCTTGGACATTTAAAACCAGGGACTTAGGGACTAGGACAGCACTAGGCTGATCCCAGTTGTTAGTTAGGAAACCTGTATGTTTAGTCAGAGGTCAAGTTGACCAGGATTTATTTTGTTTATGTTTCTTTTGCTTTGCTGTGTTTTGTCACTGTAAATAGAAAATAAACCGCACCTTTTTGATTTTGAAAACCACAACCTCCGTTTGCTGGGCCTGTTTTTGTGTGGGGAGCCCATCTCGGGGGTCACACACACCCGCTGCCGAGCTAACCCCCTCACAGTTGGTGGAGAATGCAGGCAGTTTTTTTTTTTAAGCCAGCATGGAGGAGATACTGAAGCAGCTGGCTCTAGCAAATGCCAATCAACAGCAGACAAATGCAGGTTTGCAAAAGAACTTCGCAGCCCAGCAGCAAGCTCATCAACAGAGCCTTGCAGCCCAGCAGCAGACAAACGCAACTTTGCAACAGAGTCTGGAGGCTCAGCAACAAGCCCAGCAGCAATCTGAGGCCCGCTTCATAGACCTGTTGCAGAAGCAAGAGCAGAGACTACAACAACAGATGGAAGCAGTAATGCAGCAACGTCCGCAGACCAGTGAGGAAAGCCGTCCCACTAATACCGCGTCCTTTGGGGTGAGTCGTTTATTGACAAAAATGACTGGAGAGGATGATCCAGAGGTATTTTTGACCACATTTGAAAGGACCGCTGAAAGAGAAAAGTGGCCTGAGGAGCAGTGGGCTGGACTGGTGGCTCCTCTGTTAACTGGTGAATCGCAGAAAGCTTACTATGACCTAGAGCCTAACCAAGCAAAAGACTATGTGATGCTAAAAGCTGAAATATTGGCAAGGCTGGGTGTCACCCAGGCTGTCCGGGCTCAGCGTGTGCATAACTGGACTTTCCAGCTTGGAAAACCCCCCAGGTCTCAAATGTATGATCTCATTCACCTGAGCAGAAAGTGGCTACAGCCAGAGACTTTGTCCGCACCAAAGATTGTGGAACGTGTTGTAATGGATCGGTTTTTGAGAGCTCTTCCTACTGCCATCCAAAAGTGGGTAAGCCATGGAGACCCAGAGACGGCCGATGGTCTTGTGGATCGTGTGGAGAAATACTTGGCTACAGAGAACCTGACGGCCTCTTCCAGAGACACTCGGACTTTCCACCCTAAGACCAGACCATCCCCAGGGGCGGATAAGAGGATTCCAAGGGGTGAGGGTGGAGAGAGTGAGAGGGTGGGAGCTCTACCCCAAGTTTGGCGAGAACAGCCTGGGAAATCAGCGGCTCAAGAGGCCGCAAGAAGGATCGTTTGCTACCGCTGCCGGCAAGCGGGACATATTGCAGCCAATTGCCCGGTTGTGGAGGAACCCATGCAGTGTGACTTTCTGACGGGCAGACGTCAGTCGCTGTGTGCGACAGTCGCATGCACTGCCATTCGAGGAACTGAGAAACATTTATGCAAAATGTGTGTTAATGGTAGAAATGTTGTGGTATTGTTGGATTCAGGTAGCCTTGTGACCCTGATAAAGGCTGAGTTAGTTAAAACAGAGGTCTCTGGGAATAGCAAGGTAGCTGTTATTTGTGTGCATGGGGACACCCGAGAGTATCCAGTGACTACAGTGTGTTTCGAGACCCCCAAAGGTACCCTCTCTCATCCAGTGGGCTTAGTATCTCAGTTACCGCATGACGCCATTGTGGGAAGGGATTTTCCGAAGTTCTGGGAACTGTGGGATGATCCTGAGCCCCCCACTGGTGCCCCTATGTACCAGGAATGTGATAGCCAGAACTCCCCTGAGAGTGGTGAGGACTCTCCGGAATTTCCCTTATCAGTATTGGCAGGGGAGACTCAAGAAACTGGAGAGGAGCCCACCTCCTCAGACGAAAACCTACCGTCTGTGGAGTTTTCTGATCTTGAGGTTCACAGGGAAAACTTTGCCACAGAACAGTTGAAAGACCCCGCCCTAATAAAGGCACGGGAAAACGTAGTGAAAATAGATGGCGAGTTAGTGAACCCAGATAATACCTGCACTTACCCATACTTCAGCGTAGAGAAGGACCTACTGTATCGGGTGGCAAAAAGGGCAGAAGAAACCGTTGAGCAGCTTGTGGTGCCCAAACCTTACAGGAAGTTGGTGTTGGAGTTGGCCCATGGGCACATTCTTGGAGGTCATCTGGGGACAGAGAAAACCCGAGAGAGGGTATTACAGAGATTCTATTGGCCGGGGGTGATGAAGGACATAGAAAATTATTGTTCCTCCTGCCCTGTGTGTCAGAGGTCGGCCCCGATGCCACATTTCCGTAGCCCGCTGGTCCCTCTACCCATCATTGAGGTCCCGTTTGAGAGGATCGCCATGGATTTGGTAGGTCCTATAATCAAGTCCGCTAGGGGGCACCAGTACATATTAGTTATAATGGACTATGCCACCCGTTATCCAGAAGCGATCCCTCTCCGAAATACCTCGGCCAAAACCATAGCCAAAGAGCTATCTCTTGTGTTTAGCCGGGTGGGTATTTGTAAAGAACTGCTTACGGACCAAGGTACACCCTTTATGTCCCGGTCTATGAAGGAGCTGTGTAAATTGTTCAAAGTGACGCAATTACGTACATCTGTGTATCACCCCCAAACCGATGGGCTGGTTGAAAGGTTCAACAAAACCCTAAAACAAATGTTGAAGAAAGTGGTGGATAGAGATGGAAAGGATTGGGACTGTCTACTTCCTTATCTGATGTTTGCTATTAGGGAGGTGCCCCAATCCTCTACGGGATTCTCCCCCTTTGAGTTACTGTATGGGAGACACCCAAGAGGGCTGTTGGATATTGCCAAGGAAACTTGGGAAAGTGAGAGTTCTCCCCACAGGAGTGTGATTGAGCATGTCGCCCTGATGCAAGACCGAATTGCACAGGTAATGCCCATCGTGAAGGAACATTTGGCCCAAGCGCAGTTAGCACAGCAGAGAGTGTACAACCGTGGAGCCAAGACCCGTACCTTTTCCCCGGGGGATAGGATACTGGTACTTGTCCCTACGGTTGAAAGTAAATTCCTTGCCAAATGGCAAGGCCCCTACGAGATAATGGAAAAAGTGAGCGAAGTGAATTACAAGGTCAGACAACCAGGAAGGCGAAAGCCCGAACAGATCTATCACGTTAATCTGTTGAAAGCCTGGAGGGATAGAGAGTCCCTAGTCGCAGACACTTGGTCACCAGCTCAAACTGGTTGCGTGATTCCTGAGGTTGGAATAGCAGCCACCTTGTCACAACCCCAACAACAGGAGGTTAAGGAGTTTGTGCTTCGCAACAAGGAGGTATTCTCTGAGCTGCCGGGACAAACATCTGGGGTAGAGCATGACATCATTACCCCGCCCGGTGAAAGGGTGAAGTTAAAACCCTATCGGATCCCAGAGGCCCGACGGGAGGCAATACGGGAGGAAGTACAGAAAATGCTGAACTTAGGGGTGATAGAGGAGTCCCAAAGTGATTGGTCTAGTCCCATTGTGTTGGTGCCTAAACCGGATGGGAGCTGGCGATTTTGTAACGATTTTCGTCAGTTGAACAAAGTTACAAAATTTGACACCTACCCCATGCCACGTATAGATGAGTTGATCGACCGGCTGGGAACAGCCCGATACATGACGACTCTTGACCTCACAAAAGGGTATTGGCAAATCCCCCTGGCCAAGTCGGCCAAAGAGAAAACCGCATTTGTAACCCCAGACGGGGCGTTCCAATATAAAAGAATGCCGTTCGGGTTACAGAATGCGCCGGCCACATTCCAGCGGAAAATGGACCAGATGCTGAGGCCCCATCGGAAGTATGCTGCGGCTTACCTGGATGACATAATTGTCCATAGCACAGATTGGGCCTCACATCTGCCAAAAGTGCAAGCAGTCCTGGACTCTGTTCGGGAAGCGGGGTTTACGGCTAACCCCAAGAAGTGTACCATTGGGCAGGAGGAGGCCAAATATCTTGGGTACATCATTGGGAGGGGAGTAATAAAACCCCAACTCAACAAAGTCGAGGCCATCCAGAGTTGGCCACGTCCCAACAGCAAGAAGCAGGTACGAGCCTTTCTGGGAATCGCTGGGTATTATCGGCGATTCATTCCCCACTTTGCTTCTAAGGCTGTGCCCCTAACCAACCTGACGAAGGGGAAAGGGTCGGTCATGATTAAATGGACCCCCGAGGCTGAGGCAGCATTCCAATTCTTGAAACAAGCCTTATGTAGCCAGCCAGTGTTGTACTCACCCGACTTCTCTAAAGACTTTGTCGTACAAAGTGATGCGTCAGATGTGGGGTTAGGAGCAGTATTGTCCCAGGTCTGGAACGGGGAAGAGCACCCAGTCATTTACCTCAGCAGGAAGTTGAAGTCCCATGAGGTAAATTACGCCACCGTTGAAAAGGAGTGTTTAGCGGTGAAGTGGGCTCTAGATTCCCTTCGGTACTACCTGCTAGGTAGGCACTTTGACATGGTTACGGATCACGCTCCGTTAAAGTGGATGGCTCAAAACAAGGAAACAAATAGAAGAGTGAATAGGTGGTTCCTGGCCCTCCAGGAATTCAACTTCACAGTAAAGCATCGCCCTGGCGTTCAAATGGGGAATGTGGATGCTTTGTCTCGAGTACATGAATGCCTGATTGCTGGTGTTCCAACCCCGAGGTTAAAACAAGAGGGGGGGGTATGTGACAGCAGGAAGGTAAAGTCACCTGGTTGCATCCAGGGGGGTAGATATATTTCGCCCAGATTCAGGCTTTACGCCGACTTATACAACTAGGTGGAGAGTTGTATAAGCCCAGCTGAGGCTAGTCGGCTCATGGATGACTCATACCTCTAGGGAGAGTGTGGGGCGTCGTGCAGACAGGGAGTTGATGAGACCAGCTGAAGCTTGTCAGCTCATTTAGGCCTCTATAAGAACTCCCAGCTTCATTAGATGTTTGCTCATGCCTGGACCCAGACCTGTGTGGACTGTCTAGGGAGAGTGAACCCCTGTGCGGTGAGACAAAGCCTGTGTGGCTATTTGCTTGGACATTTAAAACCAGGGACTTAGGGACTAGGACAGCACTAGGCTGATCCCAGTTGTTAGTTAGGAAACCTGTATGTTTAGTCAGAGGTCAAGTTGACCAGGATTTATTTTGTTTATGTTTCTTTTGCTTTGCTGTGTTTTGTCACTGTAAATAGAAAATAAACCGCACCTTTTTGATTTTGAAAACCACAACCTCCGTTTGCTGGGCCTGTTTTTGTGTGGGGAGCCCATCTCGGGGGTCACACACACCCGCTGCCGAGCTAACCCCCTCACAGTATGTAACTTAATACTGGCAATGTTATTATCCTTATAAAATATTATTGCAGGTGCAATCCTAAAAGCTGTGAATCTGATAAATTTCCAACAGAAGTCAAACCTACAGGTACTGTAAATTATGATTATGCCAGTCAACTGGTTGAATACAAGTATTTATAAGGACACTAAGCATACAAAGATGATTTGATGGTCCATCTGGTCCAGGTTCGTTAGAAAAATTTATTTCTTCTGGTTCTTATTGGGCCATATCATTTGAGGATTATCATTAAAATCATCATAATGTACACCAGAACCATTCTGTTCATCATTTGCATACACAAACCTTAAGAAGGCATTTAGCAAACAAGTCTTCATTTTAACCCCAGTGGCCCACTCTGCCTAGTAATTTTTTATTTGCATACCTCTAGGAAATGCTAATAGGAAATTGAACCCAGTTGACTGTATTTTTATATAATAGGTCTTCTTGGTCTATATATTTTTTACTTTTTAAATTCCCTTTGTCATAAAATCCCTCATGGTTTAGTACACATTTTATATGGTTAAAAGACTCATTGCCAGCTAATAAAACTTTTTTTTTTTTTTTTAAGACAAAAACAAGTACAAACCTTGTAATGCAAAGGATTACAACACAGATAATAGCGATCTGAATGGTTCCAATCACTGCTGCTATTAAGACATACTGGAAGCGTACAGGGCCTGGGACCACGTATAACACATTAAAGTCTTTTTTGTCACATTTTGAACCACTATATCCTGCATCACATCTGCAAAGATAAATACATTGTTTTATTAGAACAATAATCATGCCATTACATGTTGTTCGTATTTGTAGTTTCTTTCATTGTATTTTGCAAACATCCAATCAATTGTCAAATCAAAACAGCCAGAAAACTGTGTTCAAAGTGCTCACGCTTCTTCTGAGTCAGTTAGTTTATCATCTCTTTAAACTTTTGTCAATGCAACAAGGCTCATCTTGAAACTGTCACTTGGTTGAAATGATACATTGAAATAAAATGTAATTCACACTGCCTACTCTGACCAGGGAACCCCCCCCCCCCCCGCCCCCTCCAATAAACATTTACCCACTCAAACACACCAAAATATTATTAATGAAGAGTAAGAAAATGTTATGGTAAGTATTGCGATTAATATTTTCATCTTAAAATCTCACTGAGGATATTGAATGTGCAACAACTAAAACCAGATTAACTTTCTATTCTAAGATGGCCATAACAACAAGAACACATTGTAGTAAGAGAACATACTGAGGATCTTAAAGTGGAAGTAAATACTCTGTTCGTTTTCAGCCAAGGAAGCTGCCATCTTGGTTTCTGTTTAGTCTTAAACTATCATGATGCTGCACATGTGATCAGTTATGATACCAGCCATTGGATGGTTTGATAGTTTGGTTGAGAGCACATCCAATGTGACCGTTACATTCCCGGAATGTGCCGGAAATGTTATATTTTTTTTAAACTGTTAAATTTATGGGTTTACATCCGATTTAAGAAAACTATCCTGAGTTTCAACAACTAAACAGTACTAACAAATATTATTTAGAAGTGTTTATTGTTAGATTTTTTTTTGTTGTAAAACGTTTCTTGTATTTAGAAAAAAAGAAAGCATTGTTTGTTTTTCCCTTACATTGCAAAGCCATGTCTATTTTTTTGTAATTTGCTTCCATCTAAACCAGGGTTCTCAAACTAACAGCCCTCCAGCTGTGGCAGAACTACAAGCCCCATGAGGCATTGGAAGGCTGACAGTTAAAAGCATGACTCCCACAGGCATGATGGGACTTGTAGTTCCGCAACAGCTGGAGGGCCGCCAGTTAGAAACCCCTGATCTAAACTGACCCTACAGTACACCTAGAGATAAAGTATGTTTAAATAATATCTGTAAGCCAAAATGGCAAAACCGTCAATGCTACAATCAATACATTAAACAGCTTAAAGCACTACAGACTCCGTTTTTGTTTGTTTTTTTGCATCCAGTTTATGCAGATTTCATAAATTTGATAAAAAAATATATATTTTCCTAGATATAGGTAAATAGTGGTTATTATGTTCGACCTTACATTTGCTTATACAAATGTCTTGCCCTCTCAACACACACCTCTCATTTTTAAACAACCTGTGCCTCCAACAGTATCATTTAGTCAGATATACAGTAACAGTCCACGACAACCCATTTTTAAAATCCAAAATGGTATTTGTGTAAAGTTACACTGTAGCGATGACAAAACTAATATTGATGCATTGGTGGTAATATGAAGTCAATGGAGAGTTTGTAGTTAACATGATCAAAATATTACTCCATTGATAACATGTATAGTTATCTTCAAGTATTTTTCTTTTTCTTTCTGTGTTTTATTATAAAGACATGTCCTGTTTGATAGTACTTTTGTGGTACTACCCAAAGTTACCCAAAAATGCAATTTCCCCAAAGTAATATGTTATTCGTAACTTCTGCCAGACAACATAGGGTACGCAACAGTAATTCTAAATCCATCTTTTGACTTTCATTTGTTTCTATGTGCTGTGCACCACATATGGATGGTTCAGCACAAGAGCTTTGTTTGCAATTCAAATAAAACTTTGCCCAGCTCAGAAGTCTGTAAGGCAGATAGAGAAAAGGAGGGGTATTCCTAAATAGTTATATTCTAAAGCAGTGGTTAGGAAATAAAATGATATTTTTATTACTGTCAAGGCTGGCTTCTACCCAAGCTTAAGACAAAATTATGGGTGTTCCTATGGGGGGAGTTAAGGCCAGGACTGAAGCCCCACCCCCTCTATATTCTGCAGTCCGTCCTGTCCATACCTCCCCTGCTACCTTACTTGTATATAAAACACTAAGGCCTCTCTGAACTAGCAGAATGGTCTGGGCTCAGTCAAGCTAAGGTTTTATGTGCATGGGAGGAGAGGAAGCACAGATAAAACAACATAATTAGAAAGAGAGTTGTCAGCTTACAGAGGAGGAGAAAGGGGGCTGTGCAGGCTGTGTGTGCACTTTCCATCAGGCTCCCCCACCTCTGAGCTGTAATTTAGAATTGGTTTCACCTTCGTCCAGTGTTTGTTATACATAAAATTGGGGTAGAAGGGCCAGAGCACACATTTAAATTGAGGCAAGTGCTTTGTGCACTGGGTCCCATGGGGGATTTAACAAACATTTTTATACTTGTGGCAGTACTTCTTTAAGTAGAGCTACATTGTAAACAAAGTTTGCATTCTCACCACCAAGCCTTTTCTGGCACTTTTTGTTTACAAGTTTAAATCAGTATTTTTTCTTGAAAATTACTTATAAACCCCAAACATTATATATATCTATATCTATCTATAGATATAGATATATATAGATATCTATATCTATATATATATATAGATATAGATATCTATATATATTGTAAGATTAGGGGTTGTTAGCTCTCATGGTAGATGTGTTTTTCCAGTGATTCAAGCCAGTCAGGAACTCTATTTAAGGGCATGGTAGCCCACTTTTATTTAAAAGCACAAAAAGTTCACAAATACATTAGTAGCCCTCACAGGGGGTTCCACCATTACTGTATCTTGCATACTCAACAGTTTAGCCTCCTGGCTTTCATTCTAGCGATCCGGCTGTCTCAGGCCTTTAGCCTAGGCCTAAAGTCTGCTCCCCAGAACAAACAGAGTTTCCTAGAGATAAGCTCACTCCTCGCTTACTCCTGGTCAGTGCTTTGCTGCTCAAACATCAATGACATCTGCCTCTTGCAGACACGCACACTTTGGCTGCACCCATGCAGCATAGATAGCCTCTGACTCCTCTCAGAGGGATGGGAGTCCACCTGACTCCCATGCACAGACTTCCTGTCTGTTGGGTGGAGCCCTGAGCTATAGTCAGGTCAGAACTAAATAGCTGAACACACAGCTGTGCAATCAGCATGTCTTTCTCTACAAAATCTGGCGTAAACCAACACTCTTTAAGGTTGCACAGGGTCCCACCGCCACAATATATATAGATATATCTAGATATATATATATATATATATATATATATAGATATATCTATATATATGTAGATATATATATATATCTGTATATATATATTTTTTGCAAAGACCCTAGGGAATATAATGGTGTTGCAATTTTTTGTAACATGGTATTTGCGCAGCGGTTTTTCAAACACAATTTATCTTGGAAAAATACACTTTAACCACTTCTCTACTGTGCACGAAAACCCCTTTCCTGCCCAAGCCATTTTTCAGCTTTCAGCGCTGTCACACTTTGAATGACAATTGCGCGGTCGTGCGACGTGGCTTCCAAACGAAATTTGCGTCCTTTTTTTTCCACAAATAGAGCTTTCTTTTGGTGGTATTTGATCACCTCTGCGGTTTTTATTTTTTGCGCTATAAACAAAAGAAGAGCGTCCAGTTTGGAAAAAAAACACTATTTTTTACTTTTTGCTATAATAAATACCCATTTTTTTTTTTTTTTATAAAATGTTCCTCAGTTTAGGCCGATACGTATTCTTCTACATATTTTTGGTAAAAAAAAAAAAAATCGCAATAAGCGCGTATTCATTGGTTTGCGCAAAAGTTATAGCGTGTACAAAATAGGGGATAGATTTATAGCATTTTTATTTTTTTATTTTTTTATTAGTAATGGCGGCGATCTGCGATTTTTTATTGTGACTGCGATATTGCGGCGGACACATCGGACACTTTTGACACATTTTTGGGACCATTCACGTTTATACAGCGATCCCTGCTATAAAAATGCATTGATTACTGTATAAATGTGATTGGCAGGGAAGGGGTTAACCACTATGGGGCGGGAAGGGGTTAAATATGTTCCCTCAATGTGTTCTTACTGTGGGGGGAGGGGACTGACTGGGGGAGGTGACCGATGGTTGTCCCTATGTACAAGGGACACACCATCGGTCCCCTCTCCCTCACAGGACGTGGATCTCTGTGTTTACACACAGAGATCCACTTTCCTGCTCGTTTCCCGGGCAATCGCGGGTGCCCGGCGGCAATCGCGGCCGCCGGGCACGCGCACCGGGGCCCTGTGAACGCGGCGGGCGAGCGCGCGCCTCCTAGCTCGTTTTAAAGGGAGGACGTCATATGACGTCCTCCCAGAACGAGAGTATCCTCCGCCCGCCGTCAATTGACAGTGGACAATTGGACAAATGGTTAATGAATAATAAAAAAAAAACTATATATACACCACAATTCTTTTGTAAAAGATGATGTTATGCTGAGTAAACATATACTTAACATGTCATGCTTTAAAATTGCACAGGCGCAAACAAAGGTACATAAAAATCTCCATAGGCAACACTTTAAATTCTTTAACGGGTTACCAGTTTAAAGATATAGAGGAGGTCTAGCACTACACTCGCTCTAATGTTCGCGGCGATACCTCACATGTGTGGTGCAAATACCGTTTACATATGCGTGCGTGCATGACTTATGTATGTGGTCGCTTCTGCGTGCGAGCACAGAGGGATGAGGGCGCTTACAATTTGTTTTCCTTATTTATTTATTTTTGATCTTTTGCTATAAAAAAAATCATTGTTTACTTTCGCGCTAGACCGGAAGCGTCATCATTATGTCACTCCGGTCCTCCAAGGACACAGAAGTGATCAGAGACAATCTAGTCTCTGTTCGCCTCTGTGACCATCCGGCCGCACCATCAGGTCGTTTCTCAGGCACGCCGGCAAAAATGGTAACCGGGACCTCCCCTCCCACCGTTTCTGAAAGCAATCCAGCAGCTAAGGAGCCACTTGGACCACTTTCATGAGAAAGCCAGCCATCAGCTGAAAAAAGCAACACCAGGGTTATGGCTGATATCTTCAGCCATAACCCCAGTAAACCACTTGCAAATTGCAATGTATATATACGTATTGTGGTCGGCAAGTGGTTAATGTGATTTGTTTAATAAACAAAATGCTTCACTAAAAAAATATATACATTAGATTATTTTCTTATTTTTTTCTTTCAGGTAAATATCAAATAATGCATATGCACTGTAAGGGTCCTTTCACACGGGGCGGATCCGTGCAGATCCGCCCCGTGAAGCTCCGCTTGCTCAGGTATAAGTAAATGACACAAGCTTTGGGTTCATTAAAACACCATTAATTGGGTTAAAAAAAACAAGACAGGGAGAGTAAGTACTTGGATTTAACCTGGTATAAGCCTCTTTTAGCTTTTGTACAACAGGGGTGGAGTGTGAGAGGAAGAAGCAGTACAAAAATAGGAAGAGAAAGAAGATAGAGAGATTAGCTCATCACTGTGCTGCTTCTCCTCTTACTATACTGTCAGAAGCTGTGGCAAGTTCAGGAAAGACTGAGCTCAAAGGAAGTGGGTTGAATGATGCTTGACTGATGAGGACATCAAGCAGCAGAAAAAAAATACTGTGGGGGACATACTTGAATTGCAGCAAAAGCAATTTTTTTTTTTTAAATATTTTTATAGGGTATTTAATATTATGTTATAGTTCTGTTTTAGAGCTTTAAGCGTTAAACAACATCTGTATTCCATTTTATACTTACCCACATACCCTCATTACTATACTAAGCACATAAGCTGCAAACATCTATATTTGTCCATTGTGTTTAGAAAATAAAATGGCATACAGTTGTGGATGTAAGATTTACCGTATATATTCGAGTATAAGCCGAGTTTTTCAGCACTTTTTTTGTGCTGAAAATGCCCCCCTCGGCTTATACTCAAGTCACCTTTTTGTGTCTGATCTCCCGGAAGTTTGGGACCCGATACCGGCCGGTCGTAGGTCCCCTGGACCCCAAACGTGGCACGCATGTAGCCCCACTCTTCCTCTACATGTGTGCAAAGTTTGTTGTCCAGGGGACCTATGGCCGGGGAGCACTGATTTTTCAAAGCCGGGCACCCCTTCCATAGACTCCCATGTTAAACAGTAATTTCTCCAGTGAATTTGGGGACCAGGTACCGGCCGGTCGTAGGTCCCCTGGACCAGAAACTTGGCATACATGTAGCACTATTTCTCCTCTATAAGTGTGCAAAGGATTTTGTTTGGGGAACTTACGGCCGGGGAGCACCGATTTTTCAAAGCCGGGCACCCCTTCCATAGACTCCCATGTTAAACGTCAGTCTAGTCATGGACACAGTGAGGCATGGGCACAGTGAGGCATGGACACAGTGAGGCATGCACATGGACACAGTGAGGCAAAGTGAGGCACAGTGAGGCATGCAGATGGACACCCTAGGCTTATACTAGAGTCAATACGTTTTCCCATTTTTTTGTGGTAAAATTAGGTGCCTCGGCTTATATTCGGGTCAGCTTATACTCGAGTATATACAGTACATAGACACATCATAAATTAGGACGTCATATGACATCCTGGACTTTGAGTGGAGATATCCGAATGATGCCTGCAACTGCAGGCATCATTCAGATATCTTTTCTTTTAGCCGGAGATTCCCTGCAAAGTAAATCATCAGCTGTTTAGCCGCATGATTGCTTTTACAGGCAGCGAGAGGGGACATCCTCCCTCCCGTCGCCCTCTAGTGCTTCACCCGGCTTGCTTACCATACAGCAGGCCGTGGATAAGATGGTCCCCGACCATCTCTATGACCCTCGGAGGCCGGAAAGGATGTCATGATGTCACTTCCGGTGCTGGCAGATGTAAACACTGCTGTTTTTTTTGCTGGAAAGCCTCAGATCGATTGTTTTTTTTTTTATCTCAGGCTTTTTAGCATAGAGGAGAGATCTGAGGACTTGGACACCATATCTCTTCATAAAGAGGACCTGTCATGCCCTATTCCTACTACAAGGGATGTTTACATACCTTGTCATAGGAATAAAAGTGATAAAAAAATAAAAATAAACAATAAAAAAAATGTAAGCGCCCCCATCCCATCATGCTCGCACGCAGAAGCAAATGCACATATAGGTCGTGCCCGCATATGTAAGCACCATACAAACCACACATGTGAGGTATTGCCGCGAACATTAGAGTGAGAGCAATAATTCTAGCACTAGACCTCCTCTGTAACTCTAAATTGGTAACCTGTAAAAAGTACCGAAGTTTGGCACCATTCCACGAGTGTGCGCAATTTTAAAGCAGTATAAGTGCAGCCCGGTGAAGTAGAGTATGACAAATAGATGTGCAATCTTGTTACCAAAAATTTCAATGGATCAGGGACAGGTGAGTATAAAGCTGGTGTGTGGGAAAGTGGGCACAGCAAGTTATAATATGTAAATGTGTCACTTTGCACTTTAAATGTTATGATTCTGAGAAGGAATATTTAATGATTATGACAAAAGTAGATGAATACTAATTTCAGGAAAGAGTCAGGAAATTTGTAAAAACATCATTTAAAAGCTTCTCTGATTTGCAAACAGGTAACATCACTATTAATCCTCCCCTCTAGGTTAATTATCCTATCTCATTTCTCTGTCTGAAAGTTAAAAGGTTAATTTAGAGATCTATATTTGCTTTTACTCAGTTTTGACCAGTCCCCCCAAAATCAGACCCTTTTTTTATGCAGAACTTTAAGAGTATTTTTAATGCACATCCATTAACTTTGATTACTATTTCAAATTTAGAAATGTTTAGTGAAGGAGAAACTTAATTTAATTAAATGGACAATAATAAGTACATTATATTGTGTTAACAAGAACATGCATTATACATTTTCCAATGTTTTACAAATAAAGATGACAGACAAGCTGTTTCTGATGTTGTCTCTTTAGCACTTTACATATAACCCAGGGTTTTAGGAGCAGAAATAGGCCCCACTGGGTCTAATCAACAGAAAAGCGGAGGGACAAAACTAACCTTGAGGAGAGGAGTAGAAAGGGACCATGGTAAAGGGGGAAATAGCTCATGGTGTCGCTTCTTTTTAAACTGCAGCCTAGCAAAAGTGCCTGAATACTGTGCAAGGAGTCAGTTGAATATTTTGCTGTCCTTTTTCTGTGAAATATCAACACTCAGCTGCCTGGTGTCTCTCATTTTAAGCTGCAGCCCAATAAAATTGCTTAAATAATGTGCATAAAGTCAGTATAATGTTGTGCAGCATTTTTTTCTGTGAAAGATTATACTCCAATGTTGATTTTCTGATTCAAAGCAGCCTGATGTCTATCCTCTTGAAAGTGACGTCTAATAAAACTGCTTATATATGGTGAATATAGTCAGTACTATATTTGGTTGGGTTTTTTCTGTGAAAAATACACTTGAACTTTGATTTCTGCTGTATGATGTTTCTCCATTTAAAAATGTGGCCTACAATAGTGCTTAAATTATCTTTACGACATTAGTATATTTTGTTGGCTTATTTCCTGTGAAATAATACACTCTAATGTTGATTTTTTATTAAAAGCTGACTGGCGTCTCCTTTTAAGCTGCAGACCAATACAATTGCTTAAAAAAATGTGCCTAATGTCAGTATAACATTGTGCTGGATTTTTTTCTGTGAAATATTATACTCCAATGTTGATTTTCTGATTTAAAGCTGCCTGGTGTCTCTTTTTTTAAAGTGAAGTTTAATAAAACTGCTTGTATGCTATATGGTGAATAGAGTCAGTACTATATTTGGGTGGATTTGTTCTGTGAAATAATACACCCTGATTTTGATTTCTGCTGTGTGTTGTTTCTCCTTTTCAAAATGTGTCCTACTATAGTGCTTACATTATCTTCATGGCATTCATATATTTTGCTTGTGCTTCTTTCTGTGAAATAATACACACTAAAGATTTTTGGATTAAAAGCTGCCTTTTTAAACTGCAGCCTATCAAATGTGATTAAATACTGTACAAGGGTCAGTAGAATATCCTGTTGGATATTTTTTCAACAAAATACCTACACTATACTGTTGATTTTGATTATTTGCCCTAACTATTATATTGTATGTTCTGTATTGTCATCAAAATACAGAGAGAAGATAAGGGTGCTCTGGTGGAGGTGGATAGCTGGTCAGAGGGATGATAGTTATGAGATAGCACTTCTGGTAGCACTTTGTTTAGAGGAGAAGCAACTCTGAAGATATAAAAAAGAAAAAGAAAGGCGCCTCTAAGTGCAGTATGCAAAATTTTATAAAGTGCACAAAGGGTTAATAGCACTTACAAGATCATGGAGTGTTAAAAGACATGATAAAATCAGGAGTCCTCATCTGTGGCATGTGTCCATCCTCACATGGTGGTAGAGAGCAGTGTAGAGCCGTTCAGCAGCTGTAAAGCGTTCTCATACGTGTTGGAGAGAGGAGGCAGCAGGGAAGCCTGTATTTCGGGTTCACTGCGGGACACACGAGGCTGATGGTGTCAGTGTGTCCCGCAGTGAACCCGGAATACAGAATACAGACAGTTCTAAATGCCATAGCTCACTAACTCATTCATACTGGTCACATACTGATCATTTTTTTCAGTGCCAGCTATATCATGTCCTGTGATTTTTTTTCCTGATTCTTTTTTTCATCCTACCTGGCATATTAGGGAGGGAAGCTGATAATTGGCCTGAAAGAAGGAGATGAGAGTTTTAGTCCATCTGTGGTTTTTTGATTTGTCCTTTTTCCTTTGTGCATTAGCAAGGACCCACCAAGATTCCTGCATGTAATGGATCTTGAACTGTGATGCTGTAAAAGGAGCTTACTGTATATCTCACCCCCCTGGTGCTCTAGAAAGCTTTAAGGAAAGAGTATCACATTTCAATTCATGAGGTCAATATAGAGCATAGAGCAGTACTGCTTCTCTGGAACTTGTACTTGTCCATGTAGCACTGCTTATCAACTGGTCTATGTTGCTCCCTCCAAAACATTTACAAATGTTTCATATTCCTACGTGCAAATATTATGAGATTAAATACTATTTATAAAAGATGGCAAGACCCACTTAAAAATAGAAAAGTTGTTCTGGAAGTGACTTATTTTCAATGTGTACAACTTTTTTTTTTTTGAATTCAAACAACTTTTATTAGGTATAGACAAATTAAAAGGTACAGAGCATGTACAACTTTTAAATCTAAGTTAATTCAGATCTATAATATTTCACAGAACTCTGCAGCAAAGCTTGCTATTGACATTGAGTTTTCCGAAGTGCAAAAGATTTGTGATAATAAATACAGGTCTTCATAAATGTAAAAAGACATGGTATTATCCTAAAATAATTCAATGGAGAGCCATTGTCATCTCTTAATGGAAATCCCATACAAGCTGGAATGTAAGCAGATTTTAACATTAGTTGGCAACAAATGGACCAAGACTATGTAAATAAAAATTCAGAATTAATTGAGTAATGTCCATTTTTTTATTTTCACTAACATACAACTTTTCAGGACAAGCTTTTGGGGTATATCCCCTCATGGGCGTCCATTGAAATTTTTTCAGGGGGGGGGCGCTTTGGCAGCGGCGATACACAGTCGCATTTTACCCTTTCTTCGACCGCTAGCGGGGGTTAAAAGCGACCCCCCAACGTTAAAATGTAAAAACACCCCACTGTGCCCCCTGCATCTTTTAATATCTCTTTGTCACTACTGTGTACCCTCTCTCCACAACTGCATCTCTGGACCCCTTTACATTACACAGCACCCCACAGCTCTGGACCCCTTTACATTACACAGCACCCTGCATCACTGGACCCCTTTACATTACACAGCACCCTGCACCTCTGGACCCCTTTAAATTACACAGCACCCTGCACCCCTTTACATTACACAGCACCCTGCACCCCTTTACATTACACAGCAGCACCCTGCACCTCTGGACACCACACACACTACACTCTGACCACTACACTACACACTGACTACACTGACCATATGTATGACGTGTCCTATGATGTCATGTCTCTGCAGTCACACACACACACGTGTTGTAGGACATCTCCTCCTCCCTCCATACCGCACACATAGCCCGGCTCTCCTTCCTTCTCACCTTCAGCAGGTCCAGCAGGTGTGTGCAGCAGGCCGCCCCGTAGGATGCCAGGCCCCCGAGGTACTACCACCACCGACTCGAGACACCCTCCGCTCCGCCATCTCCCCCCGGCTCTTTTTCATCTTCTCTCGCCGGGAGCGCTGCACAGTCTAAGGGCCAGGGGCGGAGCCGGCCCGTGCCCGGGAGAACGAGAAGAGCCGGGGCCAATTGGGTTGCAGCGCGAGGCCCCGCCCAGCCAGCACTGCCAAACCACGAGACGTGGCCGCCTTAAAGCGGCAACGGGGAGGTGTGGTGGTCCCGGGGGGAGGAGGAGGGAGTACATGTGCTGCGGTGCAGATCTGTGCGGGGCTGGAAGTGGGTGTAAGGGCGGCGGAAGGTGTAGAACACTGCTAATTTGGCCAACACCTTCTCAATTCCAGGGGGGGCAAATGACCCCCCTTGCCCTATGGAGCGGACGCCCATGTATCCCCTTTTTCAAGGTCCCAGCAGTACTAATTCACAAAAGGTTTAGCAGAAGGTTAAAAAAGACAATCTTCTAAGGGAAAGGAAAAAAACAAAAGAAAAAAACACACACAAAAAAATGTACACAACAATGGTAATAAAAGTATTATTATTATTGATATTATACAGGACTTATATAGCGCCAACGGATTGCACAGCGTTTTACAACATGGGGGCAGACAGTACAGTTACAATACAATTCAATACAGGAGGGATCAGAGGGCCCTGCTCGTTAGAGCTTAGCGTAGTTAGTGAGATAAGACAGATGGAGAGTTGAAGACTGGGGAAGGGGGATGACAATCACAAAGGGGGTTCAAAAGTTACCCTTTCCTGTATAGTTTTAAAATTTCTTTTACGAACTAAGGCACTTTTCCTTTCCCTCAGAGATTGTCTTTTTTTAAATTCTGCTAAAACTTTTGTTAATTAGTACTGCTGGGACCTTGAAGAAGGGGACAAAAGCTTGTCCTGAAAAATTGTATGTTATTTTTATTTGCACTATCGTAGACAGTACTCAATTGTTTCTGTCACAAGTGCACCAATAAAGCTACAATCATCTCAATCAAGATGTTATATAAAAATACAGAAATGTTTGTCAGGATTGTATAAACAGGAAAATGTCCACATTCTGTGGTCTAACTTTGCACAAACTGCTTAAAATGTGCCTGTTTTTTTGCTCCTTTGATATGTTGCTGCCTATGTGGTGTAATAAAGTTCCAGAGATGGGGCTGAATGGGGTGCACAGCTTTTTTTTTTTATTCAGTGGCAAGAGTCCAGGAAAGTCTTTTGGTTTGAATCGCAATGGTGATTAGATCCTATGGTGCTAGTAGCAGCTTCTATACAAAAACATGTTTTTCTGATTTACTCACAGAGTATAAGGGAAAACAATAAAATGACTTGAAATGAGTGAACCAATTTGCCGGTTTTAAGATCTGATCCATGATGCAGGTTGAAATAAAAGGACATTTTCACACTCTATTGTAAGAAGGAAATTGTGCTGAAGGTCTTTTTACAATGTTTCCTCTCTATACACTGTTATTTAATGAATTAGAGATCTGGCATAAGATAAGTAATTTGCTCAGTTGCTTTAATTTGTGCTTCAGTGGTCTGTATAGTTTCTAAAGGTTAATATATATTTGCTTAATGTGAACTTAGGATCAGCTAGCATTTCTCTCATATCAGAATTTCTAATGCTGAACAATTTTATCTCTGGAAAATAAAAAAAAACATTTTAGCTGTCTATATACTCAGTCTTCAGTATTCAATTTTTGTTACCCCAGAATTGTGTACTGTGTACCCAGAATTTAAGTTTAGAAATATGATGTTTTTTCTTTGACTGCAAGTGGAAGGCTAAAGCATATGTGAACCCTCACCTTGTAAAACAACATATCCAGTTTAAAATAGAAATGCAAGGCAAAACATTTATGTATTTATATTAAAAAAACATTCTAAATACCTGCATTCTAAACAGCTGCATAAGAGGCTAGGAGAGGTGTGGTGGAGGCTGAAGGGGAGGGGGGGGGGGTGTCAACAGAAGGCAGAGAAACAGCAGCACATTAATCTTCCCAGTGATTGCCTGTGCAGGGGTGTATGTCAACACACATCTTGGCCATTAGAGGGCAGGCAGACTGAGATTGATTTACTAAAGGCAAATAGACTGTGCACTTTGCAGTTGCCCTCTGCAAGCGCAGTTGCTCCAGAGCTTAGTAAATGAAAGATGACCATATAGGCAGAATCAAGATGCAATACCAAATAACAGGGCAAGAACAGAGCCAGACAGACTGAAGGTAGAGCCAGGACAGAAATGCATAGATGGCAGTGTTGCCAACCATCAGTATTTTTATTGTTTAGTATTTTTGGCAGCCAGTAAAAAAAAAACGGGAACTTTTCTCCTGCCAGTAAATGTCAGTAAGAGGTAAAGGTTGCCAGTGAAAAAATATGACTGTGATGCTTGGCTCAGACTTGCGGATGCACAGCTCGGGTCCGGTGACGGCCGAGACCATCCAGACCTGCTACAGTGTGTTTGGGTGGTGCCTGATCGTGTCGTGTGAGGTTATATTGCAAGGGAGCTGAGCGAAGTGGCCAGAGCCTTGTGTGTGGATCTACAGGATGGGAGAAAGGCAAGCAGGGAGCGGGACTGTCAGTGCTGTTTGGACTGGAGGGGACTGAAGAGACCACCTGGCATGGAGAGAGACTGTCGCTGTTACTCAGGAGGGGGCGTTTCTGTGATCTGTGCTGCTGCACACTGCTGTCAGTGTCACTGTGAGAGTCAATTTCATGTGTGTGTGCTGCCCATTCTAATTTCCTGCCCCTCAGCCACTTACTTACTATTTGAAAATAAAATAAGAAATATGTTTTTTGCCTTTTACCTTAAATCACATTGATAATTGCATATTGTACTTATTTGTAGCCTAACTACTGAGATTTGTACTTTGAAATGTAATTTTGTAACTTTTGGAAATGTGCTGTGCCAGTAAGTTTTGGGTGTTTTGTCAGTAAATGTCAATCTGGTAGTTTGGCAACACTGATAGATGGGAACAAAGTCAGGACAGGCTGCATTCAAACTCAGAAACCCAGAATAATCCAAGTTGAAATAAGAAACAAGAAAACATCTAGAAAGGCTGAAAACACACACCTTTGATCAAGTACTGACTGAATGTTCTGAACTCCCTTTTAGCTCTCCATTTTGAAGTCAGGTGTGCAGCTGCAACATGATCGTACTGTAGGGCTGGGTATCATCCAACAGATGGACCAGTTTTCAAGCTAAATATTACACTATACGAGTTTTTAAGCCAGAAGCTAGTGGTTTGGACTTTAAAGGCACATGGTAGACAAAAGTAAAAAACTAAAGGTATTTTATTGTAGAAAAGTTTTTTCATATAAGACAGTCATAAAACATCAAAGTATTTGATCAAATATTATTACTGGTCCACAGAGGTGATCATAATAATCATCATACAGTACATTTTCCTTAATTAGACTCAAGTGAGTAGAAACAAATGTTACGCGTTCATAAAACGCTTCCTCAGGAACATATATATATATGAATATGGTAGGCCGTGTTGAAAAAACAACAGTTAATCAGCCCATCTACCTAGACAATGGCGATGTATCACCTAAACTATACTTACACGATATCACCTCCTCGACTGGCGATATTCTATAATACATCGCCATTGTCTAGGTAGATGGGCTGATTAACTGTTGTTTTTTCAACACGGCCTACCATATTCATATATATATGCTCCTGAGGAAGCGTTTTATGAACGCGTAACATGTTGAGCAAGCTCTCCACCTCCTCTGGACCCACTGCCTGGTTATCAATCCTATAGTTATATTATTATCACCTTGTTTCTACTCACTTGAGTCTAATTAAGGACAATGGACTGTATGATGATTATTATGATAACCTCTGTGGACCAGTTATACTATTTGATCAAATACTTTGATGTTTTATGACTGTCTTATATGAAAAAACTTTTCTACATTAAAATACCTTTAGTTTTTTACTTTTGTCTACCGTGTGCCTTTAAAGTCCAAACCACTAGCTTCTAGCTTAAAAACTTGTATATTATCGGGACGCTGGCACATTGTTATTGGTGTATACACAGTGTCACCCTGTGTAAGGATACACGTTAAAACCCAAATTTCCTTCATAAATATTACACTATAGTGTCCATAGTGTAACACAATAAAGGGATTGATTTACTAAAACTTGAGAATGCTAAATCTAGTACAGCTGTGCATGGTAGCCAATCGGCTTCTAACTTCAGCTTGTTCAATTAAGCTTTGACATAAAAACTGGAAGCTGAATGGTTTCTATGTAGCGCTGAACCAAATCATGCACGTTCCAGTTTTAGTAAATCAACCCCATAGTGTTCATAATGTAATAAAAGTGTAATGTGATATAGGGGGTTATTTACTAAAGGCAAATCCACTTTGCACTACAAGTGCAAAGTGCACTTGAAATTGCACTGAAAGTGCACTTGGAAGTGCAGTCGCTGTAGATCCGAGGGGGACATGCAAAGGAATTAAAAAACAGCATTTTAGCTTGCACATGATTTGATAATAAAATCAGAAGAGCTTCCCCTCATTTCAGATCTACCCCTTAGATATACAGCGACTGCACTTCCAAGTGCACTTTCAGTGCAATTTCATGTGCACTTTGCACTTGTAGTTTGCACTTGTAATGCAAAGTGGATTTGCCATTCGCAAATAACCCCAAGAGTGTCCAAACCCATGCAGCAAAACAGCTTTTGCATTCCTCTGGATATTTACAAGTGAAGAAAGAAATCCTATTTATAAAGAATAGGAAACTAAACTTTTTCTATGCTATTGTAACAAAGACAACATATAAATTTCCGCATTGAAAATAATGTGAACTAAAAATAAATGCAATTTGACAACATCAAACTACTCTTACAGTTTCCATAATAAACTCAAAAAGGCATACTGAAAATGCTGCGCGACTTAAAAACAGAACGTGGAGGACTTCTCGATTATAGGAAACAAAAGCAGAAATATTTTCCAAACAGTGAGGAAAAAGTGGAGAGCATTTTAGTAAAATACAAAATGACACTTGAAAGAAACTTTAGATGTTGTCTGGATTACAGGCAGTTCACTACTTAAATAATCTGCTGTATTTGCACAAAGGACGCCAACACAATTCAGGTGCAATACAGAGCACCACATTTACAATACTGCAAACTGTAGCTATATCTCTCTCATATATACAGGTAGTCCCCGGGTTACAAACAATATATGTGTAGTAGGTTTGTTCTTAAGTTGAATTTGTATGTAAGTTGGAACAGATACATTTTTTAGGTTTAACTTCAGCCAAATAAGTTTTGGAAGGGTTAACACCCCTGTAACATTTGTCTTGCTGTCTGTGCCCCTGTTCAAAAGATGTCATCTCACTGTCCCTGTGATAATTTAATTTAAAAAATGTTGGGATTTTGTTGGTTTTGTGGAAACCGGGATTGGTGATAAAGCTTCAGTGGAGACACTTTTTTTCCCGTAATAACTCTTATGCCGCGTACACACGATCACTTTTCTCGTCGGGAAAAATGTAATTTTTTCTCTTGGACGAGAAAAACGTCCGTGTGTAGGCTCTCCAGCATTTTTCCTGACGAGAAAAACAGCGAGAATCACGATGAGAAAAATTAGAACATGCTCTAATTTTTCTCGTTGCGAATCACGGCATTTTTTTCCTCGGCAGTTTTCCCATAGGGAAACACTGCTAGGGAGCCTACACACGGCCGGTTTTCTCGACCAAGAGAAAACATGTCGTGAAAAACGGCCGTGTGTAGGGGACCAAGCCGGTCCTCGTTTTTCCCGTCGGGTTTCACGGCGGTGTTTTCACCGCCGTGAAACTCGATCGTGTGTACACGGTAATACAGGAGTGACTTTCCCCTCTTAAGGGTCAGTAGAAAGGAAAGTGAAATGGTCAAGAACTGGTCAAAAACCAAAAATGTATTTTTGATGGATCTCGATGTTTAAAAAATAAATTTTTTAGGAAAATTAATAATAATGGTTTAAAATGAGTAATGAATGTACAAAAACATTTTTGGAACTTTATTTTGTCATTTTTGGTGTAGATATTGCTTAGCGGTTTTTCTTTTTATAGGAAAACAAAAGGTCAAAATAAGAACTAATAAGAACTAAATAAATAAAAATAGATTACACCATAAAAAGGGATTTTTTTTTCGACAATCACACCAGCAAAAAAATCCACGACTTAAGCTAATAAATAAATAACTTGAGCCATTTAAATACCTAAAAGCTTTTATAATAAACCTTGAAAAACACTTTCACCAACCAACATTTTGTCTCCCCCACTGAATTTTGCAGAGTTTGAAATTTCATCTAAAAATCTGGAAATGTTGCCATTATTTCAGCAAAGCAAATTTGGCTAACTTTGCTCACACCTTATAGTAAGTAAAAGTGAATCCCTTTGGAATAGGAAGAGATTTTTTGGGATGGGCTTTTGTGATACTGTCTGGGCCTAGTCATTCTGATAGATTCTAATTAGTAACATTTTAGATATACCGTAGTTCTTTTGGCATATTTACTATTTCAAACATGTTCAAGAATTTATTTTAAAATTATCAGAAAATAAAACTAAACTAATCCAATTCCCTTATAGGGTTTGTAGTTAGACCTCAAGATTTGTATTTTATCCTTATTGAGAAAATTCACACATTAGATGAAGAGAAGTGAAGAGCACAAGGCATTTCTACATTTCAATTGTAACTTTATGCAACATGCTTTAATCCGTTGAATAAATTAACAAAGGGTATATATGCACCTCAAGAGATTTGTAACAGCCTTTGAAGGAAATGCAGCCTATTGGGCCCCTTCTTCACTTTTAGTATTTTATGGTCTTACTCAGCCCCATCATATGTTGTTTTTATGTATAGAAGCAATTCATTTAGAAATCAAACGGATCTGGCATTTTATGGAAATTGATAAGCAAATCTTGGTAACTGTAGATATTGGTCAAACTGAACAAAACTATTTAAAGGTAGAATTAATAACAAAGATATGATCAATACCAGTTTGTGTGCCATGAGATGAATAGCATGTGTAATCAGTTTTAAGCTGATGGCAATCATGACAAACATCTGCAAATCTATATTTAAAGTGACCTTGTCATTATTCTATACATAGCAGGTTTAATGGACCGTGTTAAGGTAGGTACAAAGCAGTTACTTAACTACCTCAATACCGTACACTTTTACACCCTTGCTGCCCAGGCAGCTTTCAGCACTGTCAGACTTTAGAATGACAATTGCGTGGTCATGCAACACTGTACCCATATGAATTATTATTTTTTTCCACACAAATAGAGCTTTCTTGTGGTGGTTAATAATCACCACTGGGTTTTTTTGCTAAATAAACTAAAAAAGGCTGAACATTTGGAATAAAAAATGTGTTTTCTTTGTTTCTGTTAAAAATGTTTGCAAATAAATATTATTTCTTCATAAATTTAGGTCAAAATGTATTTCGCTACATTTCTTTGGTAAAAATTACCCCAAATCAGTGGTTATTATTCAGTCTGTAGGAAAGTTATACAGTCCACAAACTATGGTATATAAACAAGATTGGACAATATGGCGCACTCAGGTTCAGACTCAGTACAAATAAGAAGGTATTGGGTGGAGAGGCCAAGGGAATAGCAACAGTTCTTTTTGGGGATTTAGTCTATGTAAAGTTCAAAATAATAATAATAAGTAAATAACTGTTCAGAGAAGGCCACCGATTCAAAAAGTTTTAGAAGGAAAAACTATGGTATATATACTGTAACCCCCACACTTTTATAAATATTTTATTATATCTTTTCATGTGACAACACTGAAGAAATTACACTTTGCTACAATGTAAAGTAGTTTACAGCTTGTATAACAGTGTAAATTTGCTATCCCCTCAAAATAACTCAACATTCAGCCATTAACCTTCTTAGCGGTATTCCTAAGTGTGGTTTAGGGGGGGAATTTTTCATACCAAGAGCGGTAATCCCAAGCAACACTCGGGGCTGCATCGCAGTATCCAGGAAAAGTTACTTGCCTTGTACCCTGGATTCTGAGGTGTCTCCCCACTGTGTGTGGCGGCTGTGTCTTCTGCCCAATGCTCTGTGTGCCGGGCTCCGTTCCCTGCGAGCGGTGCGACCCACGGGGACGGAGCCCGGCAGGAAATTCTAAATGTGCAAAATACATACAATACACTGTAATATTACAGATTACACTTCTGTATCAAATTATGTCACCCCCCCTTTTGTCCCTAATGCTTTGTCCAGTGCCCTGGATGTAATTTTATATTATAAATACTGTTCTTTCTGCCTGAAAACTGTCCATAGCAACCAAAAAAGTGTCCCTTTACGTCAAAAGCTGTTTTAGACCAGCTAGAAAACAGCGATAGTTAATTAGAACACTCGCAGAATTGAATGATAGTGATTTGTGGGGAAATTCGTCATCAGACACTGAAAGCGGTGACAATGACAATTCTGCAACTGAGCAAATTTCAGTGTTTTTGAGTTGATAACATTATTGAATACATTTTATTATTATTTTTGATAATTATTTATAGTTATTTATTATTTTATAATTTATAATTTTGTGTTTCAAACTTTATCATACCCGGGATGTCTACTAGACTCTCGTTTGGACAGATTAAAGTGTGTTATTCCTAAGAATTACAGGCCTACAATATAAAACGCTAAATTTCCATGCAAAAAAAGTACCGCTTTCAGCATCAACAATCTAACATAATCAGACATAATGTCCAAATTGGGCCCAAAGTGTCAATATTTTGTGAAGCCACCATTATTTTACAGCACTGCCTTAAACCTCTTGGGCATGGAGTTCACCAGAGCTTCACAGGTTGCCACTGGAGTCCTCTTCCACTCCTCCATGATGACATCATGGAGCTGGTGAATGTTGGAAACCTTGCGTTTGAAGATGCCCCACAAATGCTCAATAGGGGTTAGGTCTGGTGACATGATTGGCCAGTCCATCACCTTTACCCTCAGCTTCTTTAACAAGGCAGTGGTCATCTTGGAGGTGTGTTTGGAGTCCTTATGTTGGAATGCTGCTCTGCAGCCCAGTCTCTGAAGTGAGGGGGATCTGCTTCAGTATGTCACAGTACATGTTGGCATTCATGGTTACCTCAATAAACTGTAGCTCCCCAGTGTCGGAAGCACTCATGCAGCCCCAGACCATGACATTCCCATGACCATGCTTGACTGTAGGCAAGACACACTTGTCTTTGTACTCCTCACTAGGGATAAGCCGAACACCCACCGGTTCGGTTCGCACCAGAACCTGCGAACGGACCGAAAGTTTGCGCAAACTTTAAAACAACGTTAAAGTCTTTGGGACTCGAACGTTCGAAATCAAAAGTGATAATTATAAAGGCTAATATGCAAGTTATTGTCCTAAAAAGGGTTTGGGGACCCGGGTCCTGCCCCAGGATCAATGCAAAAAATAGTTTTAAAAACTGCAGTTTTTTCGGGAGCAGCGATTTTAAATGATGCTTAAAGTGAAAAAAAAAAGTGAAATATTCCTTTAAATATCGTACCTGGGGGGTGTCTATAGTATGCCTGTGAAGTGGCACGTGTTTCCCGTGTTTAGAACTGTCCCTGCACAAAATGACATTTCTAAAGGAAAAAAAGTCATTTAAAACTGCTTGCGGCTTTAATGTAATGTCTGGTCCCGGCAAAATGGAAGAAAATCATTGAGAAAAATGGCATGGGTACCCCCCCCCCACCCCCAGCCCATTACCTGCCGCTTTGGGTCTTGTATGGATATTAAGGGGAATCCTGCACCCAAATTAAAAAAAGGAAAGGAGTGGGGCCCCCAGGCCCTATATACTCTGAACAGCAGTATACAGGTGGTGCAAACAAGACAGGGACTGTAGGTTTGTTGTTACGTATAATCTGTTTGTAATTTTGAACTGGTACATTTTTAAAGTGTAGCTCCAGACAAAAAATATATTTTTAAGCTTTTTGGAAAACATAGGGAAGGGTTATCACCCCTGTAACATTTGTTTTGCTGTCTGTGCACCTTTTCAGAACATTTCATCTCACTTTCCGTCCCAATGACAAATGTTTTTTGAAAATTTGGGGTTTTAGTGAAACAAGGATTGGTGATAAAGCATCAGTGGAGAGGAGACACCTTTTTCCCATATTAACTTACAGGAGAAAATTTCCCTTCCTAGGGGTAGAGTCGTTGTAAGTTGGATGTTTGAAAGTAGGGGCCTGCCGTATATACTCTGCAGAAATTTGGCCCTTAGGTGTTGGTGTTGCCACAACACTGTAAGCCCTCACAGTTACTCTTGGTGGGCGCTGGAACGCCCTGCTGTGAACTATTATATCAAGAATTGTAATTACATGCCATTGTTGAACAGTGGTAGGAAAAAATAGGATTTTTATAACAGCTTACCTGTAAAATCCTTTTCTTGGAGTACATCACGGGACACAGAGCGACATAGTCATTACTAATGGGTTATATAGATACCGTCAGGTGCTGGCACTGGCAACTTCCAAAACCGGAAGTACCCTCCTCTATATAAGCCCCTCCCATCCGGGCGCACCTCAGTTTTGTAGCAAAGCAATAAGTGTCCCCAAAGAGGGGCGGGAGCTCTGTGTCCCGTGATGTACTCCAAGAAAAGGATTTTACAGGTAAGCTGTTATAAAAATCCTATTTTCTTTCTCGTACATCACGGGACACAGAGCGACATAGTCATTACTAATGGGATGTCCTAAAGCAATGCCAAATGAGGGGGGGGATACACCATATATAAGCTCAGACATGAGGATCTTTTGCGGCCTGCAACACACTGCGCCCAAAGGCGACATCCTCCTGACTTCTAACGTCCACCTGGTAGAACCTAGTAAACGTGTGAACTGAAGACCATGTTGCGGCCTTACAGATTTGAGCCAGGGAGGCCTGGTGATGCACTGCCCATGAAGTTCCAACTGCTCTTGTGGAGTGCGCTCTAACTTTGAACGGAGGCGGTCTCCTTCTCAAGCCATAAGCTTGCATAATGACCTGTCGAATCCACTTGGCTAAAGTAGATTTTGACGCTGCCTGACCCTTTCTGGGGCTTTCCGGCAGAATAAACAAAGTATCCGTTCTGCGAATCTGAGCAGTGGCTTTTAGATAAGCTTTAACTGCTCTTACTACATCCAAAGAATGCAATAACTTTTCCTCTACCGAAGTAGGTTTGGGGAAAAAAGAAGGAAGAACCACATCTTGGTTCAAATGAAACCTCGATACCACCTTAGGAAGAAAGGCTGGATGAGGACGTAACACTACTCTGTCCTTATGGATAACCAGATATGGCTCCTTACAGGACATAGCTGCTAATTCCGATACTCTTTTAGCCGAACAAATGGCTACTAGAAAAATCAATTTCCTGGTGAGAAGCACCAAGGAAATATGCTGTAATGGTTCAAATGGTTGTTTCTGTAGACCCGACAGAACCAAGTTTAGATCCCATGGACATATGGGAATATTAACCGGAGGACTAATACGCATCACTCCTTGTATAAAGGCTTTGACTAGTGAATGCGAAGCCAAGGGCCTTTGAAAAAATATTGACAAGGCCGAAATCTGACCCTTGATAGTACTCAAGGCAAGCTTCCTATCTACAGCCCACTGTAGGAAGTCCAGAATCCTACCTATTACGTACTTATGTGGATGCCATTTCTTGGCCTCACACCACGCGATGTACGCCTTCCAGATTCTATAGTAGATCTGCCTGGATACCGGCTTCCTGGCATTGATCATGGTAGATACCACAGCATTAGAGAGCCCTCTCTTTTTTAGAATGTGGGCTTCAATAGCCAGGCCGTCAAACCTAGGGCTGGTAAGGAAGGGTGGTATATCGGTCCTTGCGAAAGCAGGTCCGGACGACGTGGGAGAGTCCAAGGACTCCCCACTGAAATTTTACAATCTCCACGTACCACGCTCTTCGGGGCCACGCTGGAGCCACCGGAATCACTGGTTTCTTTTCTACCCTGATTCTGCGGAGTAATCGAGGTAACCATTGTGGCGGTGTGAATGCATATATCAGCTTGAACTGATCCCAAGGGAACACTAGGGCATCCGAGCCGCAAGCTAGGGGATCCCTTGTCCGAGAGACAAACCTGTCCCCCTTTGCGTTGAATCTGGATGCTAGAAGATCTACATCCGATGTTCCCCACCGCTGACATATTGTCCAGAAAACCTCGGGGTGAAGGGACCCTTCCTCTGGGCCTAATTGCTGGCGACTTAGAAAGTCCGCCTTCCAATTCTCCACTCCTGGAATGAATACCGCAGATATGGCTGGGACATATTTTTCTGCCCATTTCAGGATGTAATTTACTTCCCTCTGGGCTGCACGACTCCTGGTGCCCCCCTGATGATTGATATATGCCACTGCTGTGGCATTGTCTGATTGAATTCTGACAGGGGACCCTTGGAGTTTGGATGTCCATGCTACTAGGGCATACCGGGCTGCTCGTATCTCTAAGAGATTGATGGGCAGGGCCTTTTCTGCATCCGACCATCTGCCCTGGAGAGACTATTGCTCCAGTACTGCTCCCCAGCCTATAAGGCTGGCATCTGTAGTGACCACCTTCCAAGAAATCGGACTGAAGGATTTCCTTTTCTAGATTCTGGGGAACCAACCACCAACGGAGGCTCTTGCGAACGGAAGGGGACAAGGACATTGTAAGTCTAGGGCCTGAACTTTTTTGTTCCAGGCTGACAGTATGGCCCCTTGCAAATTCCTTGAATGGAATTGACCGTAGGGTACTGCTTCGAATGATGCCACCATTTTTCCCAGCAGCCTCATATACAGGCGTATGGACGGCTGTCTTTTTTGTACCCACTAAGTGGATCAAATCTTTCAAAGACAACACCTTTCCTCGAGGCAAGAATATTTTTCTCTGGCCTGAATCCAACCTTAGCCCCAAGTATTCCAGACTTTTGACTGGTTTTTAGGGCTGACTTGTCTCGGTTGATAATCCAACCGTGAGATTCCAGATACTTGATTGTCTTGTGAACGACCACGTCTAGTTTTTTCACTGAGTGGTCTATCAGCAATAAGTCATCCAGATATGCCATTATCATTACACCTTGTGTTCTTAGATTGGCCAATAAAGGGCCAGAATTTTTGTAAACACTCGTGGTGCTGTGGCCAAACCGAAGGGTAAGGCTCTGAACTGAAAATGGCGCCCTTCTACTGCAAAGCGTAGAAATTTTTGGTGGACTGGAAAGATGGGAATGTGCAAATAAGCATCCTTGATGTCGATCGCGGCTAACCAATCCTCCCCTTGTAGGGCAGTGGCCACCGATCGGATCGACTCCATCGGAAAGTCCTGATATACAGGAATTTGTATAGCCCTTTTAGAATTAATATGGGCCTCCCGTCCGCGTTTGCTTCGGGACTGTAAAGAGGTTTGAGTAAAACCCGAACCCTCATTCTTCCAGGGGAACCTCCATAATTACTCCTTGGAGCAATAGTTGTTCTAGTGCCAACAGGAGGGACTCTCTCTTCCGGGGATCCCCTGGCACGTTTGACCTCAAAAATGGGAAGGAGGAGAGTCTTTTAACTCCAAACTGTATCCCAAACCTACTGCGGAGAGCACCTATCTGTCTTGATCGTGTCCCGCCAGGTCTCTTGCGAACAACTGGAGTCCTCCCCCCACCCGACTGAGTGGGGGCTTCAATGAATTTAACTTTGGGGGAGGTTTTGTACCTCCCCTGACCCAGGGTTTCTCATTACCCTGCTACTGTCCCTGTTTTTTACCCCCGGGAATTGACCGAGGAGGCCGTCGGAACTGTTACACGGCCGATGCCCCAGGGACTGGAGAAGCAGGCCTCTTAAAGAGGGACCTCTAACTCTGTTTTTAACCGGCAAGAGCGTATTTTTACCGCTGGAAATTTTCTGGATATATTTGTCCAGGTTTTCCCTGAATAAGCGTTCACCATGAAATGGGACGCTAACCAGCCATTCTTTACAGGGAGCTTCAGCAGACCAGTTTTTGAGCCATAGGAGCCTACGCATATGTACTATAGACAGCATAAGGCGGGAGGCCTGATGGAGTGAATCCTCTATGGCGTCAACCGCAAAGCCTAAGGCTCTAGGTAGATCAGCTAGGGCAACGCCTGCTGATCTGTCAAGTCCCTCAAGACCTGTTTCAACTGATCTTTCACTGCTTAGCAGACCCCAATAGCTGCTACTGCTGGTTGTATCACCAAGCAGATTTTCATAAGGACTCCAATCTTTTATCTATTGGGTTCTTGAACATTTGGACATTATCCACTGGACATGTCAGTGATTTATACATACAAGAGATCTCTTGAGGGAATAAATATTTTCTCAGGACGTTCCCAATCCTGGTAAATGAGCCCTTTCAGTAAAGGGTGAAGTGGAAAAGAACAAACAGTCTGGGGGCTTCTAGCGACCCCAACGAGGATACAGTAGTGGTTGATGGTTCCGCAAGGTGCATTTTTAAATGCTGATCGGACCATGTTAGTCAGAGACTGAACCCATAATCTTTCAGCTTGAGATGCTGAGAAAAGGTTCCCCCACTGTTGATTCCTCTATAACAGAATCAACCTCATCCTGATCCCCTTCAGGCAGGTCGATCCCTGTATGGGACTGTTGCTCTGCTAACAGGCACTCTGAAGGAGGAGACGGAGATCGGGCGTGCTTTCCCTGACAGGGAGGCAGCGATTAATGTTGACAATCTCTCTCTAATCCTCCCAGAGCTGAGGAAAAAAACCTCCTCTGTTACATACACAGGAGCAGGTGAACTGAGGACAGCCACAGTACCAAGTACCCCTGCGGGGTCTCTACGGTCACTTACCTCTGAACTTCAGGGGAGACTGGTGCAGCAGAAGTATGCCCAAGATCCTCCGAGCCCGATGAGACCCCCTTCGCTTCCTGGAAGATTCAGTTCCGGAGCTTCTGGACGGCATATTCCTAAGCCTAAAGCTGAGGTATTCCAGCCGTAATACACCACTTTTACTGAGAATAGTCTAGCACAATTGCTGCTATATCACAGTTGGTGTCTACTAATGTGCCTTTCTAGGGGATGCCTGTATCAACCGCTTGCTGTATGCCTTTAAATGTTGCCAGCTCTGTCTCTGTACTTCATAGCCAGCTCACTACAACATTGTGGTTTTTTTAAACTGCTGGGACGCCCGCACATGCGCAGAAGCGCTGCGGCGCGCACAGAGCGTCATCCCCCAGGCTCCGCCCCCTTTCCCGGCTCACCTCTATATATAGAGGCGCGCGCACGCGCGCGGCCACGTGCGCCTTCGGCGCTAATTTCAAAAAATGGTAACAAGGGACAGGAGCCAGGGCCCCTCTTTGCCGCAGGCCGGGGGATGGACGAGCACTGCAACATGGCAGAGGAAGCAGTTTCCTATAAGAGAACTCACCATCTGCCTGGACTTTGCTCTGCTGAGAAGAAGCTAGTCCACATGACAAGAAAACATTCCACAGCGGCCTCTAGTGGACAAACACAGGTACCGCAGTCTAATATATTAAATATATATATAAAAAAAAATTTTTTTATTTTTTTTATTTTTTTTTTTTATTTTTTTTCTTGACCACCATTAAAAATTATTACATTTTTTTAGTAGTTACAGGCATGCACAGAATTTTGCGGGAATACCATTAGGTAACAGACAGAAAGACAAATTAGGCTTGGGGGTCCCCCAATAGAACCAAGTTCCTGGGGGCCCCCACTTACCTGTTCCCCGCCGCAGGACTTTGTTTGGTCCACAAAAGCCCAAACTTCACCTATCACGGCAGGCATTGTAATCAAACCTTCAGGGACCGGGTTCCCAAGGATTCCACTCCCCTGGACCTGTATAGCACCCTGCACAGAAAACATCTTGGTCGTGGGTATGACCAGAGCTCTGGATCCCAGGGTCCAGCTCTCCTAAGAGAAGCATTACAGGCAAAACCTTGCTCTTCTCTGCAAGGCCCGGGTACCGACCGTTTAGCTATGAAGCTTTTTTGGTCGGATCCGGAATAGCTTACTGAGGCCCAAAAGAACCTATACGCAAGCTCAGTGAAAAACACATGTTTCTTCTTGGCCAACACCTTAGACACTGGCAAAAAAAACTGAGGTGCTCCCGGATGGGAGGGGCTTATATAGGGGAGGGTACTTCCGGTTTTGGAAGTTGCCAGTGCCAGCACCTGACGGTATCTATATAACCCATTAGTAATGACTATGTCGCTCTGTGTCCCGTGATGTACGAGAAAAAAATTGGGCCTTTGGTGGTGGTGGTGCTGGTGCCACAACACTAAGTCCTCACAGTTACTCTTGGTGGGCGCAGGAATGGGCCCAGCTGTGAAATATTAGATCAAGAATTGTAATTACATGCCCCTGTTGAACAGGGGCAGAAAATGTGGGCCTTTGGTGGTGGTGGTGTTGCCACAACACTGTAAGCCCTCACAGTTACTCTTGGTGGGCGCAGGAATGGGCCCTGCTGTGAAATATTAGATCAAGAATTGTAATTACATGCCCCTGTTGAACAGGGGCATACATTTGGGCCTTATGCACTGGTGCCACAACACTGAAACCCCTCACAGATACTCTAGTTGGAGCGCAGGAATGAGCCCTGCTCCAAAGTATTGCATCAAAAATTGCAATTACACGCCCCTGTTAAACAGGGGCTGAAAAATTGAGCCTTAGCCACTGGTGGCAGTGCCCAGAACCAAAAATGTTCTTACAAACTATCAGCATGATCATTGAGGAGGAAGAGGATAGTCACTCAGCATAACAGGATAGTCACTCAGCATCAGCATAGGCAGTCTTGAAGGGATCTGACATTTCCAAAAAAAATATTTGGTTACATCAGGTTCAGGTGCTTGGTAGCTGGTGGTGATCCAAGACTGATTCATTTTTATGAAGGCCAGTCAATTGACAGAGTCGGTGGACAGGCACACCCTGTGATTGGTTACAAAGCCTCCAGCAGCACTGAATGTGCGTTCCGAAAGAATGCTGGATGCAGGACAGGCCAGTAGCTCAGCTCTGGCTAGTGATCCATCCTCAAGACCCAGTAACCTAGAGGATTTTCGGTGGGAAAGGTGCCCAAGTCTGATCTTGCCCCTATGTATTCCTGCACCATGTAAACAAGAAGCTAGCGATGGTTGCTGGAAACGATCATACCTTGGGGCTGCGGACTAAAAAATTGTCTGAACGCATTGGTCAGACGGCCGCCTTCTCCACCGCTCCTTCTTTGACTGACCGAAGCCTCAGCAACACGTTGTCCAGGACCAGGAATATGTAACCTCCCAGTCTCTGGGAACGCATTGCACAGACCTTTCTGCAAGGCCTCCCGAAGATGTTTTATCCTCTGCTACCTCTGTGACGGCAAGATAAGGTCCGCAACCTTACCCTTGTAACGTGGCTCAAGAAGGGTTGCCAGTAGGGGTGCAACGGATCAAAAAACTCACGGATCGGATCGATCCTCGGATCAGAGCCACGGATCGGATCATTTTCGGATCGGCAAAAAAAAAAAAAATTACTAATATCCACGTCATCCCCCCCCCCACTGTAATATCCACAATCTCCCCCAGTAATATCCACAATCTTCCCCCAGTAATATCCACAATCTTCCCCCAGTAATATCCACAATCTCCCCCAGTATGTAATATTCACAATCTTCCCCTGTATGTAATATCCACAATCTTCCCCTGTATGCAATATCCACAATCTTCCCCCTGTATGTAATATCCACAATCTTCCCCTGTATGTAATATCCACAATCTTCCCCCTGTATGTAATATCCACAATCTTCCCCCTGTATGTAATATCCACAATCTTCCCCCAGTAATATCCACACTCTCCCCCTGTATGTAATATCCACACTCTCCCCCTGTATGTAATATCCACAATCTCCCCCAGTAATGGGCATCTCCCCCACTTACCAGTCTCTCCCGCCGGCCAGTTCAAATCTACGAGCAGCAAGGGGTGATGACGTCACAAGGCGGCCGCCGCCCCCGGGTGTACCAAGATGGCCGCGGCTCCGGAGCTAGGCCGAAGCCGCGGCCTTTCCTAAGGCCGAGGCCGCGGATCGCGGTGTGTGCCGATCCGAACGGGGTGACCCGTTCGGATCACGGATCGTCACCGATCCGTTGCACCACTAGTTGCCAGCCAGTAATGATCCCTCTCCTTGATAGCATGAATACGAGGATCCTTCCGCAGGCTTTGCAGGATCAGGGAGGCCATGCAGCGTAGGTTTGCTGAGGCATTCGGTCCAGAGTCCTCTGGGTCACTCAGGACGACATCATCCGCAGCCACCTCCTCCCAGCCACTTACAAGTCCATGGGTGTCTTGGGACTGTAATTGATCCCTTGAAGACTGCTCCTGATGCTGAGTGCTAGGCTCCTCCTCCATGCTGACACAATCCTTCTCCTCCTCCTGTGTGATAGGCGGGCCAGCAGGAACACTGTCTGTATAAAGGGGGCCTTGAGAGGTAAGGCAGTCCTCCTCTTCCTCCCTCTGTTCTGCCTCAAGTGCCCTGTCCATTATTCCACGCAGCGTGTGCTCCAACAGGTGGACAAGAGGGACAGTGTCACCGATGCATGCACTGTCACTGCTCACCATCCTTGTGGCCTCCTCAAATGGTGCCAGGACAGTGCATGCATCCCTGATCATGACCCACTGGCGTGGAAAAAAAAAACAAGCTCCCCTGACCCTGTCCTGGTGCCATATTGGCACATATACTCATTGATGGCCCTCTGCTGCGCATGCAGCTGCTGCAGCGTGGCCAACGTTGAGTTCCACCTGGTGGGCATGTCACAGATTAGGCGGTTCTTGGGCAGGTTAATTTCCATTTGCAGATCAGCCAGCCGAGCACTGGCATATGACCGGCGGAAATACACACAGACTTTCCTGTCCTGCCTCAGGACATCCTGTAAGCCCGGGTACCTGCCCAAGAACCTTTGCACCACCAAGTTAAGGATGTGAGTCAAACAGGGAACATGGGTTAGGTGTCCCTGTCGCAGGTCGGAGAGGAGGTTGGTGCCATTGTTGGAAACCACCATTCCTGGCTTAAGCTGGCATGGCGTCAACCACCTCTGAGCCTGCCCCTGCAGAGCTGACAGAATCTCTGCCCCAGTGTGGCTCCTGTCCCCCAAGCACACCAGCTCAAGCACCGCATGGCATCTCTTTACCTGCATACTTGCATAGCCCCTTGAACGCCTACGGAGCACCGCTGGTTCCAAGGACAAAGCACAGGAAGAGGCCATGGAGGAAGAAGAGGAGGGGGTGGAGGAGAGAGGTGTGTCAGAATCACCAGTAGTAGCATTTTGGAGGCGTGGTGGCGGAACAACCTCCAACACTACTGCACCTTGTCCTGCATCCTTCCCAGCTGCCAGCAGAGTCACCCAATGCGCTGTGAAAGATAGGTAACGTCCCTGTCTATGCCTGCTGGACCATGAGTCAGCGGTAATATGCACCTTACCGCTAACCGCCCTGTCCAGCGAGGCCAAGACATTGCCTTCCACATGCTGGTAGAGAGCCGGAATCACCTTCCGTGAGAAAAAAGTGGCGTTTGGGAACCTGCTACTGAGGAACCGCACATTCCTCAAACTCACGGAAGGGGGCAGAGTCTACCAACTGAAAAGGCAGCAGTTGAAGTGCTAGCAATTTAGCCAAGCTAGCATTCAACCGCTGAGCATGTGGATGGCTGGGAGTGAATTTCTTTTGACGGTCCAGCAGCTGGGGCAGGGAAATTTGCCTGCTATAATCGGACGTCGGTGTACTGCTAGCAGAGTGCCCACAAGTACTTGGCTGTGACACACCTAATTCTACACCTTCATTCCTCTCAGTGCAGGTTTCAGAGAGGACTGAAGGTATAGTGGGGTTGGAGATCCCAGCTGATGAGGAGCAAGGAGAGGTCCGCTTTGTTCTTTGGTGTGGGTCTTTTAGGTGTGCTTGCCAACGAACTGCATGGCAGGTCGACATATGTCTGATCAAGCATGTGGTCCCAAGCAGGTGATGTTTTGGCCACGCGAGATACGCCTGAAACATATGTTGCAAATAGCAGCACTGCAATCTGATGCACTCGTCTCAAAAAAGGCCCAGACCAAAGAACTTTTGGAATAACGCACAGAGACAGCAGCGGCCTGCACATGCAGAGCTCTGCGGTGTGATGCTGTCGGTGTGCTGCCCTTAAGCTGGCCCCTGGAGGGCATCCTGCTTTGTTGGAGATGTGCCTCCTCCTCCTCTCTCCTATCAGGCACCCACGTAGAGTCAGTGACCTCATCATCCCCTCCCTCCTCATCACTGTAGCAAACCTGGCAGTATGCTGCAGCTGGGGGAACATGACTGCCAGATTTCTGTCCTTCTTGGGCACTCCCTCTCTCTGGGCTCACGTTACTGACTTCCTCTAGCTGGGTACCATCATCGGAGCCTTCAAAACGCTGGGCATCCTATTGGAGCATGTACCCAACACTGTGGTCAAACAGTTCAGGGGATTCCTCAGGAGGACATGGCGGGGCTAGGGAAGGAGTGACTGATGCCATTGAGCCGAGGAAGAGGCAGCTTTGGCAGCTGCTTTGCCAGACAAAGTACCCTGAGCCTGGGTGATAGAGGATGAGGAGGATGAGGACGGCTTGGTCATCCACACTACCAAGTCTTGGGCATGTTGCGGCTCAACACGGTCAGCTGCCGAAAAAAAGGACAAGCGTGTCCCACGGTCACGTGCTGATGAGGATGCACCGTGTCCACGACCAGCACTGTTGCCTCTAGACACAGAGCCTGCTTGCCCTCTTATTGGCTCGTGACTGTCTGCCTCTCCTTGTTGTCCTTCCAGACATACTAATGGCCTGCAGGGAGATGTAGCTGGGATGTATATATATACTGATTATACTTCAGCTAGCAGAATCAACTGCCAGCCTGTAGTATTATTAGTATGAGAACACCAGCAAATGTCTTCAGTTAGCTTTAGTTGCACACTGTGCAGAGGACACAGTACACTAACTGAAAATACTGCAGCTCCCTGCCTGTGGTATTTGTATGAGAACACCAGTAATTGTATTGAGGTAAGCTTTAGGTGCACACTGTGCAAAGGACACCAAAACAAAATACTGCAGCTCCCTGCCTGTATTTGTATGAGAACACCAGCAATTGTACTGAGGTAAGCTTTAGGTGCACACTGTGCAAAGGACACTAAAACAAAATACTGAAGCTCCCTGCCTGTATTTGTATCAGAACACCAGCAATTGTATTGAGGTAAGCTTTAGGTGCACACTGTGCAACGGACACTAAAGCAAAATACTGCAACTCTCTGCCTGTATTTGTATCAGAACACCAGCAATTGTATTGAGGCAAGCTTTAGGTGCACACTGTGCAAAGGACACTAAAGCAAAATACTGCAGCTCCCTGCCTGTATTTGTATCAGAACACCAGCAACTGTATTTAGGTAAGCTTTAGGTGCACACTGTGCAAAGGACAATAAAGCAAAATACTGCAGCTCCCTGCCTGTATTTGTATCAGAACACCAGCAATTGTATTCAGGTAAGCTTTAGGTGCACACTGTGCAAAGGACACAGTACACTAAGTAAAAATACTGCAGCTAGCACAATCACCTGCCTGCCTGTCAGTATAGAGAATAACAGGAACGGATCTAGCTAAACTGAATACAGTGTGTAAATACAGTCAGGTCCATAAATATTGGGACATCGACACAATTCTAATCTTTTTGGCTCCATACACCACCACAATGGATTTGAAATGAAACTAACAAGATGTGCTTTAACTGCAGACTTTCAGCTTTAATTTGTATTTACATCCAAATCAGGTGATCGGTGTAAGAACTACAACAGTTTGTATATGTGCCTCCCACTTTTTAAGGGACCAAAAGTAATGGGACAGATTAACAATCATAAATCAAACTTTCGCTTTTTAATACTTGGTTGCAAATCTTTTGCAGTCAATTACAGCCTGAAGTCTGAAACGCATAGACATCACCAGACGCTGGGTTTCATCCCTGGTGATGCTCTGCCAGGCCTCTACTGCAAATGTCTTCAGTTCCTGCTTGTTCTTGGGGCATTTTCCATTCAGTTTTGTCTTCAGCAAGTGAAATGCATGATCAATCGGATTCAGGTCAGGTGATTGACTTGGCCATTGCATAACATTCTACTTCTTTCCCTTAAAAAAACTCTTTGGTTGCTTTCGCAGTATGCTTCGGGTCATTGTCCATCTGCACTGTGAAGCGCCGTCCAATGAGTTCTGAAGAATTTGTCTGAATATGAGCAGATAATATTGCCCAAAACACTTCAGAATTCATCCTACTGCTTTTGTCAGCAGTCACATCATCAACAAATACAAGAGAATCAGTTCCATTGGCAGCCATACATGCCCACGCCATGACACTACCACCACCATGCTTCACTGATGAGGTGGTATGCTTTGGATCATGAGCAGTTCCTTTCCTTCTCCATACTCTTCTCATCACTCTGGTACAAGTTGATCTTGGTCTCATCTGTTCATAGGATGTTGTTACAGAACTGTGAAGGATTTTAGATGTTGTTTGGCAAACTCTAATCTGGCCTTCCTGTTTTTGAGGCTCACCAATGGTTTATATCTTGTGGTGAGCCCTCTGTATTCACTCTGGTGAAGTCTTCTCTTGATTGTTGACTTTGACACACATACACCTACCTCCTGAAGAGTGTTCTTGATCTGACCAACTGTTGTGAAGGGTGTTTTCTTCACCAGGGAAATAATTCTCTGGTCATCCACCACAGTTGTTTTCCGTGGTCTTCTGGGTCTTTTGGTGTTGCTGAGCTCACCGGTGTGTTTTCTTTTTAAGGATGTTCCAAACAGTTGATTTGGCCACACCTAATGTTTTTGCTATCTTTCTGATGTTTTTTTTTTTTTTTCAGCCTAATGATGGCTTGCTTCATTGATAGTGACAGCTCTTTGGATCTCATATTGAGAGTTGACAGCAACAGATTCCAAATGCAAATAGCACACTTGAAATGAACTCTGAACCTTTTATCTGCTCCTTGTAAATGTAATAATGAGGGAATAACACACACCTGGCCATGGAACAGCTGAGCAGCCAATTGTCCCATTACTTTTGGTCCCTTAAAAAGTGGGAGGCACATATACAAACTGTTGTAATTCCTACACCGTTCACCTGATTTGGATGTAAATACCCTCAAATCAAAGCTGAAAGTCTGCAGTTAAAGCACATCTTGTTAGTTTAATTTCAAATATATTGTGGTGGTGTATAGAGCCAAAAAGATTAGAATTGTGTCGATGTCCCAATATTTATGGACCTGACAGTATATATACAACACCTAGGATGCATATATATCCTCTACACACTGTAACTGAAGCTAACTGACCCACCTGCCTGCTCTATCTAACTCAAATTAAATGACACTATCTCTCTCTGTCTTTAACCACCGCCGCAACAAACTACACAAGGCCGGCATGCAGGCGGCCTTATATAGTGTGGGGCGTGTACTAAACCCCCTGAGACATAATTGGCCAAAGCCACCATGGCTTTGGCCAATTATGGCTCTCCGTTTTTTCCGCGCTGCGATTGGCCAAAGCATGCGGGTAATAGTGCATGCTTGGCAAATCATCAGCCAGCAATGCACTGCGATGCCGCAGTGAATTATGGGCCGTGACGCGCCACTCGAATTTGGCGCTCAAAATTTGGTGAACCGCCGAACACACGAACTCGAAGCTCATCCCTACTCCTCACCTGGTTGCCACCACACACGCTTGACACCATCTTAACCAAATACGTTTATCTTGGTCTCATCAGACCGCAGGACATAATTCCAGTAATCCATGTCCTTAGTCTGCTTGTCTTCAGCAAACTTTTTGCGGGCTTTCTTGTGCATCATATTTAAAGGAGGCTTCCTTCTGGGACGACAGCCACGCAGACCAATTTGATGTAGTGTGCAGCGTATGATTTGAGCACTGAAAGGCTGACCCCCCACCCCTTTAGCAATGCTGGCAGCACTCATACGTCGATTTCTCCAAAGACAGCCTCTGGATATGACGCGGAGCACGTGCGCTCAACCTCTTTGGTCAACCATGGCGTTGCCTGTTCTGATTGGAACCTGTCCTGTTAAACTGCTGTATGGTCTTGGCCACCGTGCTGCAGCTCAGTTTCAGGGTCTTGGCAAACTTCTTATAGCCTAGGCCATCTTTATGTAAAGCAACAATTATTTTTTTAAGATCCTCAGAGAGTTCTTTGCCATGAGGTGCCATGTTGAACTTCCAGTGACGAGTATGAGAGATTGAGAGTGATAAACACCAAATTTAACACACATGCTCCCCATTCCCACCTGAGACCTTGTAACACTAACGAGTCACATGACACCGGGGAGGGAAAATGGCTAATTGGTCCCAACTTGGATATTTTTACTTAGGGGAGTACTCACTTTTGTTGCCAGCGGTTTAGACATTAATGGCTGTGTGTTGAGTTATTTTGAGGGGACAGCAAATTTACACTGTTATACAAGCTGTACACTCACTACTTTAAATCGTAGCAAAGTGTCATTTTTTCAGTGTTGTCACATGAAAATATTTACTAACATGTGAGGGGTGTACTCAAAAGTGAGATACTGTGGTTGATTTACTAAAGGCAAATAGACTGTGCACTTTGCAAGTGCAGTTGCTCCACAGGTTAGTAAATTAGGTTAACTTCACTATGCAATGAATACCCAATCGCGTGCAAAGAAAATGAAAAAAAATTGCATTTTTGCTTCCACATGATTGGTAGACATGTGCACACTGAAATATTTTGTTTCGGAATTTCGGTTTTGCACGAAAAATGTATTTATTTAGTTACTCCCGAAATTCATTTTTATTTATTTATGCATTCATACAAAAATCCAAATTAGGGTTGAATCTGTCAGTTGAAGGCTTATGGTGTCTGTCGGATGTCCTAAGAAGATTTTACGAAGCAGCTAAACTGTACGACGCCGCAATCGTACATTTCCGGTCGAATGCTCCGCCCACAAGCTAATGGGAGAATTCTAATGTTGTAGGACTAGTAATAATTATATTTAATTATTATTATTACTAGTCAACCAACATTAGAATTCCTCCAAAACCCTTGGGGGCGGAGCATTTGACCGTAAATGTCCGCTCGTGGTGATTGTATGTTTTTAGCTGCTTCGTTGAATCTTCATGTCTCTATAATGTTGAATCTTTGTCGAATAATCTTGGACATTAGGTTAGGCACATTTAACCGCAGGTTCGATAGACACAGATCGCTATTGTCACAGTCATGTTGAATCCTCTATCTATATCGAACTGTTGTCGCAACGAAACAAAAATAAAGCATTTTTTATTTCGGATCTTTCAGATTTCGGATTCTGCGCGTTCGTTATCGTTTGTTAAAACGAACACGAAAATCCCTGAAATTCGGACCAAAACGAATGCACATGTCTAATGATTGGATGATGGAAGTCAGCAGAGCTTCTGCACATTTAATAAGCTCTGGAGCAACTGCAGTTGCAAAGGGCAACTGCTCTTTGCAAAGTGCACAGACTATTTGCCTTTAGTAAATCAACCCTCATGCATCTGAAAATTTATCAAATCTAATTTCTTGAGGTCCAAAAATGCCAGAACAGTATATATATCCCCCCCAAATTACTCCTTTTTGGAAAGTAGACAGTTAAAGATATTTAGTAAGAGGCTTGGCGCACTTTTTGAAGTTGTAGTTTTTTTGGCACAATTTTTTGGAAAATTAAGACATTTAAAAAAAAAAAATTTTTTTTTTTTTAACATGGACACAGCCGGTGACAGATCAGTCGAGAGTGTAGCCTGCGAGGGGCGTACTGGCAAGGACGTCATATGATGTCCTCCCAGAACAATAGGCCTCCTGCTCGGGCGTCATTTTACAATAGCCCAGGTGGGAAGTGGTTAAAGTAGTATTAAACCCAAAAACAAAAATCTAATATGTTGCAGCTTACCAATGCTTAGATGTGGTGGCTGCATTGTAAACGATCACCCTCAAAATAACCCACTCAGTTTATATATATTTTTTATATATCTATACATATGTTTTGCCTTTCATTTCTATTTTAAATACCGTTTTTTTCCCTTTTTATAAATGATCACATTGCCTTTGTTCTCAGCTGCATACGATCTGGGGAGAGGAGGAGAATAATCAGCACACTGAGCTTCCCAGTGAAAGGCTGTGCATCAGCACAAGTCTAATCATTGGGGGAGAGAACACTGAGTTCCCAGCACAGCTGTTCTCCTGCTTAGTGTGGTCAGTTTTTAAAAGGAAAGCAGAAGGACTGACAGGAACACCAGGGATTTCACACAGAGGAAGCAATACAAAAAGGACAGAAGACTTTTCATACAAGTACATGGTACAATAGGCGCATTTTAGAAATATAAAATGCTGGGTTTACATACTCTTTAATTTTCAATTTTCAGGCTTTTTCCCTCTGTTTTAACCTGGTGATCTGATCAATAACACAACTCCTATTAGAGTGCCCACACTCTGGATGAAAGAGCAAAAAAGACACCTTTGGCCAGCAGTATTGTTAATCTGTTAATGTGAAGTGTTAGATTTACCAGCAGATATAGATACACTAACAGATTGAAGCTGAACTCTAGCTAACACTCTTTATGCAGTTACAGCAAAAAAATATTTCTTTTTGGGATAAAGCTTTTAACTGAATAAAAGCTGAATATTGCAAGCACTCCCTGTCAGAGTTAAATGGTTTGTCCTAACCCCTTAACTGCTACATCTGCGGGACAGCTTGTTCTGTTAAAAAAAAAAAAAAAGAATTGCTGGCAAGACCTCCTGGTGAAAAGAAAGAAAAAAAAAGACTAAAAAAACGCAGACATAAAATATAAGAATTGGTATTCTGCAATATAATAATAATGATTTGTTTTTGTGTTTCATACTGCTTTAAGTTCACTTTCTGCTATCAATGTGTCCTTCTGTTTTTCTGGATGTTATTGTTCTTGTTATTGTTACCTGACGCTACCAGGTATGTTGAAGGCTTTTTGTACCCAACAGCAGCAGCCGCTCCTCTTCTCCAGCCTTGACATCAATAAATGCCAGGGAAGCATTGCAGGATTTTAAGAGCCAGTGCCCCTGCACACAGCCACTAATAGCTGACACTGGGATGTGCAATGTACCCAATCCAGTCACATAAAGCTTGATTGATGGATGGATTGATTGATGTAAACACGAGTTTTCCTTATTTACAAAATTCAGAGAACATATACTTTTGTTTAAAACCTGAATTCATTCAGCAGATTAATGTAAACCCTCAATTGTTAATGTAATTAAATAACTGCAATATGTGGTAGGTCTGACTCAAGACAGTAAAATAAAAATTGAACGCAGAATTTTTTTTTTCCTTTGTTTTTGTGGCAATGCATGCTTAATTCAATGGCAAATACATGAATCACTGCAGTACCATAGTCATTGGATCTCTATATATACTATTCTAAAGTTCTGTACAGCTTTAATATAGGTTAGAGGCAAGTACCGTATATACTCGAGTATAAGCTGACCCGAATATAAGCCGAGGCACCTCATTTTACCACAAAATACTGGGAAAACGTATTGACTCGAGTATAAGCCTAGGGTGTCCATCTGCATGCCTCACTGTGCCTCACGTTGCCTCACTGTGTCCATGCCTCACTGTATCCATGACTAGACTGACGTTTAACATGGGAGTCTATGGAAGAGGTGCCCGGCTTTGAAAAATCGGTGCTCCCTGGCCGTAGGTCCCCCAGACGAAAAACTTTGCACACTTATAGAGGAGAAATGGGGATACATGTGTGCCAAGTTTCAGGTCCAGCAGACCTACGACCAGCCGGTACCGGGTCCCCAAAGTCGCAGAAGAAATTACCATTTAACATAGGAGTCTATGGAAAGGGTGCCCGACTTTGAAAAATCGCCTAGCAGTTTGACAGGACAAAAAGGCAATATTAAGCAATTAATAAAAGATTATAAGCAAATCAATCAATAAATGTTCCATGTGGATAAATTACCTAGACTAGGCCTCTCTGATATTTTTAACCTTTTATTCCATTAAAGATTGCACCATGTGTGTTTGTTTATATATTTTTTTTGTAACCAACGCCGGCCTGTTTTTAATATGTTACTCTCCTGTGCTAAACATATTATAAACACTGGGGTTGATTTACTAAGTCTAAACAGGGCAAAATCTTCTGCAGCTGTACATGGTAGCCAATCAGCTTCGTTTTTTTTTTTTTGGCACAGCTTAATTGAACAAGCTGAAGTTAGAAGCTGATTGGCTACCATGCACAGCTGCACCAGATTTTGCACGCTTTAGTTTTAGTAAATCAACCCCACTATGTTCACCAGGCAGGGGGTGGAAATGTACTTGCCTCCTAAAGGAGCTAGTGCAATGTTTGTTGCACATAGGCCCCAAAATTCCTGCACAGCTGCCTGGGGCACAAGTGTTATAAAGGTGCCCAACACCAGCCCAGTGCTGGAGGTATTAGAAAGGTCTGATCATTCCCAAGCCAACAAAAAGGTTAATGGATATACTTAGATTAGTAATCATTTGATGTAGCAGAAAATAAAAGTGCTTTTACAATATAGTAAATGTAGCACCCTCCCTAAAAGGTTGGGACGCTATCTAAAATAGAGGGATGTCTGAGCCAGTAGTTGGGCTCAGGCGGTTGAATTACATTGAAATTCGCCTCTGTTCTAGTTGTGGATTGCCTGATAGTAATTTCCCTTTTTGCCTGTAGGTGGCGTTATCACCTCAGGCACCTGTTGGAACACGTGCAAACCATGGTGCATTGTGTGGCCCTTCTCGTCAGTGGTACGGTGGGAGTGGTGAACCCGCTGTGCCTGCTGGGAGGGGATACTTAAGGGACAGACACCATTGATAGGGGGCCGTTCCTGCCCTGCAGCCCTCCGGGTGTGAGGTATGTGTGTGTGGTTCTGGTCTCGGGCCACGTTGGCCCTGAGGCTGCATCGCTATCTAGTAAGCCCAGCTAGTCTGGCTGGGGCCTACATTCAGAGAGGGGATCCCTGGCTATCCATCCGAATGGGGAGGAAGCTATCTTGGTGAAGGAGACCAGGGGAGGACCTGCCCTGTAGGGGCCTGGCAAAGTGCTGCTGTCTCGGGTGAGGCCTGGTGACTTTATCAAGGAGGGATCCACGGTATTACAAGCCCTACAGTTCGCTGGATTGGCTTAAAGGCTCTTTCACTGTACGGATGGAAGTTTGGGACTTTGAAATCCTGTGGCAGAGGATTCCTGGACTATCCTTTCATTCAAGTTTAAAAGGTCTGTGGCAGAGACCCATTTCACTTCAAGAGGTCTGTGGCAGAGACCCATTTCATCTTGGGCAATCTGTGGCAGAGACTACCCCATTGCTGATTCGAGTGTCATCCCGGCTGCTAGGCCATGTGAGAGGGGACTATCCGGGTGACCAATACCCACTCTAAACACTGAGAGTGGTAAGTGACTGTGAGCTGATATTTTTTGCTAGTAATGCTGAGTGCCTGAACCTTCCCCTACTCTTCTACTTCTCAACGTTCTCTGCATAAGAAAATAAAGCCTAACTGTTTGAGGTTTTACATCTGTGTGGACATTGCATTACTACAGACATTCCTACCCGGACAACGAAGCTGAAGAGGTAACGTGCAAAACCCAAAACTAACCAGCAGCTCCTACGGGGTAGTGCTACATAAATATTGTACACAAACACATTATACAGGATATGGCTTGAGAAGGACGTGTATGGCATTTGTATTCCACAGAATTTAAAATGGCCAAATGTTTTGACACCAATATTATACTGAAATTATTAAAAATTTGTAAAACATTTATTTATTTTTTGCTTGCTATTTTTGTTACTTTTGTTGTTGTTAAAAAAAAACAAAAAAACAAACAAAAACAAATTGAATTTTAAATGGAAACCTAAAAGTATTTGTTCTGTTTTACAGAAAACTCAAATATGAATTAAAGCTAATTTAAGCCTGCCTAACATAGTTTCTGATTATATGCTCTGAATATGCAATCTCTTTCCACTCTACTTCATCATACTTGCTTGTCTGGCAGAAAAACAAGGCCCCTTTTGTCCCCGGCTTACCCTAACCTTAACATACCCAATTTTGCAGCTGTTGCACTCTGGGATACACACAATGTCATGGTTTTGACTAGTGACCACTGGGAAATATCGGGGGGGGGGGGGGCAGTAGATGACCTGAACCAGTGTCTTTTTGCAGACCAATACTCCACTCATATCAAGGGTTTATACCATCATACCAACAAGGGTTTATACGATCATACCAACAAGGGTTTATACCATCAACTCAACCCACCTTTACCATTATTATGCTAGAAGAATATTTTATGAACCTGCCAAATAATATCAGAATCCTGCCATGTACAAGTTGTCAAATTATATGAAACATCCACAATATATACTGATAATGTAGATATCTAATATATTATGACATCAGGCACATTACAAGAGTCTGTCAATGTAGATTTATATGCATGTTACAGGAGAATCACATGGTAGAGACTGCTGCTGTGTTTAAATTCACTATTAGAGACGGTTTCCTTATTGTCATTTACTTAAAGGTTGCTTCCACATTACAGAAGAGAGATAGAGATTGCTTCAAAGTTAGAGAAGCCTGTTATAGACTATAGTGACTGCAGGCATGTCATACGTTGTTCAATACAAACACAAGTCAAAGACTCCTGCCCATAATGTAAGAATTCATTATTCAAATCTTTATAAAGAAAAATTTACCATTTTTTTTGTTGGTTTTCTTTTAATTACATTGTGGAGACAACTTTTTAGTAATGAGAAGAGTTTTATTGTATTGTCAAGTAGATTAATTTATTAGGAAATCAGTGCTTAGAAAGTCATACCTGCAGTAAGGTTCCAACATGTTACTAGAATGTTCACATTTGCCGTGTTTACAATAGCCGTCATAGGCATCAGAACAGGAAATATGCACTCCTCTTGCAGTTTCTTCTAATTTGTTTGCATTCTCTGAAAGCAGACAGTAATATGAGAAAAAGGCTTAATAGAGATCATGCATTCATAACAGCTTATTGTGTTTCATTTGTTCCAATTTTGTATGGAAGCAAGGGATCCTTGTATCCATAGAGACCCAGTGACTTCTATGTTCTAGTAAAACACTGACAGAACATACCTGTAGTAATATAATTTACTAAATGTCTGGCTATGCTCATGTTAGATAGTCAGGGAAACAAAAACATTTAATAATGTAATAATATAATAATAATAATAATAATATAATGTAATAAAAAAATACAAATTCCTGAATTGATCACAATGCAACTGGTCTGGAGCCTTCAAGAAATCAGTATATCTTTAAGACTTTATTTTACACTGAAAGCAAATGGGTATATATTTGTTCAATATATTTAACTAATAAAATGTATTATTTAAAGAAAAATAATCACTCCTATATAATGTATTTATACTTCTATACCTATTTATGTTAACTTAGTTGATCCTCTTTGGTCTGTTAAATACACCACTGAAATAGTTTTTTGCTTTATCTGTTCAGTAACTACAAAAAACAACATGTAATAATAATGCGTAATAATAACAATTCCTGAATTGATCACAATGCAACTGGTCTGGAGCCTTCAGGAAATCAGTAGATCTTTAAGACTATTTTACACTGAAAGCAAATGAGTAGATAATGTGTGCAATATATTTATTTAATAAAATGAACCACTTGCCTACCAGCTGCTGTCATTATACTGCGGCAGGTTGGCTCGTTCCCACGAATCGCCCGTAACTGTACTTGGGCTACGGAACTCAGTTTTTTGGGTGCGGGTGCACCCACTGGCCAGCAGGGGAGCCAATCAGCGGGTGGGGCAGACTCGATGTCGATTGTTGTGTAAACAAGAAAAATCTCAGTTCTGACAGGGGATGACACACAGATCCTGTCTTTCTGCTATGCAGGAAGACGGATCTGTGTGTTTCCCCAGTCACACAGTCCCCTATACAGTTAGTAAACACACCCAGGGAACACATTTAACCCCTTGATCGCCCCTGTTAACCCCTTCCCTGCCAGTGTCATTAGTACAATAACAGTGCATATTTTTAGCACTGATTACTGTAATAATGTCTCTGGTTTCTAGACATGTGCACACTGAAATATTTCGTTTCGGAATTTCGTTTTTGTCAGAAAAATAAATTTATTTAGTTACTCCCGAAATTCGTTTTTATTTATTTTGTTTTTCGTTACAAATTGCATTCGTCCGAAAATCTGAATTAATTAAGGTCGAATCTGTCATTGAAGGCTTATGGTGTCTGTCGAATGTTCAAAGAAGATTAGACGGAGCAGCGAAACTGTACGACACAGCAATCATACATTTCCGGTCGAATGTTCCGCCTACAAGCTATAGTAGAATTCTAATGTTGTATGACTAGTAATAATTATATTTATTAATTATTATTACTAGTCAACCAACATTAGAATTCTTCTATAGCCTATGGGCGGATGCATTTGACCGGAAATGTACGATTGCAGCGTCGTACAGTTTTGCTGCTCCGTCGAATCTTCTTAGAACTTTCGACAGACACCATAAGCCTTCAATGACAGATTTGACGTTTGTATGTTTTTCGATGCTTTGTCGAATCTTCGTCGTTCATGTTGAATTGTCAAGTTAGTTCTAGCTATTTTACTGCTCCTCCTCTTTGGTTACAATCAGCCAATAACATTCATCATCATCATTATTTTTATTTTACTTCCCCCACCCAATTCCAGCAGCGATCTTTTCTCTCTATGATGTCAAATCTTTTCTCTCTATAATGTCGAATCTTTTCTCTCTATGTAGTATAATCTTGGACTATTAGAGTTAAGGTTAGGCACATTCGACCACAGGTTCGATAGACACAGATTGTTATTGTCAGTGTCATGTCAAATCTCCTATCTATATCGAACTGTTGTCGCAACGAAAATGAAAATAAAGCATTTGTTTATGTCGGATCTTTCGGTTTTCAGATTCTGTGCTTTCGTTTTCGTTTGTTAAAACGATAACGAAAATACCTGAAATTCGGACGAAAATGCATTCGGACGAAAACGAATGCACATGTCTACTGGTTTCCAAAAAAGTGTCAAAAATGTCAGTTAGGCGTCCGATCTGTCTGCCGCAATGTGGCAGTCCCGCTAAAAATCACAGATCCCCGCCATTACTAGCAAAAAATAAATAATAAAAACAACATAAATCTATTTCCTATTTTGCAGACACTATAACTTTTGTACAAACCAATCAATATACGTTTATTGTGATTTTTTTTTACCAAAAATATAAAATAGATAGAAGAAGATACTGTATATTGGCCTAAACTGAGGAAGAAATTTGTTTTCTAAAATTTTTGGGTATATTTATTATAGTAAAAAGTAAAAAATATAGCTTTTTTTCAAAATTGTTGCTCTTTTTTTGTTTATAGCGCAAAAAAATAGGAAAAAAAATAAAAACGCAGATGTCATCAAATACTACCAAAAGAAAGCTCTATTTGTGGGGAAAAAAGGGACATACATTTTGTTTGGGTACAGCATCGCATGCGCAATTGTCAGTTAAAGTGACGCAGTGCCGTATCGCAAAAAATGGCCTGATCAATAAGGGTGTAAATCCTTCCAGTCTTTAAGTGGTTAATGAATTTAAAAACAAAAATTCACTCCTATATAATTTATTTATACTTCTATACATATTTATGTTAACTTGGTAGGTCCTCTTTGATCTGTTAAATACACCACTGAAATTGTTTTTCCTTATCGTCTTTCAGGACAGCACATGAGAGAGTGGCTCGACCCACTAGGAAACAGGAAACACAAACTCCACCACACTTTAAAAGGAGGCTTCTCCCCACAGCTCATTCGTTTTTGAGTTTCCTCCGGCAACGGAACACCTAGTAGGAGTCAGGTCTCTTAAGGTGCTGTCCTGAGAGGCCAGGCTGCCTTCCCCACCATACTTTTTTGTGCTCCAGAGAGTCCGATCCTCCCACACCGTGCCAAGGGTAGCTGGTAAGTGGGTTCCTTCTCCCTTTTCAGCTCAGAGGAGCGGGACTGGTGTTCCTGGAGCCACTCCTTAGGCGGCGGCAGCCGTTCGCAGGGTTTTTTTGAACCGCATGTCGGCGCTATAGGCCTCCGCCATCTTTGTGGTGGCAGAGTAGAGACTTGGCCGGCCGGAAGTGAGGTATCCGGCAAGGGGCGGCACTGGGAACAGGCGCAGCGCCATTTCCGGCGGATTTAGCGCAGGGGAAAGGGGAGGAGCGGTCCTGGTGCCTATAATTAGGTTTTGGTCCGGTGCAGCGGCGTCTATGGACTCCGGAACCGTCATTTTGAAGCCACAGAATGAGCGCTGCTCCACGATGGATTCTGTGACAGCAGCGAGTGGGACAGGCACAGGCACCAGCAAGGCCCAGGTAAGGGGGTATGTGGGATCTACCCTGTATACTGTAGGTGCCTCTCTCTTTCCATGTTTTTCCCCTGGTGGCTGGGGCCTGTCTGGGCACAGGGTGTTGGCTGTTATACTACCTGTGCGCCTGTGGTCAGCCCGTTAGGAGGCAGGTTTGACTCACTGTAATGCTGGTGTTTCTCTTTTTGTCTTTTTTTGTGGCAGGTTAAGAGCTCTGACCGTCCTATCAAAAAGAGATGACCCTAATGTAAAACAAAGTCACCAGAGGGCTGGAAAAAAGCTTTATGTCAAGTTTGCATTGACTCCTTAGTGAAGGAAGAAGCTTCTTCTGCATGCAGTGATTTAATCGCATCGGTCAAGAAAGAGCTAGATGCTACCATACAATCTTTTCGCTCTTCTCTTGCAACACCATCCCTGAGTCAGCCAACCACCTCAGGATCCTCTCAGGGTTCACAATTAATCCCAGCGGTAGAATGTAAAACAAAGTTACCAGAGGGCTGGAAAAAAGCTTTATGTCAAGTTTGCATTGACTCCTTAGTGAAGGAAGAAGCTTCTTCTGCATGCAGCGATTTAATCGCATCGGTCAAGAAAGAGCTATATGCTACCATGCAATCTTTTCGCTCTTCTCTTGCAACACCATCCCTGAGTCAGCTAACTACCTCAGGATCCTCTCAGGGTTCACAATTAATCCCAGCGGTAGAGGCTGAAGCTGGCCCTCCTACCCAAGGGGAACATTCCCCCTCTCACTCCAGGGAAGATGAGGAGGAGGAGGAGGAGGAAGAAGAAGAGGCAGGAGATGCACCTTCAAGATACAAACTGTCCTTAGAGCAAGTAGACAGTCTGTTGAAAGCAGTCTATGCAACATTGGGAATAGATGAAGACAAGAAAGAATTGTCGCTGCATGACCGAATGTATGCAGGGCTTAGTGAAACAAAAAGTCACACTTTCCCTGTGCATTCAGTAATCTCGGAAGCCATTAAGAAGGAATGGGCTGATCCAGAGAAAAAAACATTTTTCCCAAGAGCGCATAAAAGACGCTTTCCATTCAATGAAGACCCAGATGCGCTTTGAAACAAGATTCCAAAATTAGATGCAGCGTTTTCACAAGTTTCAAGGTCAACCGACTTGGCATTTGAAGACATGGGTATACTGAAAGATCCCATGGACAAAAGGATGGATCAGCAGCTTAAAAAGGCTTGGCAATCCATCATGGGTAACCCTAAACCATCTATGGCTACTAGTTCTGGCTGAATCAGCTTAAAGCCCATATTATAGCAGATTCACCTAAGCAGGAGATTCTTGATTCTTTTTCAACTCTAACAGCAGCTGTAGATTATATTTCTGATGCTTCTGCACAATCAATAAGGATGTCAGCCAGATCTGAGGCCTTAATTAACTCCAGCCAGGAGAGCTCTATGGCTGAAGACATGGCCAGGGGACGCAGATTCCAAAAATAAGTTATGTGGAATTCCTTTTTTGGGAGATCTTTTGTTCGGTCCTGATCTAGATTCTGTTTTATATAGGACAGCGGATAAAAAGAAGTCCTTTCCTGTTAAAAAGAAAAAACAGCCAGTTAAGCGTTTTTTTCTACCTCAAAAAAATCAGGATCAGGGAAGCAGGCCCCAAGAAAAAAGAAGGAATTGGTCGGCGCAAAAAGGTAAAGGCAGAGGGAATGTCCTCTTCAATCCTCCTGCGTCAACCAATAAAACGCAATGACTTGTCATTGCCTGTGGGAGGAAGGCTTCAAAAATTCCTCCCTCTTTGGGCAAGTGTGACGGAAAACGCATTTATTCTGGACACGCTGGCCCAGGGATACAAAATAGAACTTTCGGATCTTCCTCCAGAAAGATACTGTGTAACGGACCTGCCAAGGGACACAACAAAGGCCCTAGCCATGAAGAACCTGTTGGGGGATCTGATGAGACAGGGTGTTGTGGTTCAGGTATCTCCAGAGGGACGTTACCGAGGTTTCTATTCCCATATCTTCCTGATAAGGAAACCATCAGGAAACTTCCGTCTCATTCTCAATTTGAAACCGTTAAACAGGTCAGTCCAATACAGGCGGTTCCGCATGGACTCCATCTTTTCAGTGAGAAATCTCTTAGTCAAGGGATGCTTCATGGCATCAATTGACTTAAGGGATGCATACCTGCATGTGCCCATAGCTCCTCAGTCTCAAAAATACCTCAGGTTGCAATAAATATGGGGAAGGAGGTGCTTCATCTACAATTCAAGGCCCTCCCATTTGGTCTTTCATCCGCCCCGCGGATATTTACCAAAATAATGGCGGAAGCTCTAGCTCCTCTCCGTCTATAGGGAATCTCGGTCATCCCTTATCCGGACGACCTCCTAATTTTTGCCCCTTCCAGAGAGAGGTTGCAGGTAGACCTAACCAAGGCTCGCAGTCATCTGGAAGCCTTGGGCTGGATTGTGAATTTTCAAAAATCGAATTTCAATCCTGCTCAAAGAGTTCAGTTTCTAGGTTATCTGATTCTGTAGAGCAAAGGATTTTTCTCCCAAAAGAGAAGAAAGACAAGGTCTTGAGGGTAGTAGCCAGTCTTCAGACAAACCAGGAAGTGTCAATCAGGATGATTATGTCAGTCCTGGGAACCTTAACCTCAACTATGCCGGCCATTCAATGGGCGAGACTCCATTTCAGGCCCCTCCAGAGTTTTCTTTTACAGGTATGGGATCACAGCCCAGAAACCTTAGACACAAAAGTAAAGCTTCCCACCAAGGTCAAGAGGACTCTTTGGTTGTGGAGGAATCAGGCAGTTCTGTCAAGGGGCCTACTTTGGTCCTTCCCGACAGAAATAAGGGTCACGACAGATGCCAGCAGTTGGGGATGGGGAGCCCACTGGGATCAAAACATGGCACAGGGAGTTTGGTCCCAATCCGAAGCAGGAAGGTCCTCAAACTGGAGGGGGTTAAAGTTGTTGTAAACCCAGTTTTGCAACTTGCACCTTCAGGTAAGCCTAGACTAAGGCTTACCTGTAGATGCAAGAAATATCTCCTAAACCTACACGGTTTAGGAGATATTTACTAAAATCACAGGCGCCACTGTCTACGGCGCATGCGCGCCGTAGACAACGGCGCATTCATGGGGTTAATCCCATTCACAAATTCGGCTAAGTCCCAGCAATGCTTGGGCTTAGCCGAATTTGACGGCTCCCGCGCGCAATGCGCGGAGTCACGTCTTTGCGGCGCTGTGATTGGCTGGAGCGGCCATACCCGGAAGTAACATTCTGGCTATCGCCGCAGCGATAGCTGTGGCTGGAGAGAGGGACACGGACGGCTTCGGGGGCCCCAATCTAAGGTAAGTGGTACATAATGAGCTAGTATGCTAGTCATACTAGCTCATTATAGCTTTGTCTTGCAGGTGGGCTAGGAAAAAAGGTTATATGGGTTTACAACCACTTTAAAAGCAGTTGCTCTAGCCTTAGCTGCCTTCTCTCCAAACCTCCAAAGGTCCCATGTGCAGATTCCTTCAGACAATGTCACCACAGTGGCATACCTGAACAAACAAGGAGGCACAAGGAGCAAAGCTCTTCTGTTGTTGTCATCAGAAATCCTGGAGTGGGCAGAGAAGCATTTACTCTCCCTGTCAGCAGTGCATCTCAAGGGCATGCTAAACAAAGTAGCAGACTTCTTGAGCAGACAAAAGATTCGGGAAGCAGAGTGGAGCTTGAATCCGGAGATATTCTCACTGATCACCAAGATGTGGGGATGTCCTCAGGTGGATCTGTTTGCATCAAATAAAATGCCCAGCTCCCTCAATTCTTCTCTCTGCACCAAGACAGCAGATCAGTAGGGATAGATGCCTTAGCACATCCCTGGAACTTTCATCTGGGCTATGCCTTCCCTCCTTTTCAGCTAATCCCTCTTGTATTGAGAAAAATACAGAAGGAAAGGGTATCAGTAATCCTGATCACTCCGTTCTGGCCAAAGAGAGCCTGGTTTTCCTCCATCCTACAAATGATGATCAAACCATTCTGGCAGCTTCCTTTCAGACAGGACTTACTACTTAAGGGCCCAGTATACCACCCGGATGTAGCCAGACTAAGCCTCACCGCTTGGTATCTGAGGAGCAGTTATTAAGAAACAAGGGACTGTCGGAGCCTCTAGTATCCACTTTACTCGCCAGTAGAAAGAGAGTAACTAGAGATATCTACGCTAAAGTTTGGAGAGTCTACAACTTTTGGTGTCGTTCATCAAACCGAACCCTAGAAGACATTGTGTAGATTCTGGAGTTTCTACAAAATAGTGTGGACAAAGGTCTTGCAATTAGCACTCTCAAAGTGCAAGTGGCTGCCCTGGGAGTGTACCTGGAAAAACCTATTTCCTCAGTTCCTTTGATTACAAGATTCTTTAGGTCACTTACTAGATACAGGCCAGTTCCTACTAAACATTTTCCTAAATAGGACCTGTCAGTAGTTTTGCAAGCCTTCACGAAAGAACCTTTCGGACCGTTACTAACAATCTCGTTGAAAAACTTGACTCTTAAAACTGTATTCTTAGTTGCAGTTACGACTGCGAGAAGAATTAGTGAACTACACGCTCTTTCAGTTAAAGAACATTTTTTGTTAATTTACCCAGACAGGATTGTGCTTAAAACAGATCCGGGGTTTTTGCCAAAGGTGGCGTCAGTTCATAACAGATCGCAGGAAATCATCCTGCCAACTTTTTGTTCAAATCCTTCAGGAAGAAGGGAGAATTTATTCCATAACTTAGATGTAAGAAGAATTTTATTACATTACTTGGAAATAACAAAGGACTTTAGGTCTTCGGACTCTTTATTTGTTATTTTTTCTGGCAACAGAAAGGGACGCCAAGCATCGAAGGGGTCAATTGCTAGATGGCTAAGATTGGCTATTTCTGAAGCTTATTCCCTGACGGGTTTGTCTCCTCTGCAGGGAATATGAGCGCACTCTACTAGAGCTCTAGCCACTACATGGGCAGAAAAAGCTGGTGCCACCCCACATAAAATCTGTAAGGCGGCTACATGGTCAAGCTATTTCACTTTTGTCCATCATTACAGACTGGACCTTCTGTCAGCCGATGATCAGGCATTTGGCAGAAAGGTCCTGCAGGCTGTTGTCCCTCCCTAGTTGGTAAGTCTCAATTATCTTTTCATGTGCTGTCCTGAAAGACGATAAGGGAAAATTCAAGTTAGACTTACCGGTAACTTGTTTTCCAGGAGTCTTTCAGGACAGCAAACTACCCGCCCTTCTTGGTTTATATATATATATGTACATATATGCTGTGATTAACCATATTCTGATTATGCGTTCCAGCTTGGGCCGGAGGTACTCTACTACAACTGATGAGCTGTGGGGAGAAGCCTCCTTTTAAAGTGTGGTGGAGTTTGTGTTTCCTAGTGGGTGGAGCCACTCTCTCATGTGCTGTCCTGAAAGACTCCTGGAAAACAAGTTACCGGTAAGTCTAACTTGAATTTTTTGCTTTATCTGTTCAGTAAGTACAAAAAAACAATGCTGTTGAACTTGTTTCTCTGGCTGTGCTGCAATCTTATTGGTTACATTGTTCTCAGTTCTGTGCACTACAGAACACCTTCCAACTATGTTCTACAGATGAGGAGAGGGTGGAGGGTCCTCCAGTCCTGACATATTTCCAGTCCTAGGGTGATAATGCTGCTTCTCTATAGATGCATCACTGTGAGTAAGCCTTATCTTCCTAAGACTGGAAGAGTGTAACTGGGAGGATCACCTGGTAAAAAAGGGGGGAAAAGCTTAAAAAAGAAAACAAAAGAAGCGATCACATTTAGGTGCCAGTAATCCACACTATATTACATTTTTGTTCTTTGGTTTGGATACACTTTAAAGGTAAAGTTTCCCCTTTACTACAAATCACCAAGCCCTGATAATGAAGTGCTAAGACATTTAAGATTTAAGTGTACAGTAAAACTAAAGGAGTAGCTTCTTATTCCATATACTTTTTTATTGCTTAACCTCTTGCTGACCTGCCCATAGCCGAATGACAGCTACAGGGTGGCTCGATAACTCTGGGAGGGCTTACATTGACGTGCTCCCAGAATCGCCCTCCCGCGTGCCCCCTGGGGCGCGCACATGGGAGTGTCCGCTGATAGCGGCCATTTGCCACGTGATCGCTCCGTCAAATGATGGAGCAATCACTTGTAAACAAACCAGCGTCATGTCATGATGCCAGTTTCTCTCTCCCCTCTCTGCACTGATTGGTACAGTGTGAGAGGAGAGGGGGAGGGATCGGTGGCAGCAGCGCTGCTCTGTGATAATTGTAGTCACAGATCCAGCCATCCATCCCTCCATGCTCAGCCATCCCTGCAATACCCGGCCAGACCCTGCAATACTCAGCCAGACCCTGCAATACCCAGCCATACCCTGCAATACTCTGTGATACTCTGTGATACCCGGCCATACTCGGTGATACCCAGCCAGACTCTGCAATACCCAGCCAGACTCTGCAATACTCTGCGATACCCGGCCATACTCAGTGACACCCAGCCATACTCGGCAATACCCAGCCGTACTCGGCAATACCCAGCCATACCCAGCCATGCCCAGCCCTACTCGGCTGTACTCGGCCTCTGTATGTGGCCAGGCTGTGGAAGTCTCACACATGTGGTATCGCCGTACTCAGGAGGAGTAGAAGAATCTATTTTAGGGTGTCATTTTTGGTATGTACATGCTATGTGTTAGAAATATTGTATAAATGGACAACTTTGTGTTAAAAAAATATAGGATTTTTTGTACTCACCGTAAAATCCTTTTCTCTGTCGTCCATGGACGGACACAGCTCCTTAATTCTTGACAGTTGGGTTATGTTCCTGTTCTATAGGAGAGGACTAGGCAGAACATGTTAGATATTTAATACATGTTACTTTAACAGAGTTGAAACAGCCCCGCCCAGGGGGCGGTCCCTCTGTACATAACCCTCCACCCCGCAGCAGCAGCCTCAGTTCATAACAAAGCAGTACAAACTAAAAAAAAGGAGGGGTGGGCACAGCAAACAAAAAACATTTTCACCCCAAACAAGCAGAGCTCCTCAACGGAGGAGTCGCAACCTCAAAACAGTCGCCTGCAAAACTTTGCGGCCGAAATGCTAGCATCCGAAGATGCACACACATCAACCTTGTAAAATTTCGAAAAAGTGTGAACGGACGACCAGGTCGCTGCCTTACACACCTGTGATACAGATGCTTGATGTCGGAAAGCCCAAGAGGCACCAAAAGCCCTGGTCGAATGCACCGTAACGGGAAAGAGAGGCGCCCGCCCTTTAAGGGCATAGGCCTGGATGACGGTCCGCCTGATCCACCGAGAAATGGTGGCCGACGAGACCGCCAGGCCCTTCTGCGGACCAGACACCGACAGAAACAGTGAGTCAGACCTCCGGAACAGAGCCGAATCAGACAGGTACACCCGCAGGGCACGTACCACGTCTAAAGAAAATAGCGCAACCTCCTTGGAATGCGATGGCCGAGGACACAATGATGGAAGTACAATGTCCTCATTCAGGTAAGAGGCTGAAACCACCTTCAGAAGAAAAGAAGGCTGCGGGCGTAGCAACGCTTTGTCCTAATGGAGGACCAAATATGGGGACTTGCAAGACAAGGCCGCCAAGTCAGAAACCCTCCTGATGGATGTGATGGCTTACAGGAAGGCCACCTTCTGAGAGAGTGCCAAAATAGCCAAGAGCACAAGATTCAAATCCCACAGATGTAGTGGTGGTCGCACCGGAGGAGCCACATGTCGGACCCCTTGCACAAACGTACTTACTAGTGAATGAGACGCCAGGGGTCGCTGAAAGAAAACAGCCAAGGCTGAAATCTGCCCCTTAATGGTGCTTAAGGCAAGTTTCTGATCCACTCCGCGCTGTAAAAACAGCGGGATCCTGGAAACCGAATAAGTCGGTGGACGCCATTCCATCGCCTCACACAGAGATGTAGGCTCTCCATGTGCGATGGTATATCTTCCTAGAAGATGATTTCCGTGCTCTCAACATGAAATGACCGAATCCGACAGGCTTCGGTCCCTCAGTACCTGGCTTTCAATAGCCATGCCGCTAAAGCCAGCGACTGTTAAGCAGGATAAAGAATGGGACCATGCAAGAGAAGGTCCCCCCCATTGGCAGTCGCCAAGGCACATCCGCCACCAGTCAAACAAGGTCGGCCTACCAGGGACGCCTTGGCCAATCTGGGGCGATTAAAATCACCGGAATTCCCTCGGTCTCTACTCTGCGGAGTAGACGAGGAAGTAACTTTAGTGGTTGAAAGGCACAAAGTAGCCAAGCTGACCCCACGGGGCCACCAACGCATCTGACGCGTCTGCCCAGGGATCTCTGGACCTGGCCACGAACCTCGACACTTGCGATAGAGTCGAGAGACCAGGAGATCCACGTCTGGCGTGTCCCATCTCCGACAAAGATAATAGTCCGCCTGCCAGTTTCCCACGCCGGAATGTAAACTGCCGACAGACCCGGCACGCTCTGGTCTGCCCACCGTAGGATGTGAGTGACCTCCAACGTTGCAGCCGAGCTTCTTGTTTCTCCTTGATGATTGACGTATGCCACAGCCGTGGCGTTGTCTGATTGGTGGACGCCCTCTTAGTCTCTGAGACCACCTGGAAAGGCACAGCCTGATCGGCCGGAGTTCCAGAACATTGATTGGCAGTTGGGATTCGGTCGGAGTCCAGCGGCCCTGGGCCGCCTGAACCCCCAGACTCCCCCCCAACCGGTGAGACAGGCGTCCGTTGTGATCACAGTCCATGAAAAGGGAGGAACGACTTCCCGGACTGAAGAGCCGAGAATCTCAGCCACCCAACTCAGAGAGGACCTGACAAGACGACTTATCTGAATCTGATGATCCAGAGACAATGGAGATCTGTTCCATTTTTAGAGAATCTCTGTCTGCAAGACCCCAGTGTGGAATTGGGCATATGGTACTGCCTTGAAGAGGCTACCCTGAGGCCCAGGACTCGCATGCAAAAAACGGAGAGACGACCATTTGCGGGATGTCAACAACCTCACCGCAGATTGGAGTGTCTGCAACTTCCCCAAGGGAATAAAGACTCTGGCCTCCGAGGAGTCTAGGATCAACTCCAGGTACTCTAGGCTCAGGGTCGGTACTAACACCGACTTCTGGAGGTTCAGTATCCACCAAACTCCCGAAGGGTCTGACTGGCAATAGACACGTCCTCCTCTAATTCTGAGCTCGAAGAAGCTCTCAGAAAAAAAGCCGTCCAAGTAGCCTACGATGGCAATGCCGTGCTGTCTCAGCAAAGCTAGAATTGGGGCAAGCACCTAGGAGAAAACTCTTGGTGCCGAAGCTAGGCCAAAGGGAAGAGCCACAATTGATAGTGGTCTTCGCCTACCACAAAGCGCAGGAACCTCTGATGCCTGATGCAGATGGGGACATGTAAGTATGCGTCCCTGATATCCAAGGATGCAGGAAGTCCCACGGATGGAGCGCAGCCCTCACCGAATGAATCAAGTCCATCCGGAACTTTTTGAATCCAGATAAAGACATTGAGGGCCTTGAGGTCCAAGATTGGACAGACTCCGTCCCTTTTTGGGACCACAAACAGATTTGAGTAGAAACCCTGAAACCTGTCCTGCAATGGTACAAGGTAAGATCACCCTGCATGGCAGCCCAACGAGCTGGAAGGAGAGGCAGCTTGTGAGGGAAAAAATCTGTTTGGTAAACAAGAAAGGAACTAGCTTGTATCCCGAGGTGACCACCTCACAGACCCACTGGTCGGAGAGCAGGGAAGTCCACTGAGCTGCAAACTTGCAAAGCCGTCCACCCACCCTGGAGTCGGGTGGGGGCAAAACGTCCTGCGGTAGCAAGCTTGATTGCTGGCTTGGTGGACCTGCGCACCCAGGGACACTTGTGTCCCCCAGCAAGACATTTTCCGCTTTGGAGGGTCTGACAAAAAACACCTCTTCATTGTGGGAAAGGAGGGCCCCGGCTGACGGCGTGGCTCCTTCCCTGTAGTGGATTTGAGGGAGAAGCGTGCTCCTACCCCCAGGGACATCCTACCTGATGTCGTCCAGTGAGGTACTAAAAAGCCTCCCACCTTAGAAAGGCAAAACTGCCAGAGTTTTCCTAGAAGCTTAGTCAGCAGACCAGCATTCCAACCATATTAGGCGGTGCCATACCACCGCAGATGCGGAGGTCCTGGAGATTAAGGGGACTGCACCCAGGGTTGCATCACAAACGTACACAAGTCCCTGTATCAACTTTCTCGGCCAGAGGCACGCAATCAGGAGGAAATCGAAGCTCCTCCCCAGTCCGGTGCAATATTTTTTGCCCACTCCGTGAGTGTCAGGGACACCCAGGTAGCAGCCACAATAGGCCGCAATGCTCCAGCATGGTGAACACGGAGCGGCTCACCGCTTCAGACCTCCTATCAGTAAATCCTTAAAACAGGGATCCCCTCCCCTGGGATAGAGATTACGTATTTTAACTGAGAGACCGGGGTGCGCTGAGGGACCGCAAAGGGCCTCTGCGGCCGTTAACTATGAACTAGTCAAAGAAATCAACATAAGGAAAACCTTAAAATAGCGGGTCGGTTTGTGCAACACAAAACAGGACAGACTCTGCTGTATCTTCCAGCTTGAGAGTGTCCCTCACAGCATTAATAAGTGCGATCTCGAGCTGGCTCGGACGAGGGGTCCTCCACACAGGGTAGGTCCTGGTCCGCCTCTTCGGACATATCAGAACCAAGGACCTGCTCCGCAGCCAGGCCCGAGTCTGAGTAAGAACAATTTCCCAGGCGATGGCGGGGGGGTGCTTAGTACCCTCTTACGCTCTCACGCCTCTTCCACCTTGGCAACAATGACTCCAGGACTGCTTAAACAGCACCCATGGGAACCGCAAGTGCAGGGGCACCGGATGCTGCCTCTGGAATGTCTTAGGGAAAAACGCCAGCCTCTGGCTTCAGATCACCCACTGACAACCCTTAGGGACCTAGTCGGTTACCTGACACATAATTTTTGTCCACCCTCCATGCCGCACTGACCGAGGGGGGATACCCAGGGGACTCACCACCAGCCGGGGACTCACCACCAGCCAGGGACTGTCCAGCGCTGCTTCCCGCTCTCCATCCTCACTCCGCGTGTGATGAGAACCTGTGTGGGGTGAATGGTGCTGTTCGCGCCGTTCAGAAGCCAGTCAGGAAGCCAGTCAGCACTAGAGGCCAAAACCCACTCCAAAATGGCCACCGGGTGCCTCAGAGTAAGTGCGTGGACCACAAGAAAATGGCAGCCCGCCTGCATCATGGCGCGGCCACGGCAAAATGGCCGCCAATGGGGAAATCAATGCAATGCATAGGCCCCAGAAAAATGGCGCCAGCGCTTCAAAAATGGCGCCCAGCAAGCAAGGTGGACGAGAAGACCAGCAGCGGAGGCTCCCAAGAAAATACCACCCCCCACACAGAGAGCAGGCCTTAACACCCCCACAGCCCCCGCCGGGACCTGGAGCCCCCCTAAAGGTATTCCCTGGTCGCAGCGGCCCCGCAAGGGGAGGAGGAAAAAGGGTGACAGAGGGAGAGAGGGAAAGGCAGGAGAACCTAACGACCTCTTTAGGAATGCCCAGCTGTTCCATCCCACCGAAGCAGGAGCAACTGTACTTACCCGTCCCTGCGAGGACCTGCTGGTGCGTTCCTGACAGACCTACAACCGAGCAGTACGAAGTAGCTGAAGGCCCGGTCCACTGTGACTGAGACAGCAAGCCGCTCGGTCATATGTGAACCCTGGAGCATAGCTCACCGGCCACCCCTGGAGCCATGGTGTCGTGGCCAACCCCACACGTAGCTAAGGTCTGTGCACGCTCGCTGGCCAGACTGGGGGGACTACAATGATCTATAATATCCTGCCTGTCATGCCCAGCCAGCAGTTGATAGAAGATTTTCAAAAATAAAATAATAAAAAGTAAAACTTTCTTCAAGACCCTGGGCCCAAAGGGAGCCAGGTCCTTCTCCTCTTTTAGGCAGAAAGAAACTGAGGCTGCTGCTGCAGGGTGGAGGGTTATGTACAGAGGGACCGCCCCCTGGGTGGGGCGGTTTTAACTCTGTTAAAGTAACATGTATTAAATATCTAAAATGTTCTGCCTAGTCCTCTCCTATAGAACAGGAACATAATACAACTGTCAAGAATTAAGGAGCTGTGTCTGTCCATGGACGAAAAGAGAAAATGCGTTTTAACTACTTACCGCACGCCGGCCGTTATATGAGGTCCTTGATTTTGTGCGGGGATATCTGAATGATGCCTGCAGCTACAGGCATCATTCAGATATCAGATTTTTCAGCCGGCGATTCCCTACACCATAAGAATGATCATAGCAGTTGTTCCGCCGCTTGATTGTTCTTATGGGAGGCGAGAGGGGACGTCCCCCCTCCCGTCGCCCTCCGGTGCTTCTACCGACTCACCGCTGCGATCAAAGCCAGGATCTTTTTTTTGTATTTCAGGCTTCCCAGCCTAGATGTGATATGTGGGGTCTTATTGACCCCATATCTCACTGTAAAGAGGACCTGTCATGCCATATTCCTATTACAAGGGATGTTTACATTTCTTGTAAAAGGAATAAAAGTGATCACAAAATAAATTTTTGGGAAAAATGTGTCAAACTAGAGAGTAAAATGAACAATAAAAAACAAACATTTTTAAAGCGCCCCTGTCCCCGTGTGCTCGCATGCAGAACGCATATGCAAGTCCCACCCACATATGAAAACGGTGTTCAAACCACACATGTGAGGTATCGCTGTGAACGTTAGAGCGAGAGCAATAATTCTAGCCCTAGATCTCCTCTGTAACTCAAAACATGTAATTAGTAAAAAAATTTAAAGCGTCGCCTATGGGGATTTTTAAGTAGCGAAGTTTGGCGCTATTCCACGAGCGTGTTCAATTTTGAAGAGTGACAGGTTAGGTATCTATTTACTCGGCGTAACTTCATCTTTCACATTATGCAAAAACATTGGGCTAACTTTACTGTTTTTTTCTTTTTTTTCAAGCAAAAAAACGCGTTAGAAATATGCTGCACAAATACTGTGCGAGATAAAAAGTTGCAACTACCGCCATTGTATTCTCTAGGGTCTTTGCTAAAAAAAACATATAATGTTTTGGGGTTCTATGTAATTTTATAGCAAATAAATGATGAATTTTACATGTAGGAGAGAAATGTCAGAATTGGCCTGGGTGCTACCTGCATGTTGGGCCTCTGTATGTGGCCACGCTGTGTAAAAGTCTCACACATGTGGTATCGCCATACTCAGGAGTAATAGAAGAATGTGTTTTTGGGTGTAATTTGTGGTATGAATATGCTGTGTGTGAGAAATAACCTGCTAATATGACAATTTTGTAAAAAAAAAAAGAAAAAAAAATCTTAATTTTGCAAAGAATTGTGGGAAAAAATTACAACTTAAAAAAACTCACTATGCCTCTTTCTAAATACCTTGGAATGTCTTCTTTCAAAAAAGGGGTCATTTGGGGGGTATTTGTACTTTTCTGGCATGTTAGGGTCTCAAGAAATGAGATAGGCCGTCAGTACTTCAGGTGTGATCAATTTTCAGATATTGGCACCATAGCTTGTGGACTCTATAACTTTCACAAAGACCAAACAATATACACCAATTTGTACTAATTTTTACCAAAGATATGTAACAGTATAAATTTTGGCCAAAATTTATGAAGAAAAATTACTAATTTGCTAAATTTTATAACAGAAACAAAGACATTTTATTTTACATAATTTTCAGTCTTTTTTCTTTTATAGCGCAAAAAGTAAAAAAAAACAGCGGTGATTAAATACCACCAAAAGAAAACTATTTGTGTGAAAAAAGGACAATTGTCATTGAAATTGTGAGAGCACCGAAAGCTGAAAATTGGTCTGGTTAGGAAGGGGGTTTAAGTGGCCAGTGGTTAAGGAACTAATATGATTACATTTTGTACTGCTATAAACTTTTTCTAGTTTTATCTTTGTTTCTATTCTCTTCATTAATATTACAGACACCTTTCAAATTAATTATTAAGAATATTATGGAATATTTATTTGTAGGGCACATGGTATTTTGTCTGCCTTTTAGCTCAAGTGGTGTCATGTCCTACATAACTTCATAACCTGTCAGAAATATTCCTCAGTGACCTCAAATTCTTTGCCTGGCAAGGTAGAAAAACATGCTAATGGAAACTGCCAGATGATATCTCCCTCTTGATAGCAGTAGTACTTTGCTCCAAGGCACATGAATATAAAACAGAAAAACTGAAATGCTAGGCATATTTATACACTGTATAACCAATCAGGAAAAGTCATATCTGATTGTGCTACAGGAATCTTATCAACTCTGAATAACACAAAACATAACTTTATACATTATATGCTGTGTATTATGACTGTCTAATCTCAATGATAAACAGTTTTATGTCACATCTGGTCCTTACTGTGCTCAGACAGTATTCACATTACAAAGAGTTGTCTAAATACTGTGGGGTTGATTTACTAAAACTGTAGAGTGCAAAATCTGATGCAGCTCTGGATAGAAACCAATCAACTTCCATTTTTTTTTTGGCCAAAGCTTAAAGCATTTGTTACCCCAACATGTCATATTCCTGATATGTGCCTGCTGTACAATGTACTTGTATGAGCAAGTATTCTGTTCTCTTTGTAATACTTCCTTTGTGTGAAATCCCTGGTGTTCATGTCAGTCCCTCTAACTCACTATTAAAAACTGACCACACTAAACACCGTGGTCAGTTCTCTAGCTGAGCTGGGAACTCAGCCTCCTCTCTCTCCTCCAATGTTGAGACCTGTCCTGACACCCCCAGCCCCCCCCCCCACTGCGCACAGCAATTCACTGAGAAGCTCAGTGTGCTGCAGCTTCTCCTCCTCCCAGCTCTTATGCAGCTGAGAACAGAGGGAAGGTGATCACTTATAAAAAAAAGGGAAAGAAAGGTATTTATAATGTTTTTTTAATCTATACATTAGGCTTGTGCACAACGGAAAAATTCGTTCCGTTTCGGTTCGTTTCTTTCCGGTCCTGTTGATTCGTAATCATTCGTAATTTTGCTAGACGGGATTTTTCGTGTTCGGACTCATTCGTATTTTTGCAAGCGACATTTTTCGTTGAATTTTTTGTTGCTTTATAATTCGTACTTTCGGTAGAGTACGTTGTTTTTCGTTGATTCTGGACACAACTCCTACTTTCGTAACTTTTTTTGGGTTCGTTGATTCGTAATTTTCTGTGTCTCTCTCACGACGACGCTGCCTATTATGCCTAATGTGCTTCGAATGGATTTGTACTTTTCGAAATACATAGCGGTTATTTGTAACGATTCGAAATCTCGTATTTTACTTTCGTTTTTTACATGCGGCTATAGCCTCCGCCCCTGTACACCATTTTGAGAGGGTTCAGCACGGTGAGGGAGAAGCAGAGAGCAGAGCAGAGTGTTATTGTGCTTCGAATGGATTAGAAATCTCGTATTTTACTTTCGTTTTTTACATGCGGCTATAGCCTCCGCCCCTGTACACCATTTTGAGAGGGAGTTCAGCACGGTGAAGGAGAAGCAGAGAGCAGAGCAGAGTGAGTGTTATTGTGTTTCCAATGGATTTGTACATTCATAAGTTTTTTCATAACGAATTATGCCGAAGACATTCGGGCATTCGCTATTTTGCGGTATAATTTATTTCGGATTCGGTTTTATTCGTAATTGCTTTGTTCGGAAATTCGAATGCTTCCGAATGTCCGAAAGTTGCTAAATTCGTACGAATTTCGATTCGTTACGAAACGAATTGCACAAGCCTACTATACATAAATGTTTTGCCTTTCATTTCTATTTCAAACTTAAAGGGTTGTTTTACAAAGGTGATTGTTTACAATCACTTTATTTGAACAAGCTGAAGTTAGAAGCTGGTTGGCTACCATGCACAGCTGCACCTGATTTTTCACCCCTGTGCGATCTTAAAAATCTGCCTTTTTTGTTAGGCAAAAAAAACTACTACAAATACAAGATGGTGCACTGTTCCACCGCTCGGATCACTTTCAGAAGAAGCGGCAGAGGTCCCCCCTCCCTCCACTTCCCGATGGTTTTCGGGCTTACCTTGCTGATATCGTTTGTGACTACTGGTCACAGAGTCGAGTGGAAGAAAGCTAGCCTCCGTTTATCCCTGTGGCCTAGGAGGACCGGAGCGATATAACATCATGTCTGGTTCTGGTCCAATATAAACAAGGCCTTTTTTTTAAAGAATCAGATCAATGCTTTTGATCTAATGCTCTACATTGTAGAGGAGAGATGTGGGGTCATGTCACTGCTCATTTCTATCACAAGGAATGTTTACATTCCATTTGATAGGAATAAAAGTGATCAAAAAATAAAATAATTTAAATGACAATGTAAAAATTTAATAAAATAAATAGTCCCCCCTCCCCATGCTTGTGCACAGTGGTGAACACATACATACTGTAGGTCATGTCCACATATGTAAACAGTGTTCAAACCACACGTGAGGTATCTCTGCAAACTTTAGAGCGACAACAATAATTTTAGCACTAGATCTCCTCTGTAACACTAAACTGGTAAGCTATAGAAGGATTTAAAGCATTGCCTATGGATATTTTTAAGTACCATAGTTTGGTGCCATTTCACAAGTGTGCACAATTTTAAAGCATGACATGTTGGGTATGTATTTACTCAGTGTAACATCATCTTTCATATTTTACAAATACACTGTGTTATATATTGTATTTTGTTCTTTTTTAAAACAATAAAGTGTATATTTTCCCCAGAAAAATTGCTGCACAAATACAGTGTAACATAAAAAATTTCAAATTTTATATATATTTATATATATTTTATTCTCTAGGGCCTCTGCTAAAAAAATATATATATGTTTGGGAGTTCTAGGTAATTGTCTAGCAAAAAAACACGAATCATTACATATAAGAGAGAAGTGGCAGAATTGGCCTGGTAAGCAAGTGGTTAAACCCTTATTATCCAAGTTTGCGAAAACACCCTGTTTCTAACTATATTACTATGCAATTAATAAATCTCGGTTGTGACAAGGATGGCTATTAAAGTGACAGGTTTAATATTTCCCTAATCTGCTCAAAGCATAGCCTAAGGCTACACAAAGACAAACGACATAAAAGAGGCCTTTCTGTGTTGAAAAATGTCTAACAATTTTTTTCCTATAAAATATCATTACTGTGTGTACAATGAGTGTGTGCAGTGAGTACAATTTTTGTGCACTTTCAGCCAGACACGCAATGGGGTTTGTTTACTAAAGCTGGAGAGTGCAAAATCAGGCTCACTTCTTTATAGAAACCAATGAGCTTCTAACCTCAGCTAGTTCAATTAAGCTTTGGCAATAAAACCTGGACGCTGATTGGCTTCTATGTAGAAGTGAGCCTGATTTTGCACTCTCCAGCTTTTGTAAATAAACCCCAATGTCTCTGTTTTTCTGCTTTCCATTTTAGGACAAACAAAGGGGTTGATTTACTAAAACTGGAGAGTGCAAAATCTGGTGCAGCTCTGCATTGAAACCAATCAGCTTCCAGGTTTTATTGTCAAAGCTTAATTGAACAAGCTGGAGTTAGAAGCTGATTGGCTAGAATGCACAGCTGCACCAAATCTTGCACTCTCCAATTTTAGTAAATCAACCCCAAAGAGTTGTACAAAATATGCATGTACTTTTATTGTACTCAGAAGCATCATTCTGATATTATCTGGTACTGGATGATCTTTCCAGTAGAATGAGAAGTCTGGCAAGTATTCTTATGTCTATAGCTGGACCAACATTGGTACAGTGTTCTATTGTATTACCAACTGGCAACAGCAGTGTACCTACTCTGATATCAGCTTGTGTAACTCCAAAAGCAAACCTAATGAATGACTAAACAATGAAATTATGTAAAGTCATGTGTGAAGCATGAATGTGAATCTGTATTTAATAAATAATCCATAAACCTTTAAGGTAGAAATACTAGTAATCCTCTGTTGATAACACAAGTTCACATCATTTCACTTTCACCTAATTTCTAAAACGGAGTATATATATATATATATATATATATCCATACACACATATATATATATATATATATATATATATATATTTAGCTAGAAGTGTGACAAGTGTCTGGGTGCTCCACCCAAAAGAGACATCAGTACAGCCTTAAAAAAGAGATAATTAAGAACCTTTGGCCAGGGCGATTATCACGAACGCGAACATCAAAGGATACCTGAAGGGAGAGGATAAATTCAAACTGAGTCTGTAAGCAGACGACGTACTCATGTTCTTATCAGACCCCAGAGTATCCCTCCCTAACCTGTTGTCCACCTTAAAGGATTTCCATACCCTGTCTGGACTGGGGGTAAACCTTGCAAAATGCTCAGCTCTCCCAATCAACATCCCACAGCACACTTTAACCAGCCTCAAGGACTCATTTGGTATTGCCCTCACGGATAACATAATAATAATAATAATAATAATAATAATAATAATAATAAGTTAAGCAGTAGCTGCACCTATGGTCAACCATTCCTATCTCCCTGATGGGAAGGGTTACGGCCATCAAAATGTCCATCCTCCCAAAACTTTTTTACTTTTTTGGAGCCCTGCCTATCTATGTGTCTCACCAAACTATAGAACTGATCCAAAGAGCCATTAATACATTTATTTGGAAAAATAAAACCCCCAAATATGGCAAATTACTCACTCATAGACCCCTATTACAGGGAGGGTTGGGCCTACGTAATGTATGGCTCTATTATTTAGCAGCCAGATTGGCCCAAACAGCCCAATAGCATGCCCCCCCCAGCACAGATCCCCTGGTTCTTGTTCAAAACTATCTCAGTCCACCCGTTCTATATGCCGGGACTACTGTGGAAAACTGGAACAAGACCCAGAGAGACAAGCGCTCTAAACAGTACTGTGAGCCAAACTATACACCTATGGAATCTGTGCCAACAGAAATTTAAACATAGATCTCACAGACCTACTTTAGCTTCTTTTCTGGGTGATGCAAAATTCCCCCCTGCATATGAATCACCTGACAAATTTCTATGGTGGGAAGAGAGGGCTCTCACCACACTAAAGGCCCTATTGCATGGAACACAATTTAGCGCCTTTTCATTCCTTCAGGAACAGCATGATATCCCGAGGTCCGAGTTCTATAAATACCTCCAAATAAGGCATTTTTTTAAATCACTTTGCTCTTTGAGTGCCAATCCCAAACTCTCTCAATATGAAACAGTCTGCCATAACCTATCTAGAGAGAAAGGGGTAATCTTCCTGTTGTATAGATACCTTAATGGAATGCACTTACCAGAGAAATCTACTGCTGTGACCCACTGGGAAACAGACTTGGGCCAAGAATTTTCCCCAGAAGAATGGCCAGAAATGTTAGAAAACACGCATAAATGTTCTCGCTCTATGTCTATTAAGGAAACAGTAGTGAAGCTACAAACGAGGTGGTACCTCACCTCAGACAGAGTACATAGATTCTACCCTAAAGTCCCAGACACTTGCTTTAGGGGCTGCCAGACTGCAGGTACATTGCTCCACACATTCTGGAGCTGTCCTCAACTGAAACATATATGGAGTCAGGCAGCCTCCAAGGTAGCACAATTGTCGGGGTCTTTGATCCCACTGACGGCACCAATGTGCCTACTCTTTACCCCCATACCAAATATCCTACCTACAAGCCAAAAATTAGTTAACACCCTATTTGGTGCTATCTTGTGGGCTATAGCCTTAAAGGAGTAGTAAATTTACATGTTTTTTCACCTTAATGCATCCTATGCATTAAGGTGAAAAAACATTTGACAATACCGCCCCCCCCCCCGAGCCCCCGTTTTTCTTACCTGGCCCCTCGAAAGTCCCATGCTCGTCCCCGTCATCCTCTTCGTTTTTCTGCCTGGCCGCCGATTGGCTACACTGGATAGATTGAAAGCAGCGCAGCCATTGGCTGGCGCTGCTGTCAATCACATCCAATGACGCGGCACGCCGGGGGGCGGGGCCGAGTGATACAGTCGGCGGCTATGGCCGCCGCTGTATCACGGGAGCGCGCCCGCAATCACTCCACACCATGCGAGCTCACTCGCATTAAGGTGTGGAGTCCTTGCGGGGAGGAGCCAAGACAGCCGCCGAGGGACCCCAGAAGACCAGGATCGGGGCCACTGTGTGCAAAACGAGCTGCACAGTGGAGGTAAGTATAACATGTTTGTTATTTTAAAGCAAAAAAAAAAAAAGGTATAGTGCTCCTTTAAACTGGTGTTCACCCATGGTACTTTGGGCTCAAGTACTTCAAAGAATGGAAACCATTAAACTAATGGAACAAATTCAACATACTATACTAGACCCTATGCAGGTTTTCAACAGAAAATGGTCAGGTTGGACTGCATATGGCTGCTCATAGCGAACCAAGGGCCTTATATACTGACGCTAGCCTTTTTCCCTCCAAGGGATGTGTGCTACCTCTATTAGGCTCACAAACCTGCCCTGGGTACTGGCTCCAGTTGACTGGCTGCAAATATGACATTTGTAATTGTCTACAACTTTAGCTCTTACCTCAGCACAACTCTGTTATTTCTTACAGTTCATCTCTTCTTTGTATGTTTAGTTATATTCCCCTGTTATTTTCCTGTGTATGAGTGGTAGTGGGATGCACCACAATAGGGCACCAATATCCAGCTAAGACACAAATTTTTACCTATAGAACACGGTGCCACTGTGAATATGAATAATATGTAATGCATATATACCTATCAATCTGGGTTGCATCCTGACGTATAACACATCTCCTATGTTAAATTTGTACTGTCTTTTCCTACCCCCCCCAATAAAAAAACGTTTGTTTTAAAAAAGGAGATAATTACAGGACTCGAAGATGAGATAAGGTGTACCATAGATTTACTAAAAAAAACCTTTAGCTTTACTAAGGGGTTTATTTACTAAATGTCTAGAGTGCATACTTTAGTGCAGCTCTGCATAGAAACCAATCAGCTTCCAGGTTTTATTGTCAAAGCCTAATTGAACATGCTTAAAATAGAAGTTGATTGGTTTCTCTGCTCAGCTGCACCAGATTTTGCACTCTCCAGTTATAGTAAATCAATCCCTAAGGGCACAACGCAGTAGCGGTAAAGCGGCGCTTTGCCGATGTTTAAGTGGCACTTTGCCACCACTAGCGGTGCGCTTTAACCCCCCCGAAGGGGTTAAAAGCACCTGCAAAGTATCACTGCAGAAGAGCTTTGCAGGTGCTTTGGCAGCGCTGCCCATTGATTTTTGTATACACCGCTCCAAAGATGCTGCTTGCAGGAAATTTTTTTAACGTCCCGCAAGCGCACCGCTCCAGTGTGAAAGCACTCTGGCTTTCACACTGTAGTGACAGGAGAGGCGTTTTACAGGTGCTATTTTTAACGCTAAAATGTCTGTAAAGCGCCTCAGTGTGAAAGTGGCCTAAGTGTCCAACGTTTCAGTGGGGCAAAGCTCATCTTTCTTAAGGCAACTGACAATGTATAAAGTGGTGCCTGATATACTGTAGCATTTGTATACAGTATATATGAAAAAAAATCTTACTGCATATAACAAGATATAGTAGGCACTCAGAGGTCTTCCACAAGAATGTAGCAGTCAAATGGCTGGTTTATTACACTGATGTTTTTTCGGGTCAAAGCCTTAAGAAGGGTGGGCTGTGACACAACAAAACCTTTGTATAATAAACCAGCCGTTTTATTAGTATACTCTTTTGGAAGACTTCTGAGTGCCTACTATACTTTCATACATATACATGGAATACAGATATACGTATGTATAAAAAAATAATTTAATTTAAAAAAAGCAAATGCAAGGATTAACAAAAATGTTATATAATCTATATTTAAACCACCAGAGAAGGTAGATATGCTTTGCATATTAATACTCTAAAGTTTAACATAACAGCATGCACATTTTGAAGAGAACTGCCATTTTCATTTGCACCTGATTTCAATCTTTGTCTGGATTCTCTGATCTCAGACTTGGGCCACAACCTTAGGCACAACTGCTTCAGAAATTTTTCAAGTAGACTCCAAGTAGAGAATAATGTGAACTTCAGTCAATGTTCTGCCCTTTCAAACATAATTCGATTCATATACTGTATTATACTATATATTTTTGACTTTTTCCAAAGAAGCTCTTCCTCTTGAATCAGTCTGAACTCTGCCCCTTCCTCCTTAGAGGTCTTCCCATGAACAGAAGGTTCTCATGAACTCTATAAAGTAATACACTGGATTACCCATGTTTCCTTCTTCCACTTTCCCCATTTGTAAATTTTTGCTAGCAGAGTTTGGAACAGTTTCAGAGGTATTGTTGGACAGATTAGATATTGTCATGAGAGCAGGTTGAGGAAGTTGGCATTTATAGATTTATGGGCATGGTTGTTCACCCATCTGAAATTTGAGAGTTAATTTTTGTTGATCAATAGAGAAGAAACTGTGTGTCAGGGTAAATAAAATGATTCCCATACACAGACAGATGCATTTACCTTCCTCATAAAATAGACTGTATATTGTATGTCATCATTTTTATTACTTTCAGGACTTAGTTTTGGATACAGTTGGTAAGGATTAGATTTATTATTGCAGTCTTGAGCTTTATTAGTGAGCATTCCCTTTACTCACTGTCCCGGGGACAGGCTTTTCACTAGACAAGAAGTGAAGGAAGCTCTCCAAAAACAACACAGACAGAAGTAAAAATTATTTTTTACATTAAGTAGGGGAGGCTAAAACCCCTTTTTAGTAATTACTGCTGTCTGTTTCCCTGTTGAAGATTTTCTTCCACTTCCTTTAGTAAATATTGTTCCCAGAGCAGGAAGTGGGAACAATTTCCCTAACAGAGCCCTAGATAGCAGTAAAATATAAGTTCTAACCCTTCTCAACTCTAACCAAAATAAATCAAATTTGGGGTTATAGACAGAATTTAACAGCTCCCACTACACAATAGCCCAAATCACAATATTGTTAAAGAGCAGTACATTCTCTAGGGTACCAACACAGGTGTGTACAGAAATTGTAAGTGCTAGAACTGAACACTTATACAGTTATAAAGAAAGGTAATGCAGAATTATCGATTATTGCAAAAAAGATACAATCTGTCTATTATTGCAAATACAGCATTTTCTCTAGAACAAAGTATGTGCTAAGAGAAAAAGACCTTGTCTTCTAAAAATATTTTCATTTTATGGTATCAATGCTTCTAAAACTTTCTAAAGGGAAGGAAATGTAGCATGTATACAGATGAGTTGTTTTGACATTGCGCTTACTACATACTATTAGGGTCAATGACTGTATAAAGTACTGATGTGAGTGGATCTGCATGATTTCCATTGAATTTCACTCATACTGTCAGAAAGAGGTCAGCAACAACAGTCAATTTGTTTTGTTTCAGCAAAGGTTATCTTAGAAAGCATATTTGCTGCCATAGTGGATCTGAATATTGTGGATCATCATAGTATTCTTCTGCAGTATCATTTAAGAAATGTTTAACCAAACAAGGTACTCATTTATCCAAATACACAGTCGTTTCTTGTAAACTGCACACTTTGACATCCAGAAATCCGTGAAACAAGTTGAGAAGAGAGGCAAAATGCTTAATGTAAACAGATTTAAATGTATAAAATTACATTTCATTGAAACTTAATGTATAAACCTTCATTTAATATTTAATTGTATGCCAGTAACTTTTACATTACCATATGTGCTAAATTTGAGGTTCTACAAAGCACAGTTAAAAAATGTTACCATTTTTTTTTCTTAAAAGTCTAATTTAGAATAAAAGACACAATAGGAAAACTACTGTGTGTACATGTGTATGAAAATGTGTTGTTAAGACACATTAGGACCTCCTAATATAAAAAATGTCTTGTCTGACTGTACTGATGACACTTTGGCTCTAATACTTACCTAATCACAGCACTTGAAGAAGAAGTCTATTTACAACAATTTGGAGTAAACCACCAGATCTGCCGTACATGTGAAAGATCATAAACTCATTAATGGGGGGTTTACATTATAGCCAGAAATGCTAATATACTGTATATAAGTATATTGGTCAGTTACTATAAGGCTGATTTACTAAAAGATTTGAGTATGTTCACACAATGTGTGCAAATCTACTTCAATTATTGAATTGTGTGAAAAGAAAAAATCCTGTTTGCTGCATCTGCATGTGATTGGATAACTACAAACTATATTTATTGTGTCAACATTCCCCAATCATTTGGCCTCTATGTGTGTTTCTGTAAGCACTATTTTGTCAGGAAATACATAAAATATAGCATATTATGTTTACCATCTGAAAAGAAAAAAAATATTTGTTTATTTCCTCTTAAAATACCAGACAGGGCAACCCCAGTGGCTGAAGGGTGAATTATTCTGGGGCATAGACCAAAGAAGAAGATACACATTTGAAAATTTGCTGAAAACAGAAAAGCTCATAAAATCAATATATCTAGATTAAACAATGCATGAACAATAGTGTGACAAGTTTAGGCTACACATAATGTGCTGTTAATGTCCAAACATTTCATAAAAATATGCCAACAGACAGAAGAGTTTACTAGGGAAAAAGGTCTAGCTTCCAAAATAAAAATTTACATAGTTACATTGTTGGTGAGGTTGAAAAAGACACAAGTCCATCAAGTTCAACCTGTGCGTGTGTATTTATGTCAGTATTACATTGTATGTTATGGTCGCTCAGGTGGCTATCTAATAGTTTTTTGAAATTGTATATACTCCCTGCTGAAACCACTGCCTGTGGAAGAGAATTCTACATCCTTACCACTCTTACAGTAAAGAACCCTCTATGCAGTTTAAGGTTAAACTGCTTCTCTTCTATTTTTAGTGAATGGCCATGTGACTTTTAAAATTCCCTTTCACTGAAGAGTTTTATCCCTATTGTGGGGTCACCAGTATGGTATTTGTACATTGAAATCATATCGCCTCACAAGCGCCTCTTCTCCAGAGAAAATAAGTTCAGTGCTTGCAGTCTTTCCCCATAGCCAAGATCCTCCAGTCCCTTAATTAGCTATGTTGTCCTTCTCTGGACTCTGTCCAGTTCCAGCACATCCTTCCTGAGGACTGGTATGCAGAACTGGATGGCATACTCCAGGTGCAGCCAGACCAGAGTCTTGCAGATTGGGAGAATTATTGTTTTATCTCTGGAGTTAATCCCCTTTTTAATGCATGCTAACATTCTGTTGGCTTTGTTTGCAGCAGCTTGCCATGGCATGCCATTGTTGAGCCTGTCATCTACCAGGACCCCAGGTCCTTTTCCATCCTAGATTCCCCCCAGAGGTTCTCCCCCTAGTGAGTAGATTGCGTTTTTGGAAACCCAAATGCATGATGTTACATCTTTCTACATTGAACCTCGTTTGCCATGTAGTTGCCCACCCCATTAATTTGTTCAGATCTTCTTGCAATGTTTCCACATCCTGCGAAGAAATTATTGCCCTGCTTAGCTTAGTATCGTTTGCAAATACTGAGATTGAGCTGCTTATCTCATCCTCCAGGTCGTTTATGAGCAAATTAAATAGGATTGGTCCCAGGCCAGAACCCTGGGGGACCCCACTTTTCTCACCGGACCAATCCGAGTACTCCCCATTTATCACTACCCTCTGAACTCGCCCCTGTAGACAGTTTTCAATCCATATAATCACCCTTTGGTCCATGCTGATAGACCTTAGTTTGTACAGTAAACGTTTATGGGGAACTGTATCAAATGCCTTTGCAAAATTCAGATACACCATGTCTACGGGCCTTCCTATATCTAGATGGCAGCTCACCTCCTCAGAGAAGGTTAAAAGATTGGTTTGGCAAGAACGATTCTTCATGAATCCATGCTGATTACTGCTAATTATACCGTTCTCATTACAAACATCTTGTATATCATCCCCTCCAAGAGCTTGAAAACTATTGACTTTAGGCTAACTGGTCTGTAATTCCCAGTGATATATCTTGGTAATTTTTTTTAGTATTGGTGCTACATTGGCTTTTCTCCAATCTTCTGGTACCATACCAGTCAGTAGACTGTTCTTAAAAATAAGGAACAGTGGTCTGGAAATTACTTGGCTGAGTTCCTTAAGGATCCTCGGGTGCAAGCCATCTGGTCCTGGTGACTTACTAATGTTACGTTTTTCAACTCTATTCCTAATTCTATCCTCTGTTAACCATGAGGGTGCTTCCTGTGACGTGTCATGAGCATAAACGTTGCAGTCTTGGTTACTGTACCCCCCCCCCCCGTTTCCCTCCTGAAGACTATAAAATAATTTTGCCAACTAACTGAAAATGCTGTTTCAAGTTCACATTCCTGGTACATACAATAAACAAAAGGATTCCTCAAGAGGTGGGATTTTAACGGACCGGAGAATGTAAAAAAAGTAGAAAAATATACATTTTATTAGTACAAAAGCAAATAAAAAAAATGTATTCACATAAAAACAAGCACAAAGTGTAAATGACAACATAGAATCATAAACCAGTGAATAACCTAGAAATCAACTGGGAGTGGGACAGATGAAATCCAACGCGTTCAACAGAAAATATAGGTAAGAGTCTTCTTCAGGGACAATAGGTTATACTGAGGTTAGACTGAGGAGAAGAATAAATTCAATACCTTTGCCATCTTTTTTAACATAAAAAATGGATGTGTAATCATGAGATATTTTCCAGGATGCTTTATAACACTGAAGGATCACTTCTTCTAACCAAAGTATGCGCTCATGAGTAATTATGAGATATACAGTATTTTAGGATGTTTCATAGTACTAAACAGGGATGAGCTGAACACCCCCCGGTTCAGTTCGCACCAGAACCTGCGAACAGACCAAAAATTTGCGCAAACTTTAGAACCCCGTAAAAGTGGATGTAAACCCACTCTCATCCTTTCTAAACTACTGCCATAGTGCTGATCTATAAGAATATAGATGCCTCCTGCATGTATCCTTACCTGTCAAATGTCTCCCCTCTGTCTGTATATAGAACTGAAAAATTGCAGATTCTGTGGGTGGATCTGTTGTCTGGAGCTCGGTGGGTGGAGTCGTGATGTCAGTAGACTCCCCGCCCACCTCTACACTCCCCTTGTCGACATGCATTTTCTCTTGTGTATTCCTTACACTGAACTTCTGCTATGATCACTAACATCCAGTCAAAATCCAGAAAAGTAACCACATGACTTTAGAAAAGGAGTGGGGGTGGGAATTAAAAAATAATGCCCGTCTCAGGCTTAGTGCATGAGATACGTAAATAACCTGTCATTCACAGCAAGGGGGCGGAACGGACAAAAGTTCTCCTGTTTATCTTACTGAAAAAAGTAAAGAGGATTGCTCAGAGCTGGATTAACTCTTTGTGGCAAGACTGGACACAGATGATAGGAAATCTTACACACTACTGTCATGAAGGGCAACCTCACCTGCAAGCTGGCGATGCTTCGGCGCGCGTGGGTGCGCGCCTGCGAAATAGTGGCGAATCGGCGTTAGCACGTTCGCGCCTGCGCAATAGCGTTGAATCGGGAGCGCGCAGTGACACTTCCTGGCGCCAATCTGGGGCTATTTAAAGGGGCTTGTGCTGGGGCTCCTTGCTGTCTGGTCTACAGCATTCCCAAGACCCACCTGCTATCTGATATTTCCCTACCGATCTGTTCCTGTGACCCGGCTTGTTCCTGACGCTTCCTGCCTTCTGCCTGCCCGCTGACCCCCGGCTTGTTGACCTTGCTTCCGCCTGCTCCTTCTGCTACCTGCTGCCTGCCCGTTACCAACCCGGACTGTATAACGACTCTGCCTCTGCCTCTTGGACTGCACCTGATCTGCCAGCCAGTGGATTACCCGGCCTGTTTGGACTTGCCTGTGCCCGGTACTACAAGACACCTCCCCGCTGTCTGCTGTCTCTCCGGAGTAAGAGGTGCAAAAGAGGCCGCTCCCTGTATCCCAGGCTCATCACCAGGTACGTGACAGTACCAGACAGCCATGTCCGAGCCTGCGCAGGGAGCGAACCCAATGGAGGAACTTTGCCGACACCTGGATGGGCTAACCCAGGCCGTCAGAAGCCTACAAGAGGTTTATACCCGACTGGAGGGCCGAGTCCAGGCCCTATCCTCCTCAGCTTCCTCCTCCACTGGGACTTCCACTTCTCCTTCGGTGGTCATGATGCCGCCTTAACCAAAGGTACCCACGCCTGAGCGATTCTCAGGGGAGCGGAGCAAATACAGAGCCTTTCGGAATGCCTGCGAGCTCTTCTTTGCCTTGCAACCACGGACCTTTTCACTAGAATCCACCAAAGTGGGGTTCGTTATTTCCCTCCTGTCTGGTGAGCTTCAAGCCTGGGCTCACCGCCTCTTGGAGCATAAAGACGTTTCACTTAATACCTTGGAAACCTTCTTCCAAACCATGTCCCAACTTTACGAGGATCCGCACCAGGCCGCCACTGCCGAAGCAACCCTGCATGCCCTTCAGCAAGGCCGCAGACTGGCCGAGGATTATGTTTCCGAATTCAGGAGATGGAGCTCAGACACTAATTGGAATGATGCTGCTCTTTGTTACCAATTCCGATTGGGACTCTCTGAACCGCTCAAAGATGAACTGGCACGTGTAGGTGTGCCCGGAACTTTGGATGCTCTGATCAACCTGACCATCCAGATTGACCGACGCCTACGAGAACGTAGGACTGAACGAGCCACCGGGCCATCTCGCCCGGTTTGGATGTTGCCCCGGGTACCCAGCTCTACCAACCCAGCTCCTTCATTCCCAGTTACAGCCTCCTCTGACAACCCAGAACCCATGCAGCTGGGACTTCTCCGTCCCTCACTCACCCCTGAGGAATGTCAACGCAGGCAAACCCTTAACCTATGTCTATACTGTGGAGAACCCGGACATTATGTACGGACCTGCCCTGTGAAAATCCGTAAGTGCCTCTCCATGTCGTCTGTGCATTTACCCGTTATACCCAGTAATTCTGCTCACCTGGCGATTCCCATTCTTTTGCAGCTCCCAGGAGGGAATATTCAAGTCAGCGCTATCATTGACTCCGGGGCCTGCAGTTGCTTTCTGGACTTAGCTTTTGCCACCACACATCACATTCCTTTGTGCCCTAGAGCTAAAGGGCTTTCAGTATACCTCGCTGATGGGTCGACCCTTAAATCCGGACCAGTCACACAGGAGACCCTACCGCTGGCCACAACCATTGCCAGTACTCATCAGGAGTTACTATGCCTAGATGTCATCAAGTCTCCTCTGTTCCCCATCATTCTGGGCATGCCCTGGTTACAGGCCCATAACCCGCAAATTAATTGGACATCAGGAGAAGTCAGTTTCTGTTCCCCATACTGCCGTCAACATTGTCTGCAGGAAGTTTCGAGTACCCCTTCTCCCTTGCTTTGCATGGACTCTGATGCTGAGGTCCGCCAGTCAGTTCCTGAAGCATATCACAGCTTCCTGGACGTTTTTAGCAAGAAAGGGGGCTGAGACTCTCCCTCCACACAGGCGTTACGACTGCCCGATTGAGCTTCTCCCTGGGGCTAAAATCCCCTTTGGCAGGATTTTTCCTCTGACGGAACTTGAACTCGAGACCCTCAAGACTTATGTTGATGATAATCTTATGAAAGGGTTCATCCGTCCTTCTACGTCACCGGCAGGGGCAGAGATTTTCTTTGTTGAGAAAAAGGACCATTCCCTCCGCCCTTGTGCGGATTACAGAGAGCTCAACAAAGTGACGATAAAGAACCGGTACCCCCTTCCTTTAGTACCTGAATTGTTTCAAAGACTGGGATCCGCAGTCATTTTCACACAACTGGACCTCCGTGGGGCCTATAACCTGGTGCGGATCCGAAGCGGGGATGAGTGGAAAACTGCCTTTCGCACTCGCTTCGGGCACTTCGAATACTTAGTCATGCCCTTCGGACTTTGCAATGCCCCGGCTACGTTCCAGCATTTTGTGAACGACATTTTTAGAGACTACCTTGACCTTTTTGTTATCATTTACCTGGACGACATCCTCATCTTTTCCCCCTCTTTGGAGAAACACCGGGAACACGTTCAGAATGTGCTCGCACAGCTTCGAATGCACAGGTTATACGCAAAACCAGAAAAATGCGAATTCGAACGCCAAAGCATCCAATTCCTTGGACTTGTCATCTCGGTGGAGGGTATCACGATGGACTCCCAGAAAGTGGCTGCAATTCTTGACTGGCCGGTGCCCGTAGATAGGAAAGGCATACAGCGCTTCATCGGATTCGCAAACTTTTATAGGAAGTTCATCAGGGGGTTCTCTTCCATCATCACCCCATTAACCAACCTAACCAAACAGACTGTCCGGTTCCAGTGGTCTTCAGAAGCCCAAACGGCCTTCGAGACCCTTAAGAAATTATTTACCTCTGCATCCATTCTGAGGCACCCTGATGCGGCTCTACCATACATACTGGAGGTGGACGCCTCGGAAACAGCAGTTGGGGCGGTTCTCTCCCAAAGACAGGGGCCCAAGGCTCTCTTACATCCGGTTGCCTTTTTCTCCCGTAAGCTGTCAGATTCGGAGAAGAACTATGATGTGGGAGACCGGGAACTACTGGCAATCAAAGCCGCCCTGGAGGAATGGCGGTACCTCCTGGAAGGAGCAGCGCATCCGATCCTGGTCTATACGGACCACAAGAATCTGGAGTATCTGAGAGTGGCAAAGAGACTGAAACCCCGGCAGGCCAGGTGGGCACTTTTCTTCACACGTTTCTCTTTCCATATAACGTATAGACCAGGATCAAAGAATACTAAACCTGATGCTCTCTCACGAATGTTCTGTGACCCTGAAACACCTGCCCCTCCGGATACCATTTTGCCACCAGGAAACTTACTCTTGCTTCAAGAGGACCTGCTATCTCGGATCAAGCAAGCATCCAAGGGGATCTCTCCCTCACCTGGGACAGAGTTACGGCTCTCAAGGATGGACTTTTATTGTACAAGGACAAAATCTTTGTACCAGAGGACCTGCGAGTCGCGGTCCTTAGTTCCTGCCGCGATAACAAACTGGCTGGGCACTTTGGGGTACTCAAGACCTCCGAACTTCTACAACGCATGTTCTGGTGGCCGCAACTGTCAAAGGACTGTAGGAGCTACGTGGAGTCTTGCAGCACATGTATCAGGAACAAGGGAAGTAAGTCCAGAGCCTAGGGTCTGTTGAAACCCTTGCCCGTACCCGAGAGGCCATGGAAGATGATTTCCATGGACTTCATTGTAGAACTTCCCCCCTCTGAGCTTTTCACCACTATCTTCGTGGTTGTGGATAGACTATCAAAAATGGCACACTTCTTGCCCATGAGGGGTACGCCTTCCGCTCCTGAGACAGCTAAATTTTTTGTCAAAGAAATCGTAAGGCTCCATGGCATCCCTGCGAACATCGTGTCAGATCGAGAGGTGAAATTCACCTCCAGGTTCTGGAAGGCCCTGTGTGAAGCCCTCGGGATTAACTTGTCCTTCTCGTCTGCCTACCATCCACAATCAAATGGCCAGACTGAACGGACAAATCAGACACTTGAGCAATACCTACGCTGCTTTTCTTCGTTCTCGCAGGAAGATTGGGTACCTCTGCTGCCGCTGGCCGAATTCGCATACAATAATTCGGTCCACTCTGCCACGAAGCAATCCCCGTTCTATGCTAACTACGGCTTTCATCCCTCATTCTTGTCCAACTGTATCCCGGAGTCTGCTGTACCTGCTGTCCAGGAGACATTGGATTTTTTCAGAGCAAACAATGAATTATTACGAGACACGATGACTAAGACACAAGAATATAATAAAGAAGTGTTCGACAAAAAAAGAAGAGGAGAACTCAATCTGGAACCCGGAGATCAGGTGTGGTTATCTACACTGAACCTTAGACTTGCCTGTCCCTCAAAGAAATTGGGTCCCAAGTTTGTGGGTCCTTTTCCCGTCAGGAGACGGATTAACAGTGTGGCCTATGAACTGGAGCTACCAGAATCATTCCGGATCCACCCGGTTTTCCATGTTGCCCTACTTAAGCCTACTGTTCCTGATCCCTTCTCGGGACGTGACACCGGCCCTCCTGAACCAATCTTGGTCGACGGTGAAGAAGAGTTTGAGGTGGAATCCATCGTGGATTGTAGAAAAAGGCGCAACCAAGTCCAATTTCTTGTAAAATAGAAGGGATATGGCCCTGAGGAGAACTCATGGGAACCTGAGTGCAACATCCATGCCAAAAGATTGGTTCAGTCCTTCAAAGACTCTCATCCAGTTAAGGTGGCCCAGTTGGGCATCCGGAGGCTGCCCATTGGAGGTGGGCAATGTCATGAAGGGCAACCTCACCTGCAAGCTGGCGACGCTTCGGCGCGTGCGGGTGCACGCCTGCAAAATAGTGGCGAATCGGCGTTCGTGCGCATGCGCAGTAACGGCGCGCGGGCGTGTGCGTGTGCGCACGGGAGCACGCAGTGACACTTCCTGGGGCCAATCTGGGGCTATTTAAAGGGGCTTGTGCTGGGGCTCCTTGCTGTCTGGTCTACAGCGTTCCCAAGACCCACCTGCTATCTGATATTTCCCTACCGATCTGTTCCTGTGACCCGGCTTGTTCCTGACGCTTCTTGCCTTCTGCCTGCCCGCTGACCCCCGGCTTGTTGACCTTGCTTCCGCCTGCTCCTTCTGCTACCTGCTGCCTGCCCGTTACCAACCCGGACTGTATAACGACTCTGCCTCTGCCTCTTGGACTGCACCTGATCTGCCAGCCAATGGATTACCCGGCCTGTTTGGACTTGCCTGTGCCCGGTACTACAAGACACCTCCCCGCTGTCTGCTGTCTCTCTCCTCAGTTCCCTGTGTGCCAAGCCTGCCTGCCGTTCCAGCTTCCCTGCTGCCGCCGAAACCTGCACAGAGCTTCCTGAAGTCCAGCTCCATCTCTGCACCAGTGTTCCTGACAGGCACTTGTGCGACTCTGCACTCCCGAGCTCCCTGTTCCCACCATCAGGGGTTCCGGAGTAAGAGGTGCAAAAGAGGCCGCTCCCTGCATCCCAGGCTCATCACCAGGTACGTGACAACTACATTGAGACAGCAACAAAAAAAAAAAAAATCGGGTTTACATCCACTTTAAAGTCTATGGGACTCGAACGTTCGGAATCAAAAGTGCTAATTTTAAAGGCTAATATGCAAGTTATTGTCCTAAAAAGGGTCCTGCCCCTGGGGACATGTATAAATGCAAAAAAATGTTTTGAAAACGGCAGTTTTTTCGGGAGCCATGATTTTAATGATGCTTAAAGTGAAAAAAAAAAGTGAAATATTCCTTTAAATATCGTACCTGGGGGGTGTCGAAAGTATGCCTGTGAAGTGGCACGTGTTTCCCGTGTTTAGAACTTTCCCTGCTCAAAATGACATTTCTAAAAGGAAAAAGAGTAATTTAAAACTGCTTGCGGCTTTAATGTAATGTCTGGTCCCGGCAATATGGATGAAAATCATTGAGAAAAATGGCATGGGTACCCTCCCAGCCCATTACCAGCCCCTTTGGGTCTTGTATGGATATTAAGGGGAAGCCCGCACCCAAATTACAAAAAGGAAAGGGAGGGGTGGAGCTTGCCAAGGTCCGGAATGGCCACATGAGAGAGGAGCTCCAGGCTTAGCAGGGATATAGCGGCACACAGCAACGATTGAGACACCCCAAACAAGTGACTATACCCCGCAGACAACCACCGCCATGACCAACAAGCGGAAGGGGCTTCAGAGAACGCAGAAATTGACCGAGTACTTCACACTGGAGCAGAGGCTAGATGGCGCCGGCTCTCCTATACCATCCGCGGCCAGTACTCCTTATCCCTCTCAAAAAAAAGGACAAACCACCCAAAAGAACCTCACCATAAAATAAACAGCACTCCCCTGCATCTTCCTCATCATCTGGGAGTCCGGAAAAGACCAGATTCAAGCAAGATGGCGTGGATTCTTCTCAGGGGGTGAGTGTGGGCCTAGACTCAGGGGATGATACCAGGGAACTTCCTGACTCCATTGATCGTTTCCCCACTAGCAACCAGCCAGTATTACACACCACACTCAAGGACATGCTGGTTTCCCTCAGAAGCTCACTCCATAGTGATATGATGGCATGTGTCCATAAGTTTGGGAGGGATTTACAGACCGTATCTGAAAGAGTGGATCATGTGGAACCTAAAATAGGGGAGTATGCCTCCACAATTAACAGCCTTGTTGATGCACATGATGCCAGGGTAGAGGAGATGGAGACGGTTAAAGCTAAAATCGCAGACATCGAGGACCGTTCCAGAAGGAACAATCTAAAGATAAGGGGCTTCCCCGAAGCTATTCAGCACTCTGACCTGCGCAACTATGTCACCCAAGTATTCACTTCTATTCTGCCTGATCTTACAGATATAGATGTTACAATAGACAGGATCCACAGGCTGCCTAAACCGTCTTATCTCCCAGACAAAGTGCCAAGAGACATTATATTGCGCCTACACTTCTTTCATGTGAAAGAACGTTTGATGTCTGCTGCACGCAATAAAGATCTCCTCCCAGCACAATATAAAGACTTGCAGTTCTTTACTGACCTGTCTTAATTCACGCTACAAAAAAGGAGAAGCCTTAATACCATATCCAAAGCTCTGCGCAACCACAAAATAGCCTACAGATAGGGGTTTCCAACCAAACTTATCATCACAAATGACGGGATGGAGCACACAGTAGATTCCCTCACTATGGGTCTGGAACTGCTTAAAACGTGGCACATCATTCCTGATGACCCTTCCCAGGGATCCAATCATCGCAACCAGGATTGTACCGCGGATGACTGGAATTTGGTCAATTCCAAAAATGCTTGCACGCACCGTTAAAATAATCAATGGGCTTATTACAGATCTAATGTTTATTTTTTCATTGTCCCTGTTCTGGAGACAACTTGTTAAGCTAGACTTTTACCCCTTTGAAATAGCGTAGTTATACGCTGCAATCAGGTCACCATGACCTGCAAACCAACCTTTTTGAATGTTTTTTTCACCCTTTGTTTACTTTACTGTTTATCACCCAAATTTGCAGTTGGTTTTACAATTGCTTTCTTTTCCACTGAGAGTCGAATGGGCGGACACCTAATTGTTCGGTCGCACATGGACACTGTTGTCTTCAACACACAGATATGGGGGACCTCGCCATATGATGTAAGTGTTACACACACATTCTTTACCCACTGGCATTTATGCTACTTTCAAAATGACTGTCACTTTTTTAACCATTAATGCCAAAGGGCTCCACCATCCGGTAAAGAGAAAGTCATTGTGGAATGAAGCATCCCAACACAACTGTGACATTCTCTGCACCCAGGTGACTAATTTTCACAGCCAAAAGATGCCCAAATGTACTCATCCTAAATTTCCGCATGTTTATACAGCAAGTGCTCCTGCTAAAAAATGAGGGCTACTAACTGCGATTAGAGACACAGTTGCATTCACGATGCATAGTGAAATTGCAGATCCTCAGGGACGCTACCACATTCTTATTTGTGATATCAACTCCACTGCATACACTGTGGTCAATGTCTTTGCACCTAATAAACACCAAATACGTTTTTTGCATCAGGTCCTCAGGAAAGTCAGACAGGTGCAAAAGGGCTTTCTCTTGCTCTACGGGGATTTTAATCTCCCTCCTGACTCCCAAATGGACTCTACGTCCTGTTCACACAGGCACCAACACTCACTTCTACCATTGCTGCATGCTCAATAACTCTATGACGCCTGGAGATGCCTACATAGCACCGAAAAAGACTATTCCTTTTTCTCGACAAGTCACAGAGTCTACACAAGACTAGACCTATTTCTCATAGATAAATGGCTGACACCTAAAATTACTGCTTCTAAGATCACATGGTCGTTTCACGCCTCATGACGCTTTTCGGTTGATGATTCGCCAAGCCATACATGCTTCGTTTGGCGGCCCAACCCAAGGTTGTTCCAGGCTGACCATTCCAAACATAGTCTGCAGAAAGACCTAACTGATTTTTTCTCTTGTAATGTACTCTGTATCTGATCCCATGATCCCATGATTTTATGGAATGCCCATAAGGCATATATGAGAGGAGTTCTAATAAAAATGGGTGCAAGGGTTAAGAGACAGGGGAGTCAGTGTATCCAAGACACTATCTCTAAAATTCACACTTTAGAAGCCCAAAACAAAATAAATGCCTCATTATCAATCTCAGACCAATTGACACAACTCCGGTATGAACTCCGCCTAATTCTATTGGATGACTTTGAAAAAGCCTCTAAACGTCTTAAAATGACATATTATGTAAGTGGCAATAAAGCAGGGAATCTTTTGGCTAACTGTCTATAGGGCAGAGACACAAAACAAAAATTCCGTATGTCCTACACCCCATCACCCAAGAAAAGCTATATCACCCACAGGCAATAGCAGATGCATTCAGCTGTTACTACGGCTCTCTTTACAACTTAAAGGACGACCCAAATACGATTCAACCCACGGAATCCATGATATCAAATTTTCTTGATAAAATGAATCTTCCCCAGGTATCAAATGTCCAACTAGAGAACTTAAATTCCCCCTTCTCAGAAGCTGAGATTGCCAAAGCCATTGGTTCTCTCCCTAATAATAAATCCCCTGGACCTAATGGCTTTACAGGGGAGTACTCTAAAACATTCAAATCAGTACTAGTCCCCCATTTAACAAGCATTTACAATAGAGCTGTCTCCTCTTCCTCTTTCCAATCAGAAATGATTAGAGCACTGATAGTAGCGTTACCGAAGCCGGGGAAGGACCCCAATACAGCGCAAAATTTTAGGCCCATTTCGTTGTTGAACAACGACTTGAAGTTTATGCCAAGCTTCTTGCTAACAGATTAGTGGATTTACTTCCATCTTTGATACACCTGGACCAATCGGGGTTCACAAAAGGCCGGCAAACCGCAGACACAACAAGACACTTGATTAACATACATTTGGCTAACAAAACGAAAACGCCTTCTCTGCTCCTAGCTTTGGATGCAGAGGCGTTTGATAGAATTCACTGGGAGTATTTGGCTAAAGTGCTTACCAAGTTTGGGTTTGTAGGTAATATACACTTGGCTATTATAGCACTGTACACAACCCCCTCGGCCAAGGTGTACATATCAGGAATGCTTTCCACGCCTTTTAGTATATCCAATGGGACTCGACAGGGGTGCCCGCTCTCCCCACTTATATTTAATTTTCTTATGGAGCCCTTAGCAACTTACATTCGTTCTCACCCCCAGATCAGTGGATTCAGGGTCAGGGACTTCACGCATACCATTAGCCTCTTTGCGGATGATATAATCTTAATGCACACCAACATCGAACCTTCCCTGGCTTCGGTTCATCAAGCGCTGCAATTATTTACTTCAGTGTCTTACTATAAAGTTAATGAGACCAAGTCGTATATTTTGGGATTAGGAATTTCTGCCTGAACATGTTCTTACTAAAAAGTTTCCATATACATGGAAAGATAAAGGTATATCATATCTGGGGATCACACTTACCCCTACAACTTCTGACCTGGTTAAAGAAAACTATACTCCACTATTACATTCACTTCACACCAAACTGGGCAAAATAGCAAAGTTTGAATTATCCTGGTCAGGACGGTTGGCTGCTTTTAAAATGCAGATTCTCCCACAATTAATATACATTAGAACCCTACCCATTCCTGTTCCCGCCTCTTTTTCATCAGCACAATCCACCATTAACAAATTCTTAAGGGACGGGAAGCAGGCACGCTGTGCATTTAGCAGGATTATAAAACACAGGACAGTGGGTGGAGTGGGCACACTCATATCAAGGACTACTATACAGCCTCTAACTTGGCCCAACTGAAGAGCTGGTTCTACCAGTCTCCACCCACCTTGTGGGCTCTTCTTGAACAACAGGTTCCAGGCCGCAACCTTTATAATTACTTGATCTCGAGCCCCTCCCTCCCACGATCGTCCCACGACCTGATGGGGAACTTCCTCCGCAGTCTATTACATGTATAGACCCGCCCCTTCTAAAGTTCCCCATCAGGTCCGCTCAGCCAATGACTCGGTGTAAGGCTGAGGACCTGATGCGGAACATGAGAAGGGGCGGGTCTATACATGTATTACACAGTGAAGTAAGTTCCCCATCAGGTCTGCCCCCTCGGTATGTCAGACCCCGCCTACGTCATTGGCCTGAGCGGGGAACTTCCTTCACTGTGCAATTTAAATTTACACAGTGAAGGAAGTTCCCCATCAGGTCCACTCAGGCCAATGACGTAGGCGCGGTCTGACATACCGAAGGGGCGGACCTGATGGGGAACTTCCTTCGCTGTGTAATTCATGAATAGACCCGCCCCTTCTCATGTTCCGCATCAGGTCCTCAGCCTTACACCGAGTCATTGGCTGAGCGGACCGGATGGGGAACTTTAGAAGGGGCTGGTCTATTCATGTAATAGACTGCAGAGGAAGTTCCCCATCAGGTCCGCTCAGGCTCAGCCAATGACGGACAGCGCTGGACATCGGATCGCCGCGGGACACTGGATTTCACCGCTGGAATGTTTTTTTTTTTAATAAAGGACTTTTCCAAGGTGTTGGCGTGTTTTTTTTACATTTTTTGACACTTTCTTCGTGAAATGGTAGGGGTACAATGTACCCCTTACCAATTCACATAGGGGGGCCGGGATCTGGGGGTCCCCTTTGTTAAAGGAGTCTTCCAGATTCCGATAAGCCCCCCGCCCGCAGACCCCCACAACCACTGGGCAAGGGTTGTGGGGATGAGGCCCTTGTCCCCATCAACATGGGGACATCCGGCCTGGTACGGTTCAGGAGGGGGGGCTCTCTCTTCCCCCCTCTTTTCCTACGGCCTGCCAGGTTGCGAGCTCGGATAATGGTCTGGTATGGATTTTTGGGGGGACTCCACGCCATTTTTTTTAAATTTGGGGTGGAGTTCCCCTTAAAATCCATGCCAGATCTGAAGGGCCTGGTATGGATATTTGGGGGAACCGCACGCATTTTTTTTTAAAATTTGCGGCGGGGTTCCCCTTAATATCTATACCTGACCTGAGGGGCCTGGTAATTGAATTCTGGGGGACCCCCACGCTTTTTTTTTTTTTTTATCAATGACTTTTGTATGTATTGCCGGGAGCCGACAATTCATTAATAGCCGCGAGTGAGTTTTAAATGACTTTTTTTCCTTCAAAAATTACATTTTATGCAGGGACAGTTCTAAGCACGGGAAACATGCGCCACTTTACATGCATATTATACACACCCCCCAGGTACGAAATTTAAAGGAATATTTTACTTTTATTGTTTCACTTTAAGCATTATTAAAATCACTGCCCCCGAAAAAACGGCCGTTTTTAAAACTTTTTTTTGCATTGATACATGTCCCCTGGGGCAGGACCCGGGTCCCCAAACACTTTTTATGACAATAACTTGCATATAAGCCTTTATAATTAGCACTTTAGATTTCTCCCATAGACTTTTCGAATTTGCCGCGAACACCCCAATTTGTTCGCTGTTCGGCGAACGGGCGAACAGGCAATGTTCGAGTCGAACATGAGTTTGACTCCAACTCGAAGCTCATCCCTATTCCTTAGCAGCGGGTCCAACCATACACACATCCATTGATGCATGGAGAACACTAACAACACATGTATTCCCTAAGCTCAAACTTACCCCACTGAAATTCCCATTGTCAGCTTTGTCCCTCTTTATACCAGGTATCTCTCTGGTTAACTGGAGGTCCGGCAGAGAATTGGAACTGGAGGACTTATATGTAGGTCCTGCTCTCAGGACTTTTAGAACTCTCCAACTGGAGTTCTCTATTCCTCCAGCTGAATAATATAGATGCATTCAAATTTCACACTTACTGAAGCAGTCCACTAGCTTACCCATCTCCCTTCCATGGCAAATAACCCAGTACTACTTAACAAAAACAGTAAACATTAAGGGCACATCGTTGTTTTATTCCCATCTTCAAAACAAACTAGTGTTTACGAAATCACCTACTATGCTAGCATGGGAAAATGATTTCAACAGGGAATATACAGAGGAACCTTGGCAAATGGCATTAAAGGTAACATATTCTTCTTCCAAATGTGCTAATCTTTGGGAACTGTTCCAGAAGATCTTGTTACGATGGTACCTCACTCCGTACAGATTTTTTAAATTTGCCTCAGGGATGTCTTCCCAGTGCTGGAGACAATGTGGGGAAACAGGTACATTGTGCCATCTTCTATGGTCATGCCCTATTGTATCCCATTACTGGAAGATGATTTATGACCTTATCTCACAAGTACTTAAAATTAAGTTGGAACCAGCGCCGGGAATGGCATTGCTCTGTTTGGGGATGGACCTCGTCCCTCACCATTCGAGAACCTTATTATCCCATATCCTCTTAGCGGCTAGACTCGCCCTGGTTAGGCACTGGAAGGACACACTACATCCAAACCTTCCTGAAATTGTAAAAATAATTAATACGCATGGTATGTATGAACAGCTTTTCGCCTTTGGTATGGGTACACACCTTAAAATTCATAAGATTTGGGAACCTTGGAACACATGGTACAACGCTACAACCAATTCTAGCCCTACTTAAAATAATGACTACCTTATATAAAGACTCTCAACACAGTGGATAATTGTTTAGAACAGCTAGCTGCACTTTTTGTTTCCCCTACCTTTGTTTTGTTTTATTCTCCATGTCTTTGTTTACTTTAATTCTAGTGACATACTAAGGCCACGATATTCCATGAAGTTCAGTCCTTCAGGACATGACTGAATTTAGAGTTCATCTATGATATAAACATTGAATGCATAAGTCAAATCTCAGGATATCAATATATACTGTTCAAATGTATTGCTTTATTTGTCCCACAACCTAATATAACAATAAGATATCGTGTATGTACATGTATGTGTCACATCTCTTAATACTGTTAAAACTCAATAAAGAAATATTGAAATAAAAAAAAGGAAAGGCGTGGGGCCCCAGGCCCTATATACTCTGAACAGCAGTACACAGGCGGTGCAAACAAGACAGTGACTGTAGGTTTGTTAAGTAGAATCTGTCATTTTGAACTGGCACATTTTTAAACTGTAACTCCAGCCAAAAAATCTATTTTTAAGCTTTTTGGAAAACATAGGGAAGGGTAATCACCCCTGTAACATTTGATTTGCTGTCTGTGCACCTCTTCAAAAGATTTCACCTCACTTTCTGTCCCAATGACAAATGTTTTTTTGAAAATTTGGGTTTTTTAGTGAAACAAGGATTGGTGGAGAGGAGACACGTTTTTCTCATATTAACTCTTACAGGAGAGAATTTCATTCAGGTAGCTTTAGGTGCACACTGTGTAAAGGACACAGTACACTAACTGTAAATACTGCAGCTGCCTGCCTGTGGTATTATTAGGATCAGAAGAACACCAGCAATTGTCTTCAGGTAGCTTTAGGTGCACACTGTGCAAAGGACACTAAATCAAAATACTGCAGCTCCCATCCTGTATTAGTATGAGAACACCAGCAATTGTATTCAGGTAAGCTTTAGGTGCACACTGTGCAAAGGACACAGTACACTAAGTGAAAATACTGCAGCTAATACAATCACCTGCCTGCCTGTCAGTATATTATGAAACAGAACACCTAGGATGCATATATATATCCTTTACACACTGTAACTGCAGCTAACTGACTCGCCTGCCTGCTCTATCCAACTCAAAATAAATGACACTGTCTCTCTCTGTCTGTCTTTAACCACCGCTGCAACACACTACACAAGGCCGCCACGCAGGTTATATATTCCAGGATGTCTCATAGTACTGGGGGATCACCTCTTATCTCCATAACATATTTCTGGTGCTTTCATGAGTGTTCATGAAATATATATAAATATACATACAGTAGCATATTTGCTGCGCTTTCATTAATAATTTTGAGATATATTCCAGGGTGTCTCATAGTACTGGAGGATGACCCATTATCTCCACAACATATTTCTGGTGCTTTCATAAGTGTTCATTAAATATATTCCAGGATGTGTCACAGTTCTGGAAGATCACTTCTTGTATCCATAGTATATTTCCATGCTATCATCAGCAATTATAGGATATATTCCAGAATGTATCATAGTACTGAAGGATCACCTATTGTCTCCATAGTATATTGTCTCCATAGAAATGATGAGATATATTCCAGGATGATTCATAATACGGGGTGACCACCTCTTGTATTCATAGAATATATCCTGTGCTTTCATTAGTAATTGCCAGCACAGTAAAGTTCAGGATTCTTATCCTCTGTAAAAAAAAAAAATATTGGACATCTTTTCAACGCCTCAAATAATAATAAAAAAAAAAAAAAAAAACAGAAATAAAATAATCAGGGAAAAATAAACAAATAGAAAATAAACCGCAGCGGTGATCAAATACCGCCAAAAGAAAGCTCTATTTGTGGGAAAAAAAGGACGCCAATTTTGTTTGCCGCGCAATTGTCAGTTAAAGCGACGCAGTGCCGAATCACAAAAAGGGGCCTGGTCCTTTAGCTACAAAATGGTCCGGGGCATAAGTGGTTAAACTCATCGATTATTCTGATTGCACAATCCCTGGCAACTATCACGATCCAATACCCTCACTTGCCTTTCTGGTGGATCTGGCTTCCACCAGGTTAATAGCCACAGGAGGTACTCTAGTAACGGGTGGACACCTGCACAATGATGTGCCCAAGTCGTCCAATTTTACAGCTTGAGCCGCTACTATATAGTGTTTAATATAACAAAAAAACGTTTACCTTTGTTTTAATTTACAACGGTTTGTTTGATACTATAACTAATGACATGTTCTATGTCCTATGTAACCTAGATGAGATCATAGATGTATGCGGTACCCTGAAGAAGCATTTTGCAAAACATGTTGGCCCCTCTGCATATCTAAGCATCTTATTTCATGCATCAAGCATAAACTCATGGTCTAAATATGTATTTTGACTGTGATTTTTATCTGATACTATTTAATAAATTTATATTTTCTGTTTGTGTGCTCACCTTACTAACAGATATATGAATTCCAACCAAAATCCCATTATTCTTGAGAGCGTAGTCTCTCTTTTACTTCTCTTTTTAAAGGATGCATCACCGTACTGTCACCATTTTACAGAGGCAACAAGGATGGTGAGCCATGACAATGCATGCATGCAGTGGATCAATGCATGCAGTGGATCAATGCATGCAGTGAATCGTCAACTGGAAAGCTCTTCATGTTTGTTTTCTCCCCGAGCGAGGACCCGAGAATTTGTGGCATCAAGGAGAAGAATCACTATTGGCTGGCAACAGACTTTTTTTTCTAATCTACCTAGCAAATAGCAACAGCAGCACAGCTAGAGAGAATATATATATATATATATATATATATATATATATATATATATATATATATATAATATCTCTGCAACAAAACTGGTAGGGCGCTGCTCCAGGAGCCCCTATGGACAAGCCTCCACTGTACAAGGGCAAAATTACGGTATATCTCTCTCTCTCTGGAGTCTATAACTCTCTTAATACAAGAAAGGATTTTGCTCGCTTTGGAAATGGCATCTTGGCATTGCATGCAATTATTAAGCTTATGATCTACCAGAACCTTCTCCACCATTGATTCCCCCATTGGTACTCACCCTAGAATGTATGATGCATGCATATTCTTAGCCCCAAGTGAATAACTTTACATTTATCTACATTAAACCTCATTTGCCACATAGTTGCCCAATTACAGTAGGTGCCGCCGATATTATGTCAATCTCGCCGCTTCTAGCGGCGAGATTGACACCCTACGAGCTCCATCGCGAGAGCTAGCGCCGAGCTGTCTCATCATCGGGAAAGGAAAAATGTTCCTTTCACGATGAGCGACACGCATTGCTGGTAGACGGAGATCCGACGTGGATTCCCGCCAATACCAGGCACTGTGTTTGGTATGAATCCTGAGCGGGAACTCCACGCCAATTTTTAAAGAAAAAAACGGCATGGGCTCCCCCTCCAGGAGCATACCAGGCCCTTGGGTCTGGTATGGATTTGAAGGGGACTCCCCTAAGCCGAAAAATCGGCGTGGAGGTCCCCCTCAAAATCCAAACCAGACCCTTATCCGAGCACGCAACCTGGCAGGCCGCAGGGGAAGAGGGGGGGACGAGAGAGCGGCCCCCCCTCCTGAACCGTACCAGGCCGCATGCCCTCAACATGGGGGGTTTGGTGCTCTGGGGCAGGGGGGCGACCTGCGGCCCCCCCACCCCAAAGCACCCTGTCCCCATGTTGATGAGGACGGGGCCTCTTCCCGACAACCCTGGCCGTTGGTTGTCGGGGTCTGCGGGTGGGGGCTGATCGGAATCCGGGAGCCCCCTTTAATAAGGGGCCCCCCAGATGCCGGCCCACCACCCTATGTGAATGAGTATGGGGTACATCGTACCCCTACCCATTCACCTGGTGGAAAAAAATGGCAATAAAAAAAACACACACAGCTTTTTAAAGTAATTTATTGCACAGCTCCGGGGGTCTTCTTCCGACTTCGGGGGTCTCCGGTGTCGTCGCCGCGCTCTCCGGTTCTTTCTTCCTTCTGCCGGGCCACCGCTATCTTCTTCCAGCTCTTTTGCTAGCGGGGCCCGGTCTTCTCCGTCGCCTTCTTCCCTCTTCTTCTCTCTGGTTTCTTCTTCCTTCTGCCGGTCCTCCGCTATCTTCTTCCAGCTCTTTTGCTAGCGGAGGCCCGGTCTTCCCCGTCGTCTCGTCCGGCTCTCCGTTGTCCTTCTGCCGGCCCCTCCACTATCTTCTTCCAGCTCTTTTGCTAGTGGAGGGGCCGGTCTTCCCGTCATCGGCGTCTTCTTCTCTCTTCTCCTCCTCGATGTTGACTCGTCGCTTCCTCTCGCTGTAATGCTAAATCTTCGGTCCGCAGAGATTTATATAGGCTTCTCATGACGTCACAGTTACATGCTCCGGGTGGCCCCGGAGCATGTGACTGTGACGTCATGGGAACATGTGACTGTGACGTCATTGACGTCATGAGAAGCCTATATAAATCTCTCCTGGAGGGGGAACCCATGCCGGTTTTTTCTTTAAAAATTGGCGTGGAGTTCCCGCTCAGGATTCATACCAAACACAGTGCCTGGTATTGGCGGGAATCCACGTCGGATCCCCGTTCAATACAGTGCCGCGTCTCCTCGCTATTGCAGCGAGCGCGAGATGTGTCGCCACCCTGTCGCCGAGATGTCGACACCCCTGTCGCCGAGAATCTCCATGATAGGATCGCGATGAATATACAATGTCGGCGGCACCTACTGTAAACAGTGCATTGAGATTGGTAGACTTCGTACTTTTAATCCCAGACCCTATATCATTTATAAATATATTAAAAAGTAAGGGTACCAACACTAGACCTTGGGGTATATACAAGTAAAAGGCGCAAATATCTAATACAAGGTTATCCTATAGATGTATTATTATGTGCTGGATGCATAAATAAACCACGTATGCACAGTATGGTACTAAGTCCACAGTCTCCTTAATAGATATCCACAAGGACTTGAGTCTTTCAATGATAGTTCATAAAGAGTTAAAATTGGAGGGGGGAGGGGGAAGGAGAGGGAATGTGTGGGGCTGTCCTCGGTAGAGTCGATCCCTCTCCTTGATCTCCTAGGCTGTGCTTCCTGTGATGGTAATGGAAGCTCTACACCACTGGATGGAGTGCAGCAGGTTTGCGGTGAAGCAGTGGAGCGTGTTCTCAGCGTGAGGATTGAAGCGCAGGGAGAAGTCAGGCGGAAGTCATGCATGAGAAAGGAGCGCAGCTGTTTCTTCCATCTACAGCCTGCACGCTCACGAAACCTGGTCGCATCCCGATGACGTCATCCCCCTCCGCCTGACTTCTCCCTGCGCTCCAAGCCTCGCACTGAGGACACGCTCCACTGCTCCACCGCAAACCTGCTGCACTCCATCCAGCGGTGTAGAGCTTCCATTACAATCACAGGATGCACAGCCTAGGAGATCAAGGAGAGGAATCGACTCTACCGAGGACAGCCCCACACCTTGGGACATGACTCAATGGCTGCTTTTAACTACTTAAATGTGAGTGCACTATAATGAGATCTAATTGTATATTAAAACTTGTTGAAAAATCTGCACCCAGAGGTGCCTCTTCTCTCCCCTTTAGACCTTGGGGTACACCACTAATAACCTTAGACCATTCAGAGTATGAATCATTAACCACTACTCTCTAAATACGGCCTTTTAGACAGTTTTCTATCCATTTACAAACTGATTTTTCCAGGCATGTTGACCTAACCTTACACATTAGCCGTGTATGGGAAACTGTGTCAAACGCTTTTGCAAAATCCAAGTATAGTATGTCCACAGCCACTCATTTGTCTAAGGTTTTACTTACCTCCTCATAAAAAGAAATCAGCTTTGTTTGACAACTTCTGACTTTCATGAATCCATGCTGTCTGTTGCTTAAAATATTTTTTTCCAACAAGAACTCATCTATGTGGTCTTTTATTAATCTCTTCAGTATCTTCCCAACTATAGAAGTTAAACTAACAAAATCATATTTACAATGTACAGTACAAGTATGTATTTGGTTTACCTCTTAGCTTTAGGTCTGGTCATATTAACTGCTTTTGTGTCTCAGGACAAAGCAGAGGCACAGCTTGGTAACAATTCATTATATCCCCCCTCTCCTTCCTGTACTGGGGCAAGTAGGGATGAGCTGAACACCCCCCCGGTTCGGTTCGCACCAGAACCTGCGAACGGACCGAAAGTTGCGCAAACTTTAGAACCCTATTAAATACAATGGATTCGAACGTTCGAAATCAAAAATGCTAATTATCAAGGCTAATATGCAAGTTCTTGTCCTAAACAGGGGTTGGGGACTCGGGTCCTGCCCCAGGGGTCATGCATCAATGCAAAAAAAAGTTGTAAAAACTAACGTTTTTTCGGGAGCAGTGATTTTAATGATGGTTAAAGTGAAAAAAAAAAAAAGAAATATTCCTTTAAATATCGAACCTGGGAGGTGTCTAAAGTATGCCTGTAAAGTGGCACGTGTTTCCCGTGTTTAGAACTGTCCCTGCACAAAATGACATTTCTAAAGGAAAAAAAGTCATTTAAAACTGCTTGCAGCTTTAATGTAATGTCTGGTCCCGGCAATATGGATGAAAATCATTGAGAAAAATGGCATAGGTACCCCCCCACCCCCTAGCCCACTACCAGACCCATTGGGTCTTGTATGGATATTAAGGGGATTCCCGCACCCAAATTAAAAAAAAGGCCCTATATACGCTGAACAGCAGTATACAGGCGGTGCAAACAAGAGAGGGTAGGTTTGTTCTTAAGTAGAATCTGTTTGTAATTTGGAACAGGTACATTTTTAAAGTGTAGCTCTAGCCAAAAAATCTATTTTTAAGCTTTTTGGAAAACATAGGGAAGGGTTATCACCCCTGTAACATTTGTTTTGCCTTCTGTGCAACTGTTCAGAACATTTCAGCTCACTTTCCGTCCCAATGACAAATGTTTTTAGAAAATGTGGGGTTTTTATTGAAACAAGGATTGGTGATAAAGCATCAGTGGAGAGTACACCTTTTTCCCATATTAACTCTTACAGGAGAGAATTTGCCTTCCTAGGGGTAGATTTCCTCTCACTTCCTGTTGTCTCCTTCCGTTTGCAAGTAGGAGTCGTTTGTAAGTTGGATGTTTGAAAGTAGGGGCCTGCCGTATATACTCTGCAGAAATTTGGCCCTTAGGTGTTGGTGTTGCCACAACACTGTAAGCCCTCACAGTTACTCTTGGTGGGCGCTGGAACGCCCTGCTGTGAACTATTATATCAAGAATTGTAATTACAAGCCATTGTTGAACAGTGATAGGAAAAATTGGGCCTTTGGTGGTGGTGCTGGTACCACAACACTTAGTCCTCACAGTTTCTCTTGGTGGGAGCAGGAATGGGCTGTGAACATGCCCTTGTTGAACAGGGGCAGAAAAATTGGGCCTTTGGTGGTGGTGTTGCCACAACACTGCAACCCCTGACAGATACTGTACTCAGAGCGCAGCAATGAGCCCTGCTGCAAAGTATTGCATCAAAAATTGTAATTACACGCCCCTGTTAAACAGGGGCATAAAAATTGGGCCTTAGGCACTGGTGTCACAACACTGCATCCCCTCACAGATACTCTATTAGGAGTGCAGAAATGAGCCCTGCTGCAAGGTATTTCATCAAAAATTGTATTTACACGCCCCTGTTTAACAGGGGCTGAAAAATTGGGCCTTAGGCACTGGTGCTTTTGCCACAACACTGCAACCCCTCACAGATACTGTAGTTGGAGCACAGCAATGAGCCCTTCTGCAAAGCATTGCATCAAAAATTGTAAATACACGCCCCTGTTAAACAGAGGCTGAAAAATTGGGCCTCAGCATAGGCAGTCTTGAAGGGATCTGACATTTCCAAAAAAATTATTTGGTTACATCAGCATCAGGTGCTTGGTAGCTGGTGGTGATCCAAGACTGGATCATTTTTATGAAGGTCAGTCAATCGACCGAGTCGGTGGACAGGCGCACCCTGTGATCAGTTACAAAGTCTCCAGCAGCACTGAATGTGCATTCCGAAAGACCGCGGGATGCAGGACAGGCCAGTAGCTCAATTGCATACTGTGCAAGCTCTGGCCAGTGATCCATCCTCAAGACCCAGTAACCCAGAGGATTTTCGGTGGGAAAGGTGTCCAAGTCTGATCTTGCCCCTAGGTATTCCTGCACCATGTAAACCAGACGCAGGCGATGGTTGCTGGAACCGATCATACCTTGGGGCTGCATACTAAAAAATTGTCTGAACGCATCGGTCAGACGGCCACCTTCTCCACCGCTCCTTTTTTGACTGACCAAAGCCTCAGCAACACATTGTCCAGGACCAGGAATTTGTAACCTCCCAGTCTCTGGGAATGCGTTGCACAGACCTATCTGCAAGGCCTCCCAAAGATGCTTCATCCTCTGCTCCCTCTGCGACGGCAAGATAAGGTTCGCAACCTTACCCTTGTAACGTGGATCAAGGAGGGTTGCCAGCCAGTAATGATCCCTCTCTTTGATCGCACGAATATGGGGATCATTCTGTAGGATTTGCAGGATTAGAGATGCCATGCAGCGTAGGTTTGCTGAGGCATTCAGTGCGGAGTCCTCTGGGTCACTGAGGATGACATGATCCACAGCCACCTCCTCCCAGCCACGTACAAGTCCATGGGTGTCTAGGGACTGTAATTGATCCCTTGAAGACTGCTGTTGATGCTGAGTGGTAGTCTCCACCTCCATGCTGACACAATCATCCTCCTCCTCCTCCTCTTCCTGTGTGATAGCCAGGCCAGCAGGAACACTGTCTGGATAAAGGGGGCCTTGAGAGGTAAGGAAGTCCTCCTCTTCCTGCCTCTGTTCTGCCTCAAGTGCCCTGTCCATTATTCCACGCAGCGTGTGCTCCAACAGGAGGACAAGAGGCACAGTGTCACTGATGCATGCACTGTCACTGCTCACCATCCTCGTGGCCTCCTCAAATGGTGCCAGGACAGTGAGAGCATCCCTGATCATGGCCCACTGGCGCAGGGAAAAAAATCTAAGCTCCCCTGACCCTGTCCTGGTGCCATATTGCAACAGATACTCATTGATGACCCTCTGCTGCGTGTGCAGCCGCTGCAGCATGGCCAACGTAGAGTTCCACCTGGTGGGCATGTCACAGATTAGGCGTGTAACGGCACCCCAAGTATGAAAGGGGTTAACGCCGTTTAGGATATTCCCTTTCCGAACACACATCAGCTACCAACACTCCACAGTCAGGCGACCGAGACCCATAGGAATAATTCTCCCCCAGATACGAGACAAACGCTCTGTATGAGGTTCAAACAGGCAATGAATCTTTATTGCAAGCACATGGTAACACACTTCTCTTCAAAACACTTCCCTCCCATCATTGGGAAACAGGGCGGGTTAAACTGTCCAATGACAATGGTGATACAGGTCAGGTGTGTTCAAACTTCTCCTTCAGTAAACAGTCTTAGCAGGAGAGGTTGCTGGAGTGATTCCCCCTCCCCTTTCCTCACAGCAAGACACTTAAACATCCCATAATAGGCAGCCAGACTGTCTACCAAGCTCCAATCCACATCACCACAAACAACAATGAAAAGGTCTTTAGAAGCTAGTCTGGATTCATTAACATTACAACAGGCATCCAGGTGTTTGGAGGTGATGACATTAACATCTTTCAACTAACATGTTGAATTCAGAATCAAACACACAGTAAATAGTTCTTTACAGATATCCTGGGGAATATTGTGGATTAATATTACAACCCATTTTAAAGCAATCCAAGACATATTCTCAATGTCCATTATTTTCTGGCTCATACTTTCTAAGAACTTCTGGGTTCCACGGGCCCACCCGTTACAAGGCTGTTCTTGGGCAGGTTGTAATTCTTTTGCAGCTCAGCCAGCTGGGCACTGGCATTATATGACCAGCGGAAATGCCCACAGAGTTTCCTGGTCTGCTTCAGGACCTCCTGTAAGCCCGGGTACCTGCCCAAGAACCGCTGCACCACCAAGTTAAGGACGTGAGCCAAACAGGGCACCATTGGGCAGTTGTTCCTGTCGGAGGGTGGAGAGGAGGTTGGTGCCATTTTTGCAAACCACCTTTCCTGGCTTAAGCTGGCATAGCGTATACCACCTCTGAGCCTGCCCCTGCAGAGCTGACAGAATCTCTGCCCCAGTGTGGTTCCTGTCCCCCAAGCACACCAGCTCAAGCACCGCATGGCATCTTTTTGCCTGCGCACTTGCGTAGCCCATTGAATGCCTACAGAGCACTGCTGGTTCCAAGGACAAAGCACAGGTAGAGGCCATGGAGGAAGAAGAAGCGGAGGGGGTGGAGGAGAGAGGTGTGTCAGAATAACCAGTAGTAACATTTTGGAGGCGTGGTGGCGAAACAACCTCCAACACTACTGCACCTTGTTCTGCATCCTTCCCAGCTGCCAGCAGAGTCACCCAATTTGTCCGTGAAAGATAGGTAACTTCCCTGTCCATGCCTGCTGGACCATGAGTCAGCAGTAATATGCCCCTTCTTGCTGACCGCCCTGTCCAGCGAGGCCAAGACATTGCCTTCCACATGCCTGTAGAGAGCCGGAATCGCCTTCCGTGAGAAAAAGTGGCATTTGGGAACCTGCCACTGAGGAACCGCACATTCCACAAACTCATGGAAGGGGGCAGAGTCTACCAACTGAAAAGGCAGCAGTTGAAGTGCTAGCAATTTAGCCAAGCTAGCATTCAACTGCTGGGCATGTGGATGGCTGGGAACGAACTTCTTTCGGCGGTGCACCAGCTGGGGCAGGGAAATTTGCCTGGTACAATCGGACGTCGATAGCAGATTGCCCGCAAATACTTGGCTGTGATACACCTTCATTCCTCTCAGTGCAGGTTTCAGAGAGGACTGAAGGTATAATGGGGTTGGAGATCCCAGCTGATGAGGAGCAAGGAGAGGTCCGCTTTGTTCTTTGGTGTGGGTCTTTTAGATAGGCTTGCCAACGAACTGCATGGCAGGTCGACATATGTCTGGTCAAGTACGTGCTGCCCAAGCGGCTGATGTTTTGGCTACGCGAAATGGCAACAGTGCGATCTGCTGCACATGTCTGAAAAAAGGCCAACACCAAAGAACTTTTGGAATAACGTGCAGAGACAGCAGCGCCCTGCACATGCAGAGCTCTGTGGTGTGATGCAGTCGGTGTGCTGCCCTTAAGGCTCCTCCTCCTCCTCCCATCAGGCACCCACGTGGAGTGAGTGACCTCATCATCCCCTCCCTCCTCATCACTGGAGCAAATCTGGCAGTATGCTGAAGCTGGAGGAACATGACTGACAGATAGCTGTCCTTGTTGGGCACCCCCTTTCTCTGGGCTCACGTTACTACCCCCTCTCTCTGGGCTCACGTTACTGCCTTCCTCTAGCTGGGTTCCATCATTGGAGCCTTCAAAACGCTGGGCATCCTCCTGGAGCATGTACCCAACACTGTGGTCAAACAGTTCGGGGGACTCCTCAGGAGGACATGGTGGGGCTAGGGAAGGAGTGACTGATGCCATTGAGCCGAGGGAAGAGGCCGCTTTGGCAGTCACTTTGCCAGACAAAGTACCCTGAGCCTGGGTGAGAGAGGATGAGGAGGATGAGGACGGCTTGGTCATCCACTCTACCAAGTCTTGGGCATGTTGCGGCTCAACATGGCCAGCTGCCGAAAAGAAGGACAAGCGTGTCCGACGGCCATGTGCTGATGAGGATGCACCGTGTCCACGACCAGCACTGTTGCCTCTAGACACAGAGCCTGCTTGCCCTCTTTTATTGCCTCATGACTGTCTGCCTCTCCTTGTTTGCCTTCCAGACATACTAATGGCCTGCAGTGAGATGTAGCTGCACAAAGGTGGGATGTATATATATATATATTGTGGTAGTGTGGTACCCCACCAGTGTATGAATACAGGATTCTCAAACAGGCAGGTTGAGGGGCTCCAGGGTATTTGCCTGTTTGGGAGGAAACTGGCTTTTCAGTTTCCTCATGATTTACTAAAGTCCACTTTGGGACCTGGAGCCTGGGGATTTCTTAGAGATCCGGGTGGGATGAAATCCCCAGTCCTGGATCAGGGTTTTGAGACTCACCGGCACACTGATTGTTCAGGTGTGTGTGGGCCTGATAGTAGAGTCAGGACCAGCATTCTGGGCTCCACCCTCCCGACGAGTGCAGGTGTGCACTGGGGAAGCCATAGAGTGCAAGTGTGCACTGGAGAAGCCAGAGAGTGGGTGTCTGCACACTGGAAGCCAGAGACCTAAGTCTGAGGGTCAGAGCAGTGGACCCAAGTCTGAGGATCAGAGCAGTGAGGGGCTGCTATCTAAATGGACGGTGTTGCCAAGGGAATAGTCTGTAGGAGACAGACAAGAGCCTGAAGTTGAAGGCCTGAGCAACACTGCTGTATGTATAAGCCAGGAGGCTGAATGTCATGTTATTGATGAAAAGGAGTGTTGAAACCCCTGCGAGGGAAACCTTTGATTTTGTTTGAACTTCTTTTAATAAAAATGGGCAAATAAAGCCCTCAAAAAGAAGACCCAGCGGGTGGCGGTGTCCTTCAAGCTCTACCTTTGAGGCTAGTCCTTCACAATATATATATATATATCTGTACTGATAATGCAGCTATCAGAATCAACTGCCTGCTGTGGTATTAGTATGAGAAAAGCAGCAATTGTCTTCAGTTAGTTTTATGTGAACACTGTGCAGAGGACACAGTACACTAACTGAAAATACTTGCAGCTCCCTGCCTGTGGTTTTATTATGAGAACACCACTAACTGTATTCAGGTAAGCTTTAGGTGAACGCTATGCAAAGCACACAGTACACTAAGTGAAACACTGACTGCAGCTAGCACAATCACCTGCCTGCCTGTCACAGTATAGAGATTAGAGAATAACAGGAACGGATCTAGCTAAACTGAATACAGTGTATAAATATATATATACACAACACCTAGGATGCATATATATCCTCTACACACTGTAACTTCAGCTAACTGACTCGCCTGCCTGCTCTATCTAACTCAATATAAATGACACTGTCTCTCTCTCTGTCTCTTTACTTTAACCAATGCCAACAAACTACACAAGGCCGCCACGGAGGCGGCCTTATATAGGGTGGGGCGTGTACTAAACCCCCTGAGACATAATTGGCCAAAGCCACCCTGGCTTTGGCCAATTATGTCTCTCCGTTTTTTGCTCGCTGTGATTGGCCAAAGCATGCGGGTCATAGTGCATGCTTGGTCAATCATCAGCCAGCAATGCACTGCAAAGCCGCAGTGAATTATGGGCCGTGATGCGCCACTCGAATTTGGCACGAACGGTCCATAATGTTCGCAATTCGGCGAACAGCCGATGTTCGAGTCGAAGACGGGTTCGACTTGAACACGAAGCTCATCCCTAGTGGCAAGTATAAAGCACCCTAATTGTACACCGTACCTAGCAAATGTATATTGAGCACAGCCTGACTGGAGGATTCAAAGAAGACTGCTGTTTACAACCCATGTGAAATGTGGTAAGGAAAAATATTGCCCAAGCCTTTTAAGTAGAAAAAAGTAACAAGGCTGAAGAAGCAATGGTTTAAAAATATCTAAAATATATTCATAATCACAATGTTATTTACATCTGTCAGTGGCAATTTCACATACAATTATTTTACATACAGTATGTGTGTGTGAGGGGACTGTCTGGGTGTTGCTAACCAATAAATTGCCCTGCTGTGTCACATCAGTAAGACTGCATTCAATGAGAATGTAGTGCAACATGAAGTTTGGTAAATTATCACAGAACAAAAACTAACGCACCACTGAGTATTCATAGAACACTGGGAACATACAGTATAGAAGGGGTTGACATAAAGCAAATGTTTATTCTTTTTCTATATACAGTAAGGCTTTCATTATATTTAAACTGAGGAGTTGCTCCTAGGCAATCGCTAAAGTTAGAGAACAGCAGGTATAAAATGTTAGTAGCTATTTGCAGTTCTAGTACAAGCTTCTTGATACAGATGCTGCTATTGTGATTAAAATAAAGGAGAGGTAGTAAGTGACAGCACACTACAGGCTACATTAATACAAAACAGACAGCCAACTGCCAAGCATTTTGATGTGCATAAAAATAGAAGAGGGCAACTGACAAGATGACACATTTTAATAGCAGATGGATATGTATAACCTGAGTTTTCAGTTGAATGTCAGGAATATTGACATGCTGAGCAAGGAACATCGTTCTGTAAGCAGTCTTAAAGGAGGTATTTTGTATGATTAATGAAGCTGTTTTCTCTTATTTTCCTCTCCAGTGCCAGCAAAGGGCACAGATGCATAAATGATTTATGCCCCAAAGCCAATTACCCCCTTCCTAGTAAATAAGCTCTTCATAAAGTCTTTTTATTTTGTATATCGGTTAAAACATAGACTTAAATCCATTTAAAAAGTGTAAGAAGCATGCCCAACTATAAGCCCTATATTGTGTGCTCTAGCACCCATTACCTTCAGCAGCCACCTTTTACAGTTCTGGACCAAGCCTATTTCAGACACTTATTGTTTACAAGTTAAAATCAGTATTTTATGCTAGAAAATTACTTGAAACCCCCAAACATTATATATATATATATATATATATATATATATATATATATATATATATTTTTTAGCCAAGACAATAGAGAATAACATGGCGGTCGTTGCAATATTTCATGTCACACAGTATTTGCGCAGAGGTCTCTCAAATCCGATTTTTTGGGGAAAACAGTAAAGTTAGCCCAATTGCTTTGCATATTGTGAAAGATGATGTTACGCCAAGTAAATAGATACCTAACATGTTATGCTTTAAAATTGCACACACTCGTGGAATAGCGACAAACTAGGGTACTTGAAAATCTCCATAGGCGACGTTTAACCGCTTTTAACTGTTACCAGTTTAGAGTTACAGAGGAGGTCTTTTGATAGAATTATTGCTCTAAGGCCTCGTACACACGACCGTTTTTCTCGTCCAAAACAGTCAAGAAAAGTGCCGCGAGAGTTTTTTTGTCTAGAAAAACGTTCGTGTGTATGGTTTTACGACGAGAAAATTGCCGAGAATCTCGACGAGAAAATAGAGAACCTGCTCTCTATTTTCTCGTCAGGATTCCAAATTTCCTCGTCGTGTTTCTCGTCGGCCTGTTTTGTGACGAGAAAATGGTTCGTGTGTATGCTTTTACGACTCTTCCAGAAGCGCGCATGCTCACAAGCAACTATGAGACGGGAGCGCATCTTCTGGTAAAACAAGCCTTCATAATGGAGAGAGCATATTCGTCACGCTCAAAAATATTTCATCGTTTAAATGTTCTGCATTGAAATCTTCGTTAGAATGTTACATTAATCAAAACGAGTGACCTTCTTTTGCTGCTGATATTCACACAGAGTTATGCCTTATTTTTAACCTTTTTCATGCTGCTCTTTATAAGATTTATGTGTATTATATCGTGCAAGTTTTTAGGAATAATTTAAATGGTTAGATTTTTCAAAATTATGTTAATTATAATTTCTCAATGTTTTGATAGCGATCTCCCATTTAATTTTGGAATCTATATTATTTAAATTTCACACCATGTTTTTGTGCTAATCAGATTTAGTTATTCTTTTGGGGGGGGGGGTGATATCTGTGCCTTTTATTGTCAGTCAAATGTATCTGCTTACTCCAAAGCTTGATTTTGTTTATTTAAAAATACACATAGTCAAGTATGAACTTAAACAAAAAACACATTTATTCATGTTTATAAATTAAATAAAGAGAAGGCAGCGCTGGAGAAGCTGCTGCCATTTGTGCATCCCAGGGACCCCAGAGCACACAGCAACCCTGTGTGGACACTAAAATTGGGAGCTTGAGAAGGCCCACATTTCTGAACACAATCTGATGCTGGCCTCCCAGAGGTCAGGAACAGCAGCAGGTGAGATATATGTCCCAAGTGTGTGGTACTACAACAGGCTGCCTTCTGTCCGACCACAATGAAGCAAGGCCATCACTTCCTCTTCTTCCTGGCAACCTTCCCTGCAGCCTTTCCTGAAGCCTTTCCTGCAGCCTTTCCTGAAGCCTTCCCTGCAGCCTTCCTTCTTCGTTTGGCTGGAGGCTGGCCCACTGGAGGGTTACTCCTGTCAGGAGGAGGAGGTGGAGGTGTAGCAGAAGGGGGTGGGGCAGAAGAAGAAGGTGGAGGTGTAGCAGAAGGGGGTGGGGCAGAAGGTGGAGGTGTAGCAGAAGGGGGTGGGGCAGAAGGTGGAGGTGTAGCAGAAGGGGGTGGGGCAGAAGGTGGAGGTGTAGCAGAAGGGGGTGGGGCAGAAGGTGGAGGTGTAGCAGAAGGGGGTGGGGCAGAAGGTGGTGTAGCAGAAGGGGGTGGGGCAGAAGGTGGAGGTGTAGCAGAAGGGGGTGGGGCAGAAGGAGGAGGTGTAGCAGAAGGGGGTGGGGCAGAAGAGGAAGGTGGAGGTGGAGGTTGAGGTTGGGTCAGTTGGGCCACCTCACATATGGCGGTATTGGGTGTAATTTTCTCCATCACCCCCTTGTTGAGCAAGGTGATGAGCAGGGGCTCGCATAGGAGGCGTTGCTCCATGCTCATCACCTTGAACTTAGCCTCCACTAGGCCGGCAATGGCCTCTTCAGGGGATGTGGGCTCCTTGAGGGTGGCATGGGCCTCTTTAATAAGGGCCATTGCTGCCTCACTGGTGGTCCTGTCCCTCCTGCCTCTTTTGTGAAGCCGGATGGGAGGCACCTGGGATCTGGTGCTTCTCCTTTGCCCTGCCACCTCCTGTCTGCCACTGGGCCCTGCCACCTCCTGTCTGCCACTGGGCCCTGCCACCTCCTGTCTGCCACTGGGCCCTGCCACCTCCTGGCTGCCACTGGGCCCTGCCACCTCCTGGTTGCCACTGGGCCCTGCCACCTCCTGGCTGCCACTGGGCCCTTCCTCCTCCTGCCTGACAGTTTCCAGACCCTCCTCCTGGCTGATTTCATCCTGTGTATGAAAAAGGAACATAGTTTAATATGTTGGTTTAATCTTTGCATCAAACTTTGTAATCCTGATTGAAGCAATTAGAATGTAAATGCATAAATCCTTGCTTTAAATTTACCACTACATCAGATTGACTATTTACCACCCAATTAAGTGCAGAATAATGTCTACAGATCTTGATTTCACTTGTGGAATCCAAAATAATGTATGTTTCTCATCCTGACATATTTGTCAAACATTAATTTTATCCCAATACATTTTCAGTTAATACTATACCTGGCTCCAGATGGCCAAATCAGGATCATCCAGGATGGCTGCCTCCTCTTGCTCCAGAGAAGGCTCAGGTTGGCTGCAGAGAAGTCTGGGGGGAAGAGTGGAGAGTGAATGGCCTTGTCTCAATGTGGTCATCCAGGAAGGACATCCTGTTGTAGTACCACAAAATCGGGACATAAACATCATCTGCTGCTGCTCCTGACCTCTGAGAAGCCAGCACCTTAGAGCGTTCAGTCCTGTAGGTACCTCTCAAGCTCCCAATTTTAGTGTCCACTTGTTTTGCTGTGGCTGTGGGCACCTTGGTATGCACAAATGGGAGCAGCTTCTCCAGCGCTGCTTTTCTCACCCCTTTTTTTTTATGGATGGGGTTTTTCGTCTCCCACAGAGCCGGCAGCTCCCTTACCCGGTCAATAAATTCCGCCAGGAACTCTTTGTCACTAATAAAGACATTCATATTGTATCTGCAAGTTAAATAAATTATATTTAAATAATGTGAGGCAAACAGTCTAACCTCCTTAACATCCTAGTCACCATATATATCCTCCAACAATCTCAAGACAGTATAGGCCAACAATTTTTACAAGTCACAAAATCACATACCTTCGTTCGCACGTCCGTCACTTGAACTCCTCTCTCCGCACACGAACGTACTATAGTCACATGTGTGTTTGCTATATACACACCACGCATGCGTCAAAATTCGAACACGTCGCTCCGCACACGTCGCCCGCCCATGACGTTCTAACTTACATCTTTTCCCCGCCCCTTCTCTTTCGGCGCGCAGACAGATATGGCGGAGTTACAGCAGGTGTCTGATAATTCCGCAACTAGCGAGGAGACAAGCCCGGAGACCGAGGACACGTCACGATCAAGGAGGAGATTCAAGGCATCGAATATGTCTTTGGCGGAGATGGTGGACATCTTGGTCAAGGCTGATTATGATGCCAAGCATGGGCCGTATAGCAAACCAAATAGAAGGAAGGCCAAAATCCTCACTAAAGTTGTGAAGAGTCTGAGGGCGAAGTTCGGGGTGAAACGCTCAAATGAGCAGCTCAGAAAGAGGTGGTCAGACCTCAAACTGAGGGAGCCAGACCAGTTTAGGATCATAAAGAGGATGCTCGCTAAAAGTAAGTAAAATGACGACGTTTCTGCTATTAATATTTTTATAAACTGACATGTTTTTTTTTTTTTTTTTTATCATATTGGACTCCCTTCCAAAATGTAATATTTTGAACTAGGTTGGGCACAGTAATCGTTCGTTAGGTTACCGACACTTTGTTCGGCCACTATCCGCGGTTTTGGCTTATTTAAGAGCCACAAAAGTAATTAGACATCTGGCATTTTTGATCAAGTATTGTGGATAATTTTTAAATCTAGATGATGTGTTTGTAAAGAGAATGAAATGCAAACTTTTATCAGTGTAAAGGAGAGGACACTCAGCAGCTGCTTCCACATCTGTACTTTGGAGCACTATAGTGTGGGCCAACAGACCCGCCTTTTTTGGGTGTCCCACACAGGTGCATCAGAGAATTTTTGTGGTGCCTCCATGTCAAAAAAATTACATCCAAATGTGAATACTAAACATATTTGGGGTCATAAATAATGCATTCTTCTTTAAATTCCGCACAAACACACACTTGTACCCCACTTCCAAACAATTTAGCCTGTTTTTAGTTTAACAATGAGATTTTTACAGTGTGATAAATAGACCTTTGGTTTTATTCTCATAGGGGAGAGAAGACTGGGAGGAGGACACTCCAGGGAGCACATGCACCCCACAACTTCCAAGCAACCCCAAACTCCCAAAGACCCACAACCGAAAGATGTGCAGGAAGTTGAGGTGGAGGAAGGAGAAGTGCAGGAAGGAGAGGTGGATGACGTTGTGGATCTGGTCACCACAACAGGTCAGTATCTGACACCACAGCTTAGGGTAAGCGAGGTAGGCCTGCAGAGTTATATTAATTTTTTTTTTTGGTTTTTAGGGGATGTAAATGTTGTGAAGGATAGCACATGGTTCTCTGCTGACAGTGCCCTCCGCCTCATCCAGCAAGTGATGGAATGTAGCACGGAACTGGACCTAATTAAACAAAGAATCCATGTGATGGAACAAACATTTAAAGACATTCTCGATGTTTTGGGGAGAATTCAATAAGCCATCCAAACACATTTGTTTTTACATGTTTGTTTTTATAATTTTTTCTAATTTTTTGACTAACAAACCAGCCAAAAATTGAATATGCACACAGTGTGTCAACATGTGCTATCTGCCATCAGGGGATATCCATGTACGTCTTTTGTGGGTGCAACCCCTTCCTCGTATCAAAAGTCGGTGAACTGAGGAAGGGGATGCACCCCCAAAACACGTCCATTGATCACCCCTGATGGCAGATAGCACATGTTGACAATAGGGATCAGGATTTTAAACTTCCTATATGAAAAAAATAAAAAATGTGTGCATATTCAATTTTTGGCTGGGCAAGGGGTGGCAGGACCCCATATTAGGATGGGCACATAGAGACATAGTTTGTGTAAGTGAATGTCTCCGATTGCTCAGAGGTATCCAATGTTGTAATTTTTGAAATGCAACTGTTATTTTTGTATTTTCATAAGCCAAAAATTGCCGGGTTGTGGCCAGGCCAACCCCAAAGTAAAAAAAAAAAAAAAAAATGAAGAGAATGTGCACAGAGTAAAATATTTGACCACAAACAACGTGTAGCTTATTTTTATAATACCCTCTAAGCTTATTTGGTTCTTTTGTAAGGTTACTTGGTGAAATGGTTGTTATTTACTAAAGTAAAATACACTTGCCACTACAAATGCACAAAGACAAACTAGGAGACAGGAAAGAACAAATAATTAAAGGTTTAAACAAGATTTTTATTGGGATACTTAGACATAGGCTGGCATAGGAATTGCCCCCCTACCCGTGAAATACTCCATGTATTTGTCCCGAACCACACGGGCATTTTGGGGGGGCAACCCAAGACGGGCAGATTCCAGGCCCGGAAGGGGATTTGCAGGGGAAAGTCCAGCCTCTGGCAAAACTGAGGCCATATATGAATTCGATTTGCGGCAAAGAAAATTGTGTAGCACACAGCAGCATAACACTACATAGTTTATTTTGTAGTCCGCCAAGTGGATGGAAGTCATAAAAAGGCGGAACTGGCTGGCCATTATGCCGAGGGCATTTTCAACGACTCTTCGGCCCCTGGCCAGCCGGTAATTGAACACACTCTTCTCTGGGGTCAGGGTCCTCTGTGGAAATGGCCTCATAAGATGCCGTCCGAGTCCGAAGGCTTCATCAGCCAAGAAAACAAAGGGGAGTCCTTCAATATTCCCTGCATCCGGTGGCAATGCAAGGTCGTCACTCTGGAGACGGAGGGCAAACTCCGTCTGGATGAAGGATCCCCCATCGGACATCCGGCCATTCTTCCCTACATCAACATAGAGGAATTCATACCGTGCTGACACCACCGCCATCAGCACAATGCTATGAAACCCCTTGTAGTTGTAGTAGTAGGACCCAGAACGGGGTGGCGGCACGATGCGGACGTGCTTCCCGTCTATGGCACCACCGCAGTTGGGGAAGTCCCACCGCGTGGCAAACTCCGATGCCACAGTCTGCCATTCCTGTGGCATGGAAGGAAGCTTGGGAGTGAAACAAGATGAAATAATATTAGAAAAACAAAGTCATACATTACAAGGAAATTCTATCCCAAAAAATTAGAGGCCAACATCAATCTAATTATACGTTTATTAAGGTGTGTAAAAAAAGGATAATGGAAGGCTCATTTATCATATTCATCACCCCCTCTGATGGGCCATTACTAAATTATTTTGGGGGGGGGAGATGTGTTTGGCCACAGGATAGCATTTCAGTGGCGGTGCGTCCAGAGTGGGCGCTGGAGCACTGCCCCCTCTCTCCTGTGCCCATCACTCAGAACAATACATAGGTTCATGCGTTGCATGAACCTATGTATTGTCTATGCCGCACACTATTCAGGTGGATGGCCTCTTGTAAAGCGACCGACATATGAATCATTGCGGCATTTAGGGGGTTAAAATTGCAGAGCAGAAACAGGTAGTAAAATAGTCTTGCAAATTACAACCTGAGGGATGTAATTGGCTTCCTAAAAGAAAAATCGGGGACGCAGGGAGGGGGGCATTCCTTGGGTAAACACTGACAGGCTGCTCTGCCAATCATGTTCACCAAGTCTGTTTAATGGTAACATGATTGGCTGATGCAACATGAAGGGAAGGAGAAGACATCAAGGACAGAAGAAGGATGGCGCTGACCACAAGAAGGTAAGTGCAGGGCTGGGGGGAAACTGGCTGCATTAGAGGGGACTAAATGGCTGCATTTGAGGGAACAAAATGGCTGCATTGGAGGGGACAACTGGGGGCGTTTATTAGGCAACAGAGCAAAAAAGGAGGAAGTTTATTTCCTAAATTGGGGTTTGAACCCCCCAACATTTGGAGCAACAGGCGCCCCTGCTGGAAAAGTTAGTGAAGGGAAATATTTAGGGAGGAGAAAAAAGGGGCAATCTAAAGCTTCCAACATGCATGGGGACAAAGGGGACATTCTCAGCATATTACAATCATGGTAATTAGGGAAGGATGAAAGAAATACAATACATTAGCATACATGTAATACATAAAATGTGATGTTAAGGGAGAAAACTTACCCTAATATAGTCCTCCTGCAGGACTTGTATAATAGCAGAACAGGTGTCTGGGATTATGAGGCCCAGAGCCTGGGGGGAGATGCCTGTGGTGAACTTCAAGTCCTGAAGACTTCTCCCTGTCGCCAGGTAACGCAACGTGGCGATGAGCCTCTGCTCAGCACTGATGGCTTCCCGCATAACGGTGTCCTTCCTGGTAATATAGGGGGACACCAAAGCCAACAGTTCCTGAAAAACGGGGTCAGACATCCGCAGAAAATTCCTGTAGTCCTCAGGATTATTCTCGACGATCTCCCGCAGCAGAGGCATGTGGCAGAATTGGTCCCGCTGGAGCAACCAATTCTTGGTCCATGAACTCCTCCTCACACCATTCATGGACTGGTCTTGGTCCAAAACAAGCAGACCAACACCAAGCGCACGCACAGCACGAACTCGACGACGAGAACGTCCAGGCGACATGGCTAGGAAACGGTCGTCTAATCAGAACGTACAGAACAGAACGCACTTTAGAACAGCAAGGCCTATGAATAACGAAATGAAAATCAGAAACGAACAGGCAAGAATGCACTGTAAAACAGATACGACCTGCCTAGACGCCCTGAAAGTCAAGATACGAACCCACAAGCACAAACTGAACGGCAGAAAACGATCTGAAAAGTACGAAGACTGAAAAGCGCGAATCGTCTCTTCCCAAACTTTTACTTCACACGCGGTAACACGAGATCAGCAAAAGCAGCCCAAGGGGTGGCGCCAAGAAAAAAGATCTTCCCCTTTATAGTGCCGTCGTACGTGCCGGACGTGAGCGCGGAGAACAACGAGGAAATTGGGAAATGACAGTGTGTACGCATAGAAAGCTTGACGAGAAAATCGACAAGCTTAACAAGAATCTCGTCGAAAAAAACGACGTGTTTTTTACGATGAGAAACTCGGTCGTGTGTACGAGGCCTAACTCTAACAATCACAGCGATACCTCACATGTGTGATTTGAACACGTTTACATTTGTGGGCTTGACTTACGTATGCATTTTCTTTAGTGCGCAAGCTCGTGGGGACAGGGGCACTTTAAAATTATAAAAAAAAAAATAATAATTTTTTTATTGAACACTGTCCCTTTAAAAAAAAATCTGATCACTTTTATTGCTGTCACAAGGAATGTAAACATCCCTTGTGACAGTAATAGGCGGTGACAGGTACTCTTTATGGAGGGATCGTGGTCTAAAAGACCCCAAATCCCTTCTTTGCACTTCAAGATATTTTAAACGGCAAAATCTGTGTTTTGGAATACCGTAATTTTTTTTTAATCTGCAACATTGCCAGCCAAGTAAACCGGACGTGACGTTGTGATGTAGCTTCCATGTTTTTACATAGGAGACCCGATCTAAGCCGTTTTCGGCTTCATTCGGAACTCCAAACAGCCGGCGGACGTTCCGGAGGGTCGCTCCGGTCTCTCGGCACGGGAGACTGGGGCAGAGCAGCAGAAGGCAGCGGGAGGGGGGATGTCCTATCCCACTCCTTATGATAAAGGCCGAGCGGCTCATTAGCCACATCAGTTGTTATCATGAGAAAGCTCTGGAAAACGGTACCAGGTACAGTAGGTGCCGCCGATTTTGTGTCAATCTCACCTCTTCTATCGGCGAGATTGACACCCTACGAGCCCCATCGAGAGAGCCAGCGCCAAGCTGTCTCGTCACCGGGAAAGGAAAAATGTTGTTTTTTCTTTCGCAATGAGCGACCCGCATTGCTGACATTGAGGCGGGTGGACGGAGATCCAACGTGGATTCCCGCCAATACCAGGCACTGTGTTTGGTATGAATCCTGAGCGGGAACTCCACGCCAAATTTTAAATTAAAAAACGGCATGGGTTCCCCCTCCAGGAGCATACCAGGCCCTTCGGTCTGGTATGGATTTGAAAAATAGGCGTGGGGGTCCCCCTCAAAATCCAAACCAGACCCTTATCCGAGCACGCAACCTGGCAGGCCGCAGGAAAAGAGGGGGGACGAGGCCCCCCTCCCTCCTGAACCGTACCAGGCCACATGCCCTCAACATGGGGGGTTTGATGCCTTGGGGCAGGGGGGCGACCTGCGGCCCCCCCACCCCAAAAGCACCCTGTCCCCATGTTGATGGGGACATGGGCCTCGTCCCGACAACCCTGGCCGTTGGTTGTCGGGGTCTGCGGGCGGGGGCTTATCGGAATCCGGGAGCCCCCTTTAATAAGGGGGCCCCCAGATCCCTGCCCCCAACCCTATGTGAATGAGTATGGGGTACATCGTACCCCTACCTATTCACCTGGTGGGAAAAAAATGTCAATAAAAAAACACACACAGGTTTTTAAAGTAATTTATTACACAGCTCCGGGGGTCTCTTCTTCCGCTCTGCTGTGCCTTTTTCCTTCTTCCGGGCTTTTCCGCTATCTTCTTCCAGCTCTTTTGCTAGTGGAGGGGCCCGGTCTTCCCGTCGCCGTCTTCTTCCCTCTTCTCCTCCTCTATGTTCACTCTTCGCTTCCTCCCGCTGTAATGCTGGGTGTTCGGTCCGCAACGATTTATATAGGCCTCTCATGATGTCACAGTCACATGCTCCCATGATGTCACAGTCACAGACACTGTGACGTCATGAGAAGCCTATATAAATTGTTGCGGACCGAACACCCAGCATTACAGCGGGAGGAAGCGACGAGTGAACATCGAGGAGGAGAATAGGGAAGAAGACGCCGATGGCGATGGGAAGACCGGGCCCCTCCACTAGCAAAAGAGCTGGAAGAAGATAGTGGAGCAGCCCGGCAGAAGGACAACGGAGAGCGGGACGAGACGACGGGGAAGACCGGGCCTCTCCGCTAGCAAAAGAGCTGGAAGAAGATAGTGGAAAAGCCCGGCAGAAGGAAAAAGGCACTGGAGAGCAGAAGAATACCCCCGAAGTCGGAAAAAGAGACCCCCGGAGTCGGAAGAAGACCCCCGGAGCTGTGTGATAAATTAATTTAAAAACCTGTGTGTATTTTTTTATTGACATTTTTTTTCCACCAGGTGAATGGGTAGGGGTACGATGTACCCCATACTCATTCACATAGGGTGGGGGGCCGGGATCTGGGGGCCCCCTTATTAAAGGGGGCTCCCGGATTCCGATAAGCGCCCGCCCGCAGACCCCGACAACCAACGGCCATGGTTGTCGGGACGAGGCCGATGTCCCCATCAACATGGGGACAGGGTGCTTTGGGGTGGGGGGGCCGCAGGTCACCCCCCTGCCCCAAAGCACCAAACCCCCCATGTTGAGGGCATGTGGCCTGGTACGGTTCAGGAGGGAGGGGGGCCTCGTCCCCCCCTCTTTTCCTGCGGCCTGCCAGGTTGCGTGCTTGGATAAGGGTCTGGTTTGGATTTTGAGGGGGACCCCCACGCCGTGTTTTCAAATCCATACCAGACCGAAGGGCCTGGTATGCTCCTGGAGGGGGAACCCATGCCGTTTTTTTATTTAAAATTTGGCGTGGAGTTCCCGCTCAGGATTCATACCAAACACAGTGCCTGGTATTGGCGGGAATCCACGTCGAATCCCGTTCAATACAGTGTCGCGTCTCCTTCTCGCTATTGCAGCGAGCGCGAGAAGTCTGCACCCTGTCCCGAGATTCTGCGCGATGGGATCGCGATGGATATACAATGTCGGCGGCACCTACTGTATAGCCACTTCAAGCAAATAACATACAGGTATGTGATTTTGCGTGAAGTGGTTAAAAATACTTAAAGTAGAACTATAGGCAAAACTTTTTTTTTCCATTTTGGATACAGCAAGGGAGTGTTATAACCCGTCAGATTTTTTTTTGCCACCTGTGTCCCACTTTGGAGATTTCCCTTCACTTCCTGTCCCATAGCCAAACAGGAAGTGAAGAAAAAACCCTGCAAATTAAAGGAATTCCTTGGGGACCACAAGGTCACCATAACTAGTGTCCCCCATAGGAAGACTCCCCCCTATTACATTTCAGGGGGACAATCCAAAATTTGGAATTTTCTTTTACTTTCAATGATAATGGTAAACAGGACAAATAGAGTGGGTGAATCTCTTTAACGGGGTGTCAGAAAGCAATACAAATTTAAAGATGTTCTTATCCCTCCCCACTATATCCAAAAACAAAAAGTTTTGCCTTTAGTTATACTTTAAAGTGGTTTTGAAGGCAGAAAGTTTTTCACCTTACTGTATTCAATGCTATAACTGAATCTGAGCATAAAAAACAAGCAAATCCCAAGCTTATTTTCAAAGAAATTAAAGAAAATTAAAGCGGTATTAAACCAAAAATTTAATAAGCTTACCAAACATTAGATGTGGAGGTTTCATTGGTTTTCTTTTTTTTAGGCTTTTTTTCCTTCTTTCATCTGGTGATCTGGCCAGTAACACGCCTCATGTATTAGAGTGCCCAAACTCTAGATGAATGGGCACAAGGGCACCTTTGGACAGCAGCATTGTTAATCTGGGGGGGAGGGGAGTATTAGATGTACAAGCACACAGGTGTCAAACTGGCGGTCCCTGCGGTTGTTGCAAAACTACAAATCCCATGAGGCATTGCAAGGCTGACAGTTACAAACATGACTTCCTCAGGCAGAGACATGATAGGATTTGTAGTTCCGCAACAGCTGTAGGCTCGCCAGTTTGACACCCCTGTTCAGCAGATTCAGATATGCTAACAAATTGAAGCTGAACTAACACTTTATAAACAGTTAGTGCAAACAGTTTCTTTTTTCTTTTTAGGATAAAGGTTTAACATAAATAAATAAAAGCTGACCATTGTAAGCACCCTGTCAGTGGTAAATGGTTTGTCTCAACCCTGTAACTGATACATCTGCAGGATAGTGTGTTCTGTTTAAAACCAACAGACTTACAAGCCAGATCACTACAAAATAAAGAAAAGAAAGCCTAGAAAAGAAAAAGTAATGCAGCCAACATATCTAAGAATTGATAAGCTGCAAAATAATAAACGTTTTCTTTTGGGTTTAATACAGATGCAAGCAAGGTCAGGATAAGCAAAGTCAGAATGCAGTCAGCATCGAGGGCAATCCAAGATAAGTAAACCAAACGCTTTAAATTTTTTACAATAGGCAACAAAGACGTGATGCAAAATACTCTTACAAATGCCAAATGACAATTAAAAAGCACACTAATACCTGGTGAGTAGTAAGTTTGCTTGGCCACACCTCTCTAGGACCACAGTTTGCCAGAGAGAAAAATAAGGTTGTTAGTGTACCCCACTAGCAACAGAAGGGAACTTTAATGTTGCTTTAGAACCAAAACATGCAGGGAGAGAAACGTTTACACAGTAAATATCCTCAGGTACAACAAACTCAGCAGCAAAAGCAGGTGGTGAGGAAGAATGAACAAAAGGAACACCCATCATAAAAAAGCACCAGAAAGCATCAACCCACAGCCAATCACTAAATGTCCAAATTAGCCTGAGAAAACTTCATGTCCCACAGAGAAGTAGTCAGTAGTGTATTTAGGTTTTGTGCTGCCCTAGGCCTGACTAAACTCATGCACCCCCTAATTTAAATATGACACACCCCTTCTGTCAAAGCCACACCCCTTGCTGTTTAAGACCCACCCTGAACTTTTCAAGAGGGGACACTACTTCTTAGGGCCTGGGGGGGGGGAATGAATTCCCTTAATTTGCATAGATTCCCTCTCACTTCCTGTTTGGCTATGGGGCAGGAAGTGAAGGGAAATTTCTGCAATGGGACAGGGATGGTAAAAAATAAACTGTCAGAAGCCATAACCCTCCCTTACTCTATGCAAAATGGAAAAAAAAAGTGTTGCCTATACTTCTACTTCAAACACAAATTTCTGATAATTTTATGGAAAGGACTAAGCATGCCAATGGTGCAGCAGAAAACATATAGCATAGTGAGGAAGGTTTGTGGTCCAGGATGATAGGACAGTCAAAATTAGAAGCAGCACCCCTCCCCACACACACACACAGTTGCATAATGCCGGCCGCCCGCACACCGGAAAGCAGTGCGGCTGCTTTTAGACTAATTTGCCTCTCAGCCCAGTCCACACCGTAAGACTGGCGCTACACAAACAGTGCAGCGCAAGCCAGTGGGGACTCTTTCCATGCTGCCCCCCTGCAAAGTGCTGCCCTAGGCCTGGGCCTTGTTGGCCTAGGCCAGAATACAGCATTGGGAGTAGTTATTAACCTCCTCAATGATCAGTAAGTGAAAGTGGACAGAGATCAGCATATATATGCACAATTATCTAATGGCACCATCATCCCTGTGATAATATAGAAAATAACTGAACAGGATATGGGATTATAAATTATAGAAATCACATAACAAATAATGTATAAAAAATAGAAAAATGTTTATTCATTACATACATTAAAAAACTGATACATACACACACTTTGACCATCGCAGGTAAACACCTATTACCTAACAATAGACGGTCGCAGAATGTGTTCAGTTGAAGGAAGCGTCTATTGTATTTCTACAGTTTCGCCTATAAGGCTTCGTCAGGAATAGACGCAAATAACACTTTAATAGATTTTAAGGATAGGTTCCAGCTTTAAGGTGTAAAAGAGAAAAGAAACAAATTACTGTATATACTTGAGTATAAGCCGACCCGTGAAGTAAGAATGTTTCCTGGACTACCACACTCTGTTCAAACGTTAATTTAAAGAAAATAAATCCCAAAAATCCAAAATTGTTGAAAAACCATCAGAAGCAATCAAACATAAGAAGTGGACATGCAGGTGATAAGGCGAACGCGTTTCACATCAAGGCATGATGCTTACTCATAGCTGGGGTGTGAGTGACCCAAAAAGTGTATAAGAGGGTAACATGAGATACCTCTCCACCAATTGTGGCTGTGGAACACAGTGGTAGAACATTAAACACTTAATTGGGTTCGGCACACCCCATGTATAGAAAGCACCTGTGCAAAGAAAAGCCGACCCGAATATAAGCCGAGGCACCTAATTTTACCACAAAAAATGGGAAAATGTATTGACTTGAGTATAAGCCTAGGGTGTCCCCATCTGCATGCCTCACTGTGTCCATGTGCATGCCTCACTGTGCCCATGCCTCCATGTGCCCATGCCTCACTGTGCCCATGACTAGACTGACGTTTAACATGGGAGTCTATGGAAGGGGTGCCCGGCTTTGAAAAATCGGTGCTCCCCACCCGTAGTTTCCCCGGGCAACAAACTTTGCACACTTGTAGAGGAAGAGTGGGGCTACATGTGTGCCAAGTTTGGGGTCCAGGGGACCTACGACCGTCCGGTACCAGGTCCCCAAATTCTGGAAGATCAGGCGCAAAAAGGTGACTCGAGTATTATAAGCCGAGGGGGGGGGGGGGGGCATTTTCAGCACAAAAAAATGTGCTAAAAAACTCAGCTTATACTCGAGTATATACGATAATATACATATTGACACATAGAACTTTATAAATATAAAGCATATTCTGACACGGCACGCATATGCATCCCCCAGTGGAGATCACGCAAGACACTATCAGGCAAGAAAATCCCACTATGTGTTCCGTACCTCTATGAAAAACGTGAAAATTGGCCAGTTGAAGCCATCCCCACCAGGTGCCCACGCAATCAACTTCGTCCAAGATGGCCACAACTCCCGTAAGGAAGGATGAAATTATGTATTGAAGAGAATATTTCTGAGTGTGCCTGTAATTATTATATAAATTCATAATATTATACTGGGGGGGGGGGGGAAGGGAAATAATTTCATCCTGCAATAGTCAAAGTGTGTGTATGTATCAGTTTTTTTATGTATGTAATGAATAAACTTTTTCACATTATTTGTTATGTGATTTCTATCATTTACAATTCAGCACCTTTATAATCCCATATCCTGTTCAGTTATCTTCTATATTATCACAGGGATGATGGTGCCATTAGATAATTGTGCATATATATGCTGATCTCTGTCCACTTTCACTTACTACTTTACCCCGGGTGGATAACATACCCATGATAACCTCTTCTGTGGCCAGATATCAGCATTAAAGCAAATCTTTATGAATATTTGTTATCTTTGTTGTCTTTAAATCTTGTATATATATTATATACAGCATTTGATTGACGTTATTGTATATTCACGTTATTTTTCTCTATAATTATTATTTTGCATGGCATTGAGTTTGAAGCAGCTCTCAGGTGTGATTCCAACACATGACCACCAGGGTCCACCCTTTTTCCTCTTTCGAACCTAAGGAGAGTGGTGAGTGACAGGTACTATGACGGTATATTGTGGACAAGCGTGGGAGGGCTTTGTGACAGAGGTGAGACAGGTGCGTTCACAAGGTGACGCTACTGTAGCTGATTTAGATACGTACTTTTTGGGCCTCCAGCGTTTAGTTGAACGGAAAACTCGCCTATTCTGGCACAATTTTTTTTTTAAGATATATTACCAACCAGATTGTACCCTGGGGTTTGCGTATCCAAATTTTTCCGAACATCCGAAAGGTGGAGCCAAGCGTAAAAAAGGCCTAGGAAGCCAATCTACAAGGGTGCTCTTTACAAACGATGCAGATCCTTAGTGACCAATACGGGACAGACATAGAACAATTAGATACCGAAATCCTTAAATGGCAGGAGGAACATGTTAATTTGGCAATACATAAGTCTTTTCCAGATAAGGATAAAGCATTGAAAGAATTATTAACTAAATATGCAATGGGTTTGATTAAGACCAAGGAAAGTAAATATTTCAGGGATAAAAAAGCCTACGACTATGATCAGGCATATAAATGGACGCCTCGGAAGACTTATTCATGACGTAGGGGTCCTTTAAATCAGGAGCCCCCAGTCACTAATTTGGATATAGGTGACTCGGATTCGTCTTCAATGTCCTCAACTTCGTACGTTCCGATCATCCCTAGATTTAATGATCCTAGCGGTGCCACAAGAAAAAGAAAACCCAACAGTGAAACGAGCTCACAGGTCCCCTCGAGATCAATTAAGACTAACAATAAAGAGAAAAAAATCACGGTCACAGTGATCACAAAATCCAACAGCGCCCAATACCCCCTCTGTAGGTAATGTGCTGAATCACTCTATGATGACCTTAACTACACCAACACTGAGTCTTAATGCGGTATCTTTGCCTGCAGGCCCTTTGTCTCAACAACCAATTGAATCCTATGGAGCCATGGCCGGTCCTTCTGGAGACCTACGCACGGCTCCAATAGTCACATCTAATCTAAATGACAATAAACAAACACCTTTGGTAACACCTACCCCAGCACGCAGGTCTAATCAACCTTTAAATTAGTGGATCCCAACTATACATGTTGTGTGGGTCAGGAAACACTAGACATTATCAATCTATCATCTTATGAATGTGTAGCGGGGTGTTCCCCTTTAATGCAGAGAGACAAGAAGTTCCAAGTGAGAGGTGAGTCGGGAGGAAGTAAAGAGACATTATGGAAGTGAAAGCAGAGGAGAGAGAGACTACATCTCCCAGTACATCTTGCAGCACCCAGGGTGCATTGCTCCAGAACAGAGACTGCTGGGGCAGACTTTATAAAGGGGAGGCGGAGTTTTGGTCGGCCTCTTTGGACACCCCTCTCCTAGCAAGAGGATGTCTGTGCTGAACTGCTGTGTGCACAAGGCCTGAAGCCCGGGCCGTGTGCTCCTTTCCAAAGAGCCCTCTGCCAGCCTAGCAGAGCCTTAGAGACATCTAATCCTCCTTGCTGCAGTACACCAGAAGGATTGAAGACTTGGATGTCGGTGGATTCCTGTTCCTAGACGAATCGATGGAGGAAAGGGACTTGGACTTGTCCAGGTGGTGAGAGCTGTTTAAAGACAGATACTTTATCTTTACTATTCGTTGGGATTACAAAGTTGTTCTTCAAGTGCACCACCGAAAAGATTGCTAGCAAATATTGTTTCACTGAACTTCCATTTAGATCAGTCAGGCCTGACTGCATAGGTAGACATTGCTGGGTGTTAGTCTACCCATGAGGGGAAGTAGCTGTAAAAGGGCAGCGCTAGAGTTGCATAGCAATACTTAATTATTCTGACTACTCTGTTTATCTTTATTACTGTTTATTGCAGGGATCTGCAACTTGTTATACTGTTGTTTATTACTTGCCCATTAGCCTCAGTAAAATATCTGGGTAAAGTACATTTGGTGTCAGTTCCGCTTACTTTAATAGGAGTTTTAAAGTATATTCTGTGTATGTTTGTTATAGGACTGCGTCACCAACAGTTGCGGTCACGCGGTCCTATCCCTCTATCACCAGCTGTGCCACGGGAGGTTAGAGCCGATTGCCAGGGGTTGACAGCAGTGCACTACAGGGCCCAAATCAATATCAGCAGCTCTCTTAACTGGGGGTAGCGCTACAAATGATTGAATGAGTGACTTGTATAGCGCTCACATGCGAACTGAATCGCCTCTAGGTGCTTTTTGTAGCCAGTGTCTGCTTGGCTGGTGCGGTCATTTTACCCTGTAGGATCTCGACACGCTTTGGACACACAGTCGTACACACATATACTGGGCCAATTTGGGCAAGATCCAATTAACCTACCAGCATGTCTTTGGAGAGTGGGAGGAAACCGGAGAACCTGGAGGAAACCCACGCAGACACAGGGAGAACATGCAAACTCCAGGCAGATGGTGTCATGGTCGGGATTTGAACCAGTGACCCTTTTGCTGCTAGGTGAAAGTGCTAACCACTTCACCACTGTGCTGCAGATGAATCTGAGGTTCTCAAACTGGGACTAACTTTTTGTCCTGATGAGAATGCAGATAAGTTTGTACTAATCAAGGATCTGCATTTATTTGCCAGACGGCTTAGGTACAAAGTACTTTATGACAAAGATACAAACATTGTCCAGGATAAGGATCAACATCATCCTATCTGTCACCTTTGAAGATTTGAGAGCCATGCAGGACTTAATGGATCTGTGGGACGAGAGCAACCCGGAGGAGGAGGGTTGGGTATTCAATCCATCGGGAGTGAGTGATTGTGTCTCACAAACACAGTCCACGGGTTCCTCCAGTGCCCTCCCCTCCACCCCGGTGTGGCTTTCGGTACACCCAAATCGTACAAACCCCGGTCCAGATCATTTCTGGTCCTGCTGGGCAACTCAAACATCTGGGCATTCGTCATCCAGGTCACCAAAGAGATAGAGGCAAGCAATTGGCAAACTGGACCACAAAGCAATCTATCGAAACATCTCAAACAAGCATTAAAAACCCTTCGTTGTAACAAATCTATAGTAATTAAACCATCCGATAAAGGTGAAAATCTAGTAGAGATGGATGTGGGACAGTATGAGGGCATGTGCTATGATATCATTGGCAATGTTGAGTGGTATCGCCCAGTCCCCATGTCACATGTCCAATACTACACAAGGAAATACAGGGACATCATCATTAGAGCCCAACACAAGGGCATTATAGATTCCAACACTTTTAAATACTTGGATATGGAAAGTTTCACTATTCCAACCTTTTATGCACTCGAAAGTGCATAAAAGTCTAACAAAACCTCCTGCTAGACCGATCATTTCAGGTTGTGGGTCTTTAACTGAGTGAGCAAGCCAGTTAATTGACAAATATTTGTATCCACACGTAAAGTGTCTATTTTCCCACGTGAGTGATACTATTGAGCTGTTAAAAATTATTGATGGTTTACAAATACCCCCTGGAGCTTGGCTTGTAGCCATCGACATTGGGGCTCTGTATAACTCGATACCCCATTCCAGGGGTGTCGAAGTTGTACGGGAATTCCTCGGTGAGCAAGACTTGGACTCTTGGAAGTATAATGACTTTGTTATTGAATTGTTGAGTTTAGTTTTGACACACAATATTTTTGTTTTTAAGGGCTCCCACTACCTCCAGATGCAGGGTGTCGCTATGGGGACTAAATGTGCACCCTCATATGCAAACCTGTATCTGGGGGGGTGGGAGTGCAACCTTTTTGCAGACAAAGCCAAACAAATCGATGTAGGCAGGATAATATCCTGGCATCGCTACATCGATGATTTTTTCATGGTTTGGGCGGGATCTAGAGAAGAATCGACTAGCTTTTTGGAACAGTTACAAGTGAACACTTATAATTTGAAATTTACTTATGCTTTTGATCTGGTAAGAATCACTTTTTTGTATGTGGAGATTTTCACAAATGAAAGGGGTGAACTTTGTTCCACTCTCTTTAGCAAGCCTTCGGCTGGTAACAGTCTGCTACATGCAGACAGTTCACATCCTGAACAATTAAAAAAGAGCATACCCTACAGTCAATTTTTAAGGGTGAAACGCAATTGCACACTGGATGAGGACTTTCAAAGAGAGTCTGACTCTCTAAATGAACGTCTCCAAGCCAGAGGCTATAGCAAGACCAGTCTAAAGAAAGCTTTCAATAAAGTAAAGAAGCTTAATAGGCAGTCACTTATTTACAAACCTAGACAGGAGAGATCGAGTACATCCACCAGAATCATTACCAAATTCAATCGTCAGCATGCAAAAATTCGAACCATCTATAACAAGTTTTGGTATTTGCTTACTGCAGACCAGAGACTATCAAGGTTTATAAAATATTATCCAGAAATACCCTACAGGAGGTCCAAGTCACTGAGGGATACCCTGGTATCGAGTCACCACATAAACAGCAATGTAGTAAAAAACTGAATACCAGGTACATACCCCTGTGGCTTTACCTTAACAGGTAAAACTGTGGTGCTTCCAAATGACAGCATATGGACACCGAAACATAGATGTAATTGTCTTTTTTTATTTATATATTCCTTATTGTTTTCACCAGTACAAAACAGCTTTTTGATCTTTAACCATTTCTATATATACATCACATTGTGTCATTTACAAATACCCTCTTTACCCTTTACCCTCCCCACCCTCCCACCCATCCTCTTATTTTTGTACCCAAAAACCTACTGCAACCACTTCTCCCGTTTAATACTCTCTGAGGGTATTTCTCTTCTTTGTCTATTTACTACCACTCTCACTCTCTTTTCCTCACTGCACCTCATATGGCTTACTATCAGTTGTTAAGTTAATCTCCTTACTTCTCTTTAGGGCGGGCATCCCATTCTTCTCAACCAGGGTTCCCAAATTGTTTTAAATTTGTTAATGTTGTAACGTCTAGTCAAGACTACTTTTTCTTTTCACACTGTCATGTTTATCACATTAATCCATTCTACTGGTGTCGGTGCTTTCTGCGATTGCCATTTTTGTGCTATCACTTTTCTGGCCTGAAACAGACACCTCAGTACCGCTACCGTAATGCCCTTTTGTTCTTCCCTCTCTTCCACACAACCCAGTAAACACGTTTTAGCCTTCAAATCCAATTTTGTCTTGAAGGTTGTATTTACAATGTCCAGTACCTTAGCCAAATATCTATATAATTTCGGGCATTTCCACATCATGTGCATAAGGTCCCCTGTATCTTGACACCTGGGGCATTTATCATCTGGTTTCCTTTCGAACATATGGCGTCTCTTTGGTGTATAATAGACTCTATGTACCAAGAACAGATGGGATACACGCTGTGACGGGGAGAGTGACACCATTGTCCCCATCTCCAGTAACCGTTCCCATTGTTCAACAGTTATAGGGACTATATCTTTCTCCCATTTCCCTTTGTTCTTTTCCACGCTCTCCCCAAGTATGGAACAACCCCTAATCTGTGTATATAATTCTGAGATGAGGCCTTTAAAGATTCCTATCTGAATTAATCTTTGAAGGTGGGGGATTTTTTGCCATGTCACCGATTGCGTTTTGAATTGGGTTTGGAGTGCATGTCTGATCTGCAGATACATGTAAAATAGGGTATTTGGGATGGCATACTCTCTACTTATTTCTGAAAAGGATTTCAATGTAGTGCCCTTATATAATTGCGTCAATCTAGTTATACCCAACTTTTCCCATGCTCTAATCTTACCCATGATAAGGATTTCCTGAAAATATTTGTTATCCCAAAGGGAAAAATATTCTGTTATTCCCTTGTACCCCAAGGCTAGCTTGCATGCCTGCCATATCCTTGTGATCATCTTTAATGTTGGGCTCTTAACCGGGAAGGAATCAGCCTCCAGGGCTTCTATTATGGTGTTATGTGGAGCACCCATTAGCATAATTTTCCCGCTGGCATTCCCTCCTCCCTCCGTGCTACACCCCCCCAAGTGTTGTAGCTGCGCAGCTAGAAAATAGCTGCGTGGGAGTGGGACGGTCAGCCCTCCCTTATTTGTTGGCAGTTGTAATGTTTGAAGGCTGATCCTTGCTTTTCCCTTCTTCCAGATCAGTTCCCTGAAAAGGGTCTCTATTTTTTAAACCATTCTTTTCCTATCCATACAGGAGAGTTATGGAGCACATACAGTAGCTGTGGCATTCAGATCATTTTGATAAGGTTACATCGTCCGGCCACTGATAAGGGGAGCCGTCCCCAGATGTCAGCTTTTCACTTAAACTTAGCTAAAAGTGACCCTACGTTGTTGCTGATATATTGTTCTGGATCTCGTGTTACCACTATCCCCAGGTAATCCATTTTCTCCCTTATTTTTAATTGGGGGATATCTGAAAAAACGGCATTACTAACCGGGTCCACTGGCAAGAGTGCGGACTTCTCCCAGTTTATCCTCTGGAACCCTTTTATACCCTGTGTGGTTCTGATCGCAATTGCTAATGGCTCTATTGCCAGGGCAAAGAGAAGGGGAGAGAGGGGACAACCCTGCCTTGTCCCCCTCTCTAGCCTAAACATCTTTGAATGTTCATTGTTAATTTTTATTTGGGCACTTGGGGAGTTGTAAAGTGTTTTTACCCATTTAATGAAGGCAGGGCCAAACCCAAATTTCTCCAGAACATGCCAAAGATAGTCCCACTCTAGGCTGTCAAAAGCCTTAGTAGCATCTAAGGATAAAATAACTTTATCCCCTGTATTCTCAGTTGGCGTCTGTAGATTCAAGTACATCCTTCTGATATTAGTACTAGTAGATCTATTGGGAATAAACCCGGATTGATCCGGGTGTATGAGTTTCTGAATATGTTTATTTATCCTGGCTGCCAGCACCCTAGACAATATTTTAACATCTGAACATAACAGTGATATCGGTCTGTATGAGGATGTGTCTAACTGATCTTTCCCCTCTTTCTGAAGCACTATTATGGTGGCTTCTGACATCGAAGCAGGTAACCTCCCCCCTTCTGCCGCCCAGTTCAGCACCTTTAATAGTTCCGGCAGCAGCACCTCACCGTACTGCTTATAAATCTCTGCTGGTAAACCATCTGGTCCGGGGGACTTCTGGTTGGACATCCACGCCACTGCCTGTTGTAGCTTCTCTAAGGTTATTGGGGCTTCTATAGCACTTCTATCCTCCTCTATTAAAACTGGTGTTTCCATTCCCCCCAGGAACTCATCCATTAGGGCCGTCTCATCTTGTATGACACAAATGTATCTAATATTACAGATGTTTGGGAGGATATCCCACCCCCCAGCGTCCTAATTGCGGAAATATTAGAGGGAGCTGAATTAGTTTTGGCCAGAAGAGCCAACGTATGGCCTACACTCTCCCCTTCCACAAAGGTACTCTGTCTTTGGAAAAGGCGCTTATTCTCAGTTTTCCTAATAACCGCCAATTTGTACTCCTGCTGTTTCTCGAGCCATCTCCTTTGTTTCGTCAGGGTTGGATCCTCCACATATCGTTTTTCTGCCTCCCCCACCTCTTTCCTGATCTTCTCTTCCCATTCCCTGGAGTTTCTTTTAATCCTGGCCACCTGTTTAATCAATTCTCCCCTTAGAAAGGGCTTCAGGGTGTCCCATATCACTCCCACCGGTACTGTCCCTGAATTAAACTCAACAAACTCTTTCAGCCTTATCCCTATCTCCTCTGGTTTTCCCCATCAGTTCCAACCAGAAGGGACTTATTTTCCAATTGCTTGAGGGACACCTTTTCCCTGTTTTCATTGTCAGCATCAGTGGGGAGTGATCCGATACCCCTCTTGGATAATAATCAATTTTACTAACTGACTGCAATGTTTCCCAGTTTCCCAAGGCTATGTCTATTCTAGACAGTGTGGAATATGAGCTTGAGAAAAAAAGAGTACTGCCGCCCATCGGGGTTCCCTATTCTCCAGATATCATACCATCCGACCTCTTCCAAAAACTGGGTTAGGCGTCCCTCTCCCATTCTACCCAACCGTATTCCTGGTGGGAATCTGTCCATTGTTGTATCCAACACTTCATTGAAATCCCCTACCACTATTACTGGAATGCCTTCCTTCTTTAACACAAACTCCATTAATTTATACAATATCTCCATTTTAAAGGGTGGAGGAATATAAACATTTGCCAATATATATGGTTAATTTTCTATTAAACAATCCAAAAAAATATAACAACCCAATTCATCTATTCTGGACTCTCTACATACAAAATATATCCCCCTTTTCACCATTATACTGACCCCCCTAGAGTAGGAGGAATAAATGCAGTGATACTGACATTGATATTTACTATTAGATAGTTTTAACTTTGTTTCCTTAGTTAAATGAGTCTCTTGTATGCAGAATAATTCCACCCCATACCACTCCAGCGTGGAAAAAATTGCGGCCCTTTTAACCGGCCCTTTTAACCGGGTCACCCAACCCCCGGTTATTCCAGGAGCCTATATTAAGTCATTTAGGCCGCATGAAAAAAAAATTAGTGAAAAGTAAGCCCATAAGAAGGAGAAAACACTCGCTTGGACATTGAAAGATAAAAAAATCTGGAAAAGAGAGCACTTCTTCCTGTCTTAACAAAAAAAAAAAAAGTAGACAAAAAAAAAGGGAAAAAAGTCATTAGTACCAAAAGGGTGAAAAAAGAGAATGAGGAAAAACAAATTCACCCTTCGCTTCCTACCTATTCTACCCCATCTTTGCCCTTGATCTGCTAATGAACTATTTTTTTTAAGTGTTTTTTTCAAAAAATTTGAATTTCCCCAAGGTACCTTCATCTCATGTTCCCTACCCTCCTGTGCTTGGAATATAGCATTTGTGGTTTTGTGCACCTTTACTCCCCCGTCTTGTCTCTTACACCAACCCCCCACCACCCTCCCTCCCCCCTCTCCCGGCCTATCTGGGCACACCCTGTACTTGTGACCAATACCTGCCATCCCTCCCTTTCATACCCCTCACCGTCCATATCCTCTTGTGACCTTCCCCGTTCCCTCCCCCTATTCCCTCCCCCCTCTCTCTTCAAAAAGAATGAAAAGTTATGTGCATAGTTATGTGCATCGAAAAGCTTCTATTTAGTGTATCCCATTCATGTATTTAGTGTTCACTTATATTGATCCATCCCCTAGTTTATTTATATAAAAAAAAAAAAGAATACAACCCCCCCTCCCCTTCCTTCTTTCCCAGAGGTAAAAAAAAGTAAATAAATAATAAAACAATAAAAAAAAGCCCTCCAAAAAAAGAACAAACAGAGAGGGAAAAGCATTATTTCATGACCATATTCTAATCAACCTTATGGTCTCTATTTATATGGCCTTTTCCCCTACTCCCATAGAATTGGCTCCTTGTTTAATCTTTCCCATAAAAATACAGTCTATAATTTCGTTTTGTTCTCTTCAAGCCACTGTGCAGCTTTTTCCGGTGATTCAAAGAACTGGGGACCCTCCGGGGTGATTATCCGGAGACGTGCTGGGTACAGTAGTGCATATGTGATTTTATATTTTAGAAGGCTACGTTTAATTGGTGTGAACTCAGATCTGCGTTTACTTAATTCTGGCGAGAAATCTGGATATAATGAGATTCTTGACCCATTATAGAAGATGTCTCCCTTCTCTCTTGCTTTTTGCAGTACTGTTGTCTTATCCGTGTAGTCAAGGAATTTCAAAAGTAGGGGCCTAGGATATCCATCTTTTAGATGAGCTCTAAATGGGACTCTATGGGCTCTTTCTATCGCAAAGAGCGATGAACAGGCATTCTCCCCAAAAGTGTCTCTGAGCCAATTCTCAAGAAAGCTGATGGGGTGGGTGCCTTCACTTCGTTCCGGGAGACCCACCACCCGTACGTTGTTTCTATGTAGCCTGTTTTCGATTTCATCAAGTTTTGATGCCTGCCATCCCATTTCTTCTTTCATTAATTTCATCTCCTGTTTCAATGGGAACACCTCATCTTCCACCTGACTCAATCTCTCCTCTACAGCTGTTGTCCTTAACACAGTTCTCTGCAGCTCCTTGCCCATAGACGCTAGTTCTTCCTTTATTCCTTTTATCTGCTCACTTAAACTGTCCAATGACCCCCTGCATGCATTCACGGCCCAAAGTACTTCTTTTAGCGTCGGCTCTTCCTCCCTGGGTAAAGCAGCATCCGGGACCATTACAGGAGTTGTCTTTGGGATTGTGGCAGGTGCAGACGCAACCCCCAGAATCTCTCCCACAGGGCCCTTTTTACTCCGTTTTCAGGGCTGTTGTACCGTGGCCTAAGCTTTTTCTATCTGCCACTGTTCCTGCTACACTTTTTACCTGCGCTTGTTGATGTTGAGTCCCTTTCCCTGGCGAATTTGCCGATGTATGGGTAAACCGCTCCAATTTAGCTGCTGCAGCTACCGCTGCCGTTTGCGTTGCTTTCTCTTTTGCTGAACGCGTTGTTTGAGACCCCCCACTCTCCAAATTAGACTGCTCTTCTTTTTTTTTATGACATCCTTTACCCTGTGCCCTAGACAAGTGCTGGTGCTCACTGTTTAGATGGAGAGGTGGAGGCCTAAGCTGGTTTTGAATAAACAGGAATAGACAGGAACAGAATAGTTTTTTTACTTGTTAAAAGCTCCACAGTTCGGTTCCGTTCAGTACAGTTCAGTTCTTAATTGCATGAGCTCACAGATATATCTGTCAATCTGGTACCAGCAATTGGCAGAGGGATCGACTAAGGAACAACTCCACTGGGACAGTTCTCAATTCACAGTCCACTGCCCTGATACTCATACCGTCCAGGCAACCCACAAACTGTCCAAATAGGGTAACCTCCACAGCTTCTCCACCCAGTAGTCTTCAAACAGTTTTACTTTAGCAAGTGTGGCTGCTGCTGCACTCTTAATCACTGACTTCCCTCACACATCTACACAGACTTTCCTTTGTCAGTTTACTTTGCTGCACATACCGGTAGTTCTGTCGCTTGCTAGGTCCGGCAATCAGTAGCAGTCTCAGTGTCTCGGGGTCCCCTCTACTCCCGCCGCAGATAGTGTCTATTCCCGGCGTGCTGATCTTCTCTCCTCCTCAGTTTGTAACTCCTGCCGGGCTGTTTGGGATCTCACGAGACGTGTTGTACCGTGGGACTACAGAGGGTGATGCCGCTGCTAGTACACGATGCACAGTGCTGGGCTCACAGTGCCTTACGCGACCATATGTGCAGGTATGGAAATTAAATGAAAACAGCAGTGGCCGTACGTCTGACACCCGCCTCCTTCACATTGCCATTACATTGCCATTATCCAAACGGGGGGAAAGGACGGGGAGATAGAACGGGCGGAGGTCACACGAACATCCTCACTCCTCACACACACCCACCACCTCCATCAACGTCCGGTCACGCCCCCCTGGTATCCACAACTCATAGATGTAATTGTCAATCAGTTGGAGCTGTCTACATTATGAAGTGCTTCTGTGGAGCCTTCTATGTAGGCAAAACGAAGAGTCCCTTGTTTTGCAGGATCAGGGACCATGTTTCCCTGATTGCAAAACGTAGAATGGAGACGCCAATCAGCCGTCATGTGGGCTTGTACCACAACTTCAATTTGAAATCCATCAAATTTTTTGCACTGGAACATATACCCCAACACGAACGAGAAGGGGAGATTGATAAGAAACTACTCCAGCTTGAAAGTAGGTGTATTTACTTATTACAGGCAACCCGATTTCCGGGTCTGAATGAAGGAATCAGTTTTAAGCCGTTTCTGTGAAAACACTGCTTATGGCTTTGTGTTTAGTTTTATCATACACATGGTCCGGTTTCCACATGGATGAATCTGTCCTACCCTTGACCTGTCTAACCTAGGTCAATGGGATTCCAACCACATCTGGGCCCCCCATACATTCTCCATGAGTCCTTTATTTTCTGTCCATTGGCCCCCTTTGGGTTCCCGATCTACCATCATTGAGGATGATGGCATACCCTATGGGTGGGGGTTGGTGGGACACATTACCTGGGTGGGGCTTCATAAACTCTATGCCAGCAATACCTCTCTATGTATGGGAGGTTAATTCACTTTGTATGGTTTTCATTTATGTCATATTTTGTATATTGATGATGTACAGTTGGTAAATGTTTGTAATTACTAACTGGTTTGGTGTAATTTTTTTGTTTTGATTTTTTTCTTGTGGCTACTTTTGACACAGCGCGCATGATATCCTCCATTCCTGCATTCCCCCGTGGTCATGCTGATGCAGGATTTGAAGCAGTCATCCCCTATATACCACCCAACTTGGACAGGTGGGTTAATTTCCCCATAGGTGTGTATGCATTTGCTTTGGCTGGACTTCGTTCTTGGTACCCACTTTCCCGTACGGACGCTCAAGGGTGCACACTGGACTAAATCACATTGTGTTTTTTGGTCGGGTGCTCGCCCACATTGAGGGCCCTGTGATACGTGGCCTCCACGGGATCCATGTCAGCATTCTGACAATAAGATCTAGACACGCTCCTGACTTCCTGTTCAGTGATACAGTGTCAGCACAAAGAGTCATCTTGTGCATAGATGGCACATGCAGGAAGTGACATCACTTCCTGGATTCCGGGTGTCAGTCTGTGGACCCAGGTCCTTCCCATTTTGCGTCCGTGAAACGTCACTGTGGCGTGACGTCACACGCCGCATTTTCGCGGTTCGGGGGAGGATATTTAAATCCCAGACAGCATCAGCTGTATTGGGACACTTGCGGGAGCTCATGCTGGACGCGGACTGTAAAACAGGTAGCTTTTTGACCACTTGTTGACCACATCACTCAGGGGAGTCACCATACTCATGGTTTTCCTTGTATGTGTTATCTGGATCTAGCTGGATCGTATTTCTCATGTAGTGACCCTTTATGTGGACCTTACATTTCTCTCACCTTCAAGGCTCTGCGCTTGGACAAGGAGTCCATATCTATTTCAGAGGTGGATTCGGTCCAAGTTGCTTGTGACCTCTTTCTTGGTGAGAAATTATCATTTAAACATCATTACCCTTTTTTTGTTTTTTTTTATCCTATATATAGGAAAAAAATAGTAGTATATTATTGACAATAATTTTTCATGTATAACGTTTTTCATCTAGATGGGTCCTAATGGAAATTTGCCCTGACATAAGTAATTTGATACCGTCCTTGCCCTATATGAGCTCCCAAGTTGGTTGGATAGTTTTAAGATAGGAGAGAGGTGAGTGTGGTCTATTTAAGAGATGCCTGTATTTGGACCAGCACATTTTTCCCTTTTTTTTCCCCCAGTATAATATTATTAATTTGTATACCAATTACAGGCACACTCAGAAATATTCTCTTCAATACATAATTTCATCCTCCCTTACGGGAGTTGTGGCCATCTTGGACGAAGATTGCGTGGGCACCTGGTGGGGATTCCCGTGCTTCATAGAGGTATAGAACACATAGTGGGATTTTCTTGCCTGATTGATAGTGTCTTGCATGATCTCCACTGGGGGATGCATATGCATGCCGTGTCAGAATATGCTTTATATTTATAAAGTTCTATGTGTCAATATGTATATTCATTTGTTTTTCTCTTTTACACCTTAAAGCTGGAACCTATCCTTAAAATCTATTAAAGTGTTATTTGCGTCTATTCCTGACGAAGCCTTATAGGCGAAACTGTAGAAATACAATAGACGCTTCCTTCAACTGAACACATTCTGCGACTGTCTATTGTTAGGTAACAGGTGTTTATCTGCGATGGTCAAAGTATGTGTATGTATCAGTTTTTTAATGTATGTAATGAATAAACATTTTTCTATACATTATTTGTTATGTGATTTCTATAATTTACAATTTAGAACCTTTATAATCCCATATCCTCTCCAGTTATTTTCCTAAATGATCAGCACAACTGACGATACTAAGAAAATAAAAAGATCTGCCTTAATTTTGGTTCATTTTTATATATTCCTTATAGTGGAACTAAAGCGTAACATTAACTGTTCTCTCCCTCCTCCACCTACATCTTTCAGTCTGCTTCAGTCTAAATATTTGACCCTGCAGCTTTGGCTTTCCTATGTCAGAATGGTGACCATTGGCGATTGGTGTTTTTTTCTTCTGGGGGGGCAGCAAACAGCCAGCCCCCCGGTCGGTCGGCAGGCGGCAGCAACCCCCCCACCCCCAGAGGACAGTCAGGACATCAAAGCCCCGCACTAGGAAGTGGGCGGGCGGGTAGCGTGTCCGGGAGCTTTCTTCTTCCTAGTGTGGCGTGGATCACGACAGCTTCCGCCGTGCATACCCCTCCTCCTCCTAGGCATCCAATAGGATCGCCTGACCTTTCAGCCAATCAGAAAAATGGGTATCAGACCTGCGCTTCCTGATTGGCGTAGAGGCGATTCAGTGTTAGAAAAGCGAATATTCATTTGCTTTTCTAACACACCTGGGTGGGCTCCGAGCACAATGCTCTGCACCATGAGCCCACCCTATTTTGAAGCCTATTAGAGCATATGACTCTAATCAGGTGATTAAAAAAAAACACACCCTGCTGCTGTAATTCATGCGCCCGGCATCCTGAAAGGGGTCGGATGCATGAATAGGGGGTGGCTGCGGCGGCGGTGGATAGATTCATGCTAAGCATGAATCTATCTATTAATAATTTAGGGAATAGCGTGGATAGAGGGGCAGCCCCCGTGTGCACTTAATGGACAGGCCACACCCCTAGTGGTGACTGAAGAGGAAAGGAGGGAGTGCCGACAATGGCGCCTATGGATGACATCTCGGCTCACGGAATTCCCATCCATTGTGGAGTACTTCATGACACAGGCGAGCCAAAGCTATGAGATCATGCGGACCGGCCTGGATGAAAAAGAAAGGAAGTATACAGATTTTTTTTTACATAGGACACGCAGGATAGGTAGGAGGAGGGGTTTGGGAGGAACATTTTTTAAGAATAGATAGTCTTAGACTTCATTTCCACTTTAAAAATTACATTTCAACTTATACATTAGGATAGAAAAGTCCATAATGATAATTATCTATACCAATACATAAAGTATCTAACAAACAATAGTTTTACAAAGCTAAAGTAAATATCAAAAAAGATTTGCAGTCAATGAAACAGACCATGGGAAAAAAAAGAATCACTAGATAAATATATGGAAAGTGCTTAAAGTGGAGTTCCTTTCTGAAAAAAAATAAATTACAAAAAAATGCTGCAAAAAAATATATATATTTTTACTCACCCGAAATAGCGGTTGCTATGCGGAAGTCCCTAATCTGCCTTTTCCGCATCCTCTTCTAGTGAATGGGGCGTGCTGCCTTCTGGGAACTGTGTGTAATCCCAGAAAGCAGCCGCCCATTCACAAATCGGCGCGAGACTCGCGCATGCGCAGTAGGAACCGGGCAGTGAAGCCGTAAGGTGATCGAGGGATCGGCATCGGGGGGCCATCATCACGGGCGAGTAGGACAGGTAAGTGTCCTTATTAAAAGTCAGCAGCTACAGTGTTTGTAGCTGACTTAAAAAAAAAATCGCTGGTGGAATCCCGCTTTAAACAGTGAAAAAAAAAACAACATAAAAAGGAGTTGGGGGAAGGAACATCAAAGATGCTTGCCCTGTCACATTAAGATTCATGATCAAATATGAAATCCACCAGGGGAAAAATAAAAGAATAATAAAGACGAACCAAGAGACACTATGGAGAATGGAGATATGTATTCTAAGACAATATTATTAACTGTTGTTTGGAAACTGACATTTTAACCACATTTACTGAATGCAGTTAGAGATAATGAGCAAGCTTTTCCATGTCTTTTATGTTATTATACAAACGTCTTTATTATCCAATCATCTGCTGTTACAATTGCTATATTTACCAAAACTATGGAAATTATGTCTAGTAAATAACAATCTGCAGATTACTTAATTCATTAAATTGAAATGATTGTATTTTGCTGTTCGTATGAAGAAAGTTTAGCTGGTTAGAACAGGTAGTTTAGCAGAAGTGAATGTTCTTGTAAATTCAATTGCTTCAAGAACCTATTTAATTATCCTATTGTCTATTTATTCAGAACTAGAAATGTCATGGATAGGGTTTCAGATTTTTAATATTTCATAATGAATGGAACAATTTTTTTAAAAAACATTATTAATCTGAGGTAAAAAACAATAGAAGAAAAGATCATTAATATACTGTATATTGCAATCCTATGTTTAGGTTAACGAGCATCTGATATCAGGATTATTATGAACTGAGATAAGAAAGGTCTTCAATGTGATAACAAAGAGCAATTTTGGCAGGATGTGAATGTAGTCAGTGGGCTAAAAATGCTATCAAGTAAACACGACAGCTGGCTAAATGCTGATAGTTCCCTTAATTTACTGTGCCCTGAGTTCTTTGTAACCCCCATACATCCAGATTTCCTTACAAGTACAGTAGGGGAGTACTTCCTTGAGTCTCTGCTGTACAATTTCCTCTCTGTCTGTTTCCTGAATCACCACTTTCAAACATACAATGTAGGTTTGAAACTGTTTGTACTTATGAGAATTCTCTATTTTACATTTAGTTGTGTGTTAACAAGGAGACAAAAGTAAATATTCCTGCATCACAAGCAAGAAAGTAAGTAGGTAGACAGCTACAGTTTTAACTAGCGTACACCTCTGGTTAAAATGAATTAGTGTTAACTAGAGGGGTATAAGAGGCATCTTTTTCTAGTTCCACTGTGGAAACTAGCAGAAAGTGTTAGCATTCACCCTAGGTTCAAGGGCTAAAGAGAGTGCAAGAATGACTGACACATAAAAGGGCCCCAGTTCTAATATGCTTTTAAATAAATGGCTGACTAGCTAGTTTTCAGAACTGGGTCAGGCATAGGGTCCAACCTATTTGTTAAATTTTAATTGAGTAGTGTAAGGTGCCCACCAGCACAGAATGCTAATCATAGCACGACAATGAAAATGATAAAAATAACACTGTATAATGAATAGTATGTAAGGAAGCCTTAGTATTACAGTTTAGAACAAAGGAAGACTTCGACCTCAGAGAGTTTTCTGATAGCAAAAACAAAAAAACAAAACAGAAAAAAAAAAGAAGAAAAAATAAAACACTGCAGGATAACAAGGTAGAAAAAAAATTCTAGTTAAATACATTCTAAGAAATGGGGAATAGCTCTCTACATACAGCCATTACAAATGTCTGTACCTGCCAACAAAATATTGCTACCACAGTGCCATTCCTAAAATTAACAGCAAGATATCCCTGGTGTTATATATAAAAAAAAAAAATCTTTCATCATGATAGACTGAAACATGCCTATTGGTTGACAAAAATGTATATATAACTAGCTAAAGTGTGCCAGTTATAGAACAGGTAATCAGGGGGTGTGGAATGGCTGGCAGGGGAGGTGGTCAGAGCAAGAGGGTTAGGGTGGTGGCAGGCACAGTGGTGAGAGTGATGGGTGATGGGATCAGGTGCAGTGGTGACAGAAGGGAAGCATTAAGACATGGCCATGTGGGGTCAGGGTAGAGGTGCAGTAGTGAAGGTGGGGGTGATGGGGTTCAGATCCTGTGGTGAGACAACGGTGTATAGATGCAGTGGTGAGAACATGTGAGGAGCTCAGGTGCAATGGTGAGGGTAAGGTGCCATGGTGCAAATATAAGAGCAGAAAGAGAATGTGCAGGCATGCTGGTAAAGACGGAAATGGTCCCTGGCAGGGTGCTGAGAGGAGGGGCTGATGGCAGAAAACTGGGTAAAAGGGTCTTCTATAGGGCTGCTGAAAGAAAGAGGTTGCTTGCACAGTGCTGAGAGGAAGGTGCTACTAACATGGCAGTGGGAAGAAGAAGCCAGACATATCCTTAATATTAGGAGCCTACAAGCTTTGTTCCCATGTGGTTTTCAATCTACCAAGATTCTGTTTGCTTGCTGATAGCTACTTGTTACCAAAGTGCTTGTTTCCTATTGGTCCTCTGCATGTGTGGTTATTCTGCATCATTCTGGTTTGACCTGTCAGAACTATGGTTGTGAGATCCTGTGCATGTGCAGTAATGCTAGTATCTAACAGTCACAACTGTGTTTATGCAGAATCCTGCTGCGATTTTTCTGACACCACAATATGGCAGCAGGATTCAGCTGTCATGGAAGCATCAATGTCTCAGCCCACACTAAGGATAGAAGCATCGTTTTATTGGCTCACCCTGGTGACACAACTATCATCCATATTTGAAGAAACCTAGATGGAACTCACCTGCATTCTTGCAAAAGTCCAAGAGGGTGAATTATTATATAAAAATTGGCCCTTTCCAAGACTTAAAAAAAAAATAAACTAATCTAATATTATTTGTCTATAGGCAAAGCATCTATTGTTTATCTCAACATGAAACTATCGGGGGGCAAAAACACAATTTTGTTTTCTGTATTCTTCCCTTTATAATAACTATAGGATGCAGGTGATTTATAATAACATTCATAGTTCCTGTGAAAGAAGCAAATCCCTTACACCTAGCAGTAATCACCCACTAGAGAGTCTCACAGTCACAGTACACATTTTAGGTGACTACTTCTAAAGCTGGACACACATTTTATAGTTTAATTGTACAAACCTAACAATTTTGATCTTTCATATTGCCTAGAAATTTTAGGGTAAATACCACCCACAATACGTTTACTGGGGACCAACAACAGCTACAGGCTAGTCGATGCCCCCGGAGGATGCAGCGGTGCTATCCTGTGAACGATGTGTCCAGTGGACACATCAGATCGCTGTGCTCAGTACTTGGCTGTTGTGAGCTGCAGGGGTATCACGTGATCGCTAAGACTAATCATAGAAATCACATTATCCATGAACAGCTGGCTTACTGCTGTGATGCCTTGATTGGCCTAGAGCTATCACTGGGCACCTGGGCTAATCACAGCACCCTGTACCATGTGATTAGATGTGGCCAATCACAACAGTAAAGAAGCTGTCATGAATGGAAAGCCATTCATGAAAGTTAACTATTGCTTATATCAGTGATCATCACTGTTACAAGCAATAACAGAATAAAAACAAAAAACCCTGACAATATAGTGACACTGAGCTACTGTGATGACAGGATGTAAAAAAATAAATAGTAACAAAATAAATAAATGTAAAAAAAAATAAAAAAGTTAAAAAATAAATAAAAATAAAAATATTTATTTATTTTACATACTGCCACCAGGCACCAGTCTTATTTTACCATTAGGATGAGACATTCCCATCTTTGTATCCTTAATGTGATGCAGCAATGGATGTTATGATTTCAGACTATCCAGTGAGCTATTGAACAACGTAAAGAAATTTGGTGTGTCCTAGGATCTCCTCAGACCAATTTTTCCTTTCTGCAGCTGATAAAGAATTACCCATTGGTAGGAAATGTCTTGCTGCCAGAAATGATCCAATAGGAATCTAAGTGATCTCCTTCGAGCTAGGGTGGATAGAAGCAGATTTGTATATATTTAGAGCTTTGTGCCTTCAAAATGAAATAGAGCTTGCACCTGGCAGCATGCATTGTGTTTTCTTTTGGGGTAGAACATTTCATTGCAACAGATCATATCTTGTAGCTCGATAGAACTCAATAAAATGCTCTTTTGGCTCTCCAGCAAAGTATGTAAAATAACTTGAATAGTCAGTATTACATATATCTGTGGGATTGCTTTCAAGAGACCATTATCTGTATGTTATTTTGGTGTCTTAACTAGAGTTGAGCGGACACCTGGATGTTCGGGTTCGACGGGTTCGGCCGAACTTCGCAAAAAAGTTCGGGTTCGGGACCGAACTTTAACCCGAACCCGAACCCCATTGAAGTCAATGGGGACCCAGACTTCTAAGGACTAAAAAGGCTCTAAAAAAGTAATGGAAAGGGCTAGAGGGCTGCAAATGGCAGCAAAATGTTGTAAAGAGCATGGCAAGTGCAAACAAATGTGGATAGGGAAATAACTTAAAATAACATAAAAAAAATAAAAAAATAAAAAAATATGCTGGAGGCCCCCTTTTCAGCAGAAGAGGTACGGGAAGTCATTAAGAACCTCAGAAACTCAACGGCACGATGCCACACATATGGTGGGAATGCCCCAGAATACACCCTTTCTGGAATAAATTATTCAATTTAATGGATAAGCTAGTGGGAAAATAAAATATGTTGAAATAAAAATGTAGCGGGGTGCTAAATTTAAGGGAAGTGTTTGAGTTGTAAATAGGCTCAAACACCCTAATTCTGTAGGATTCATGGACCATTTTGTCCTCGGGGGACAGTATTGGTGTGCAGTTCCCTGCGGCCTACAGGTGGTGCTGCCATGGTAGGCTAGGGTTGAACCGCCGATACAGTGCTGTGCCTTTTGTGTCCCCTCTTGGCAGTAGTACAGTGGGGCGGGGAACCTGCTGTGCATGCCGGGAGAGCATATAAAAGGGGCAGACCTTTGGCCTGGGGGCTGATGTCCAGTGGGGTCCACGCCCAGGTGCCTTCGGCCTGGGTGCATGTGTTCCTGTTCCATCTCTGGTACCTTTAGCCCGGGGTGAGGTACTATCCTGGAGTTCCTGCTGCCCTGGGTATGGAGGCCTAGGTGCGGGAGTAAAGCCTGGAGTCCAGAGCCTTCATCTGGAGTCCGCTAAGGGTCGAGGAGTCTTAGGGTGCCGCCTCGTGTAGGGGACCATGTTCCAGGGAAGGGAGGATCATTCTGATGGACCGATGCGGGAGTCATGGTGAAGGAAGGGTCTGTTGACTCCCTGGAGAGATGTCTTCCCCTTGATATGGGCTAGGTTCGTAGAAGGAGAAGCTCAAGTTAATCTTGACTGTATCAGAGGCCTTATTCACCCGGCCCGTGGCAGGGGCCTTATACACCCTGGTCTGTGGCAGAGACCAAAGTTCTCCAGGTCCGTGGCAGGGGCCTTGTACACCCGGTCTGTGGCAGAGACCAACCTCAAGGTCTGTGGCAAAGACCGTGCTCCTAAAACTGTTTGAGAAACCTAAGCAGTGAAGTGAATGTGCTACGTTTGTGCCTGGACCTCCTCCACACCTTAAGCTGTCCTGTTTCTTTGCTCTAACCTTTTCTATCCGAGTAGAGTTTATTTTGCCATGAGAGAATAAGAGTTGTAATTTCAGCTGGTGTGGACATTGACTTTACTGGGAATTAAAGGACTTGCCTCTACCTACAGTAGAGGTGAGAATCATCCTCTGGAGGAGTTTTGACTCTGGCTGTGGACACGGCCCGTCAAGTACACCGCTCAACCTCTTTATATAGGAGGGTACGGGCTGGTAGTGCGGTGTGCCTTTCTCCCTCCTGCGAGGAGCCAACAACATAAAGGCAGGTAAGGGGGAAAAAAATAAAATAAAAATTATAATCTTGACCTAGGAGGACGAGGTCCATATGGAGTAGGAGGTTGAGGTGGCGCTGGATGTGGCTGTGTAGGTGGAAGCAGCGGTGGAGGAGGACGAGGTAGCCAACACTGGTTCAAAAATACAACAATGGCTGGGTAAGGACGGTGATGTGTCGAATTCTGTCCCCCGTCAAATAGTGTCCACCCTGTACTGCGCTTGCTCAGTATGTAGGACAAGGGGATTTCGAAAATCTCCCAAGACGAACGGCGCCTGCGTGGTGAGTTCAGGTGAAGGCCACACCATCCGTGGTTCAAGCCGAGCCAAGTGAGGCCGTGCCCGAAGCGTGGCGATCGAACCGAGCCCGTGAGGGGCCCTGTTACTATGTGCTACCGTATGTCCACTTGGATGGTGGGGCTTGAACCTGCACTCACGGCGCAGGCGCCGTTCATCTTCGGAGATTTTGTGAATCTCCTTGTCCTCTGTACTGCACAAGCGCTGCGCCTTCGCAGTATGGGCCGGGCACAATCCGATGGCCGGACAGTTTTTGTCACAACACTGGTATACATGTCTATTCTGCAGAAGGTACGGACAAGTCCTGTGGGATCCATGCCTGGTTTATTTTAATGAACGTGAGCTTGTCCACATTGGCTCTGGACAGGCGGCTGCGCTTGTCTGTGATAACGCCCCCTGCCGTGCTAAATACACGTTCAGATAATACACTGGCTGCAGGGCAGGCCAGCACCTCCAAGGCATAAAGGGCAAGCTCAGGCCATGTGCCCAATTTGGAGACCCAGAAGTTAAAGGGGGCAGACCCGCCATCCAGTACGTGTAGGCCTGTGGACACATACTGCTCAACCATGTTGGTGAAATGCTGCCTCCTGTTAAGACGTTCCATCTCAGCTGGTGGTGCTGGTTGTTGTGGCGTGCTGACAAAGCTTTTCCACATTTCAGCCATGCTAACCCTGCCTTCTGAGGTGCTGCCGGTGCCCCGGCTGCGTTGGCGACCTCTTCCTTCTTCTCTGCCTTCGCCTTGTGCTTCCACCGTACGCCCGCTGTCAGGTGGGAATGCCACCAGCAGCGCGTCTACCAGCGTGCGCTTGTACTCGCGCATCTTACGATCCCGCTCCAGTGAGGGAATTAAGGACGGTACGTTGTCCTTGTAACGGGGATCCAGCAGGGTGGCCACAAAGTAATCAGCACCAGTTAAAATGTGGGCAACTCGGCGGTCATTGCGGAAACACTGCAGCACGTAATCGCTCATGTGTGCCAGGCTGCCCAGAGGCAAAGAAAAGCTGTCCTCTGTGGGAGGTGTATCGTCTGTGTCCTCTGTATCCCCCCAGCCACGCACCAGTGATGGCCACGAGCTGGTCTGGGTGCCACCCTGCTGTGAAAATGGCTCCTCCTCCTCCTCCTCCATCTCCTCCTCCACCGTGCCCTTTCTGCCGGACAATTGTGTACCTGGCTTTTGTTGGTGCAGGAACCCACCCTCGTAGCCACTTGTGAAAGACTGCCCTGAAAGCCTTTGAAATGATCCCGCTTCCTCCTCCTCATCCTCCTGTGCCACATCCTCTTCCATCATCGCCCAAAGCGTTTTTTCAAGGAGGCATAGAACTGGGATAGTAACGCATAGAACGGCGTCATTGGCACTGGACATGTTGGTGGAGTACTCGAAATAGCGCAACAAGGCACACAGGTCTCGCATGGAGGCCCAGTTATTGGTGGTGAAGTGGTGCTGTTCCGCAGAGCGACTCACGCGTGATTGCTGCAGCTGAAACTCCACTATCGCCTGCTGCTGCTCGCACAGTCTAGCCAGCATGTGCAAGGTGGAGTTCCACCTTGTGGGCACGTCACATATGAGGCGGTGAGCGGGAAGGCCGAAGTTACGCTGCAGCGCTGACAGGCGAGCAGCAGCAGGGTGAGAACGCCGAAAGTGCGCACACACAGCCCGCACTTTCTGCAGCAGCTCTGGCATATTGGGGTAATTTTTAAGGAACCTCTAGACCACCAAGTTCAGCACATGCGCCAGGCAAGGGATGTACGTCAGACCGGCTAGGCCCAGAGCTGCTACGAGATTTCACCCATTATCGCACACCACCAGGCCGGGCTTGAGGCTCACTGACAGCAACCACTCATTGGTCTGTTGTTCCATGTCCCTCCACAACTCCTGCGTGGTGTGGGTTTTTTTCCCCAAACAGGAAAGTTTTAAAACTGCCTGCTGTCGTTTACCCCTGGCTGTGCTGAAGTTGGTGGTGAAGGTGTTACGCTGACCGGATGAGGAGGCGGTAGAGGATGAGGAAGCGGAGTAGGAGGAGTTAGCAACAGGAGGCAAACTGAAGCGCCCTGCAATCCTCGGTGGTGGAAGGACATGCGCCAAACTGCTATCTGCCTCAGGCCCAGCCGCCACTGCATTTACCCAGTGTGCTGTTAGGGAGATATAACGTCCCTGACCGTGCTTACTGGTCCACGCATCCGTAGTTAGGTGGACCTTGCCACAGATGGCGTTGCGCAGTGCACACCTGATTTTGTCCCCCACTTGGTTGTGCAGGGAAGGGATGGCTCGCCTGGAAAAGTAGTGGCGGCTGGGCACGACGTACTATGGGACAGCCAATGCCATCAGGCTTTTAAAACTCTGCATCTCCACCAGACGGAATGACAGCATTTCAAAGGCCAGGAGTTTTGAAATGCTGGCATTCAGGGCCAGGGATCGCGGGTGGCTAGGGGGGTACTTCCTCTTCCGCTCCAATGTTTGGGAGATAGAGAGCTGAACGCTTCCATGGGACATTGTGGAGATGGTTGGTGACCCAGGTGGTAGTGTTGCTGGCAGATCCTCTGTTTGCGGGGTGGCAGGTGCCACTGTCACTACAGAGGTGGATGAAGAGGCCGAGACTGCAGCAGAAGAGGAAGCAGGAGGAGCCAGAGACCTTTCTTGGTTTTTGAGGTGTCTACTCCACTGCAGCTCGTGCTTTGCACTTAGATGCCTGGTCATGCAGGTTGTGCTCAGGTTGAGAACGTTTATGCCTCGCTTCAGGCTCTCAGCGTGCAAACCACTCGTGTCTTGTCATCAGCACATTGTGTGAAGAACTGCCATGCTAGGGAACTCCTTGGACCTGGCTTTGGTGTGCTCGGTCCCTTGCTGCGTTGGGCAGTAGCAGACATACTGTCTAGGGGACGGACGCTCCGCTTTTGCACCCTGCTCCCTCTTCTGCTGTGCTGGTGGCTCTGTGCGACCACCGCCTCTTCCTCCAAACTACACTGGTCACCTGCATAACATTGATTCCATGTGGGGTCGAGGACCTCATCGTCCTCCACATCATCTTCATCCCAGTCTTCACCCCTGCCCTCCTTGTCTGTCTGCACAATTGCGAAAGCAGCAGCAGTTGGCACCTGTGTTTCTTCATCATCCGAGACGTACTGCGATGGTCCTCCCATGTACTCATCATGAAACATAAGTGGTTGGGCATCGGTGCACTCAATCTCTTCCACTTCTGGGGCAGGGCTAGGTGGATGGCCCTGGGAAACCCTGCTAACAGAGTCATCAAAAAGCAGAAGAGACTGCTGCATGATTTGGGGCTCAGACTGCTTGGCTGATTTGCAAGGGGGTGAGGTGAAAGACTGATGGACATGGGTTTCAGGTGCCAACTCTGATCTTTCATCAGAAGAGTGGGTGGGAGACAATGTGAAGGTAACCCGAGGCACTGTCAGCAACCCAATCTACTATCGCCTGTACTTGTCCTGGCCTAAACATTCGTACAGCCTCATTAGGCGCGACAAAATACCGCCGCAGGCTCGGTCGACTACTCGCACCTGAGGAAGGTGTTTCACTTGTGCGTGTATCTGGCACAGATCCACCACGTCCTCTCCTGCAACAGGAGCTCCACCAGCAGCACCACGACCGGGGCCACCACGTCCCTTTGACCTTCTCCACATATTTTCCAAATTTAGGATCTTGCCCTAAATGGGTGTTTTTGGAAGAGCAGAACACACCCACAGTACGTAACCGCTGAATCGCACAGCTACAGAACTGCAGAAAATGCTATTCAAAAAAAATGTTTTTTTTTAGTATAGCACAGTAGGAGAAAACTATATAGAAATTGTTTATTTCACACACCTCCACATATGTATAACACACTGCAAACTATTTTTTGTGCCCCTAAATGGCGTTTTTTGGAAGAGCAGAACACACCCACAGTACGTAACCGCTGAATCGCACAGCTACAGAACTGCAGAAAATGCTATTCAAAAAAAATGTTTTTTTTTTAGTATAGCACAGTAGGAGAAAACTATATAGAAATTGTTTATTTCACACACCTCCACATATGTATAACACACTGCAAACTATTTTTTGTGCCCCTAAATGGCGTTTTTTGGAAGAGCAGAACACACCCACAGTACGTAACCGCTGAATCGCACAGCTACAGAACTGCAGAAAATGCTATTCAAAAAAAATGTTTTTTTTTTAGTATAGCACAGTAGGAGAAAACTATATAGAAATTGTTTATTTCACACACCTCCACATATGTATAACACACTGCAAAATATTTTTTGTGGCCCTGAATGGCTCTTTTTGCAAGCGTACATTAAAGTGCAAATTTTTATTTTATTTTTTTTTGCCCTAAACGGGTCTTTTTTTGCACGAGCAAAATAAAATGCAAATTTTTTTTTTTTTTTGCCCTATGGGTCTTTTGGAAAAGAGCACAATAAAGTGCCTTTTTTTTTTCCCCTAAATGGATCTTTTTCAAAGAGCAGAATACACCCACAGTATGGAAACGGTGTATCTCTCAACGTAATATATGCAGTGCTGGTGCACTGAGCTTGCAGATAAAAGTTAGATTTTCTCTGACACTGGGCTCATGGCAGTGCAAAAAGACTGTGTACTGCAACACAAACAGGTAAACCTATGCAGATCGCTGATTTTAATCTCTGAATCTGGACTCCTATATAATAAATCTCTCTCCCTGAAAGCACCAACAGGAACCTGGCCCTACACTACACTATCTCTCTATCTTTTCCCTCAGATTGCAGAATCAGGACTACCTCATGTATTTTACAATATCTCCCTATTAGCAACAGCAGCAGCCAAGATCCTCTCCCTATCTATTCTGAAGCAGAGTGACGTGTGTGCTGTGTGCCTCTAGCTTATATAGAAGCTGGGTCACATGTTGCACTGACCAATCACAGCCATGCCATTAGTAGGCATGGCTATGATGGCTTCTAAGGGCACACCAGCTAATCAAAAGGTGATTGGCTAGCCCCTGAAGCATTTCTAACTGCGTAATTAGATTGCCGAACCCGAACCCGGACTTTTGCGCAAAGTCCGGGTTCGGGAAAAAGCTAAAGTTCGGTACGGACCCGAACTTTACAGTTCGGGTTCGCTCAACACTAGTCTTAACTGTTACTATAGAGCTAAATTAATTTCATGCTTGTGTAATATGTAATCTCATGAGATTCTTGTTATCAGAAGTAAATGATTTAAAGAGATTTCCGAGTCAAATAAAGCAGCATATCTGCTTCTGAAAATTTATATTGCAACTTAGTAGCACATAAGTACTTATTTTGGCAGAGATGTTGTTCTTGGTATTTTGTAGGTGCCACCAGATCCCCTTTAAAGATGATAATACACTGTACAATCTCCTCCTACTCTACCAACAACCATATTGTGTAAGGACCTGGGGAATTTTAACATCCCTGGTGCACCACAGCGCTTTTGAGATGTCACAGATGTAGAGAAGAAATCCTGACATACATGAGCTTTAGAGAAGGCTGTATGGTGAGCATCAGCAATCTTGCAGGAATCTGGTATTGAAGTAAACCATTGAATATCAGCCTGAGCATAAAAACAATATTTCTTAGTGGAGCTTAAGTTGTCCCTTAGCTTGTGCTTCTTGCTCATTAATATACTTTTTCCCCAGCCAAAAACAGAATGAAAAAAATGAATGAGAAAGAAAGAGAAGGCCGTCTTCTCATCCAGACATTTGGTTCCAGGACTGCTTCAATTTGAACATCTTCCTTGCACTGAATTATGGTACAAAACACCCACTTAATATCAATGGCATTTAAATCCCATGTGTTAAAGAACACTTGCCCACTTGTCATAAAGTAGCAAATAGCCCTCTTTAAAAAATACCATATTGCAGGAGAAAAGATCTATTGACAGCTTGCAGCAACTCTACAGGAAAACATTAACATTTTCCTGCAACCTCTTGATGCTTCTCTTAAACTAAAAGCCAGAACGTCTATAGGTTCAAAGATGTCAATACCAAGAGTGCAAATAAATGAGACCGTGCAGTTCTCCCTGTAGAAGAATGCATTACTGTGTCAGAAAAATGAAAGATTTTATTTCTTTTTTTGCCTCAGAGTTTTGCAGCTTGTTTACCAGCTGACAAGAACATCCAATAAATCTTTCATATGTGAATATAATAATTTTACCAAGAAAAAAAAAAAAAGGTAAGACACTAAAACTGCAAATGAGGCCTTGTTTCTCCAGCTACATACAAGATAATGAACTAGAATTGCTAATTTATGGCTTCTGCAAATGTAAACACTTTTGAACCTTAAAGAAAACATCCGTCTGTCAGATGTTTTCACATACATATGATACAAAATGATTACATATGATAGTTTTCTATATGAATGAAAAAATTATAAAAAGTAAAAATAATAGATTTTTGTACTTACCTGTAAAATCCATTTCTTGGAGTACAATTAATGAATGATATAAACGGACGTTGCGCAATGAGGCTCTCTTCCCCCTGAAGTGACATTTTGGTGAGGTGATCTGGAGAGTGTGCCCAAGCGATTGATTATCCATATGGGCCTTGCCGCTGGGAGATACTTCCCTTATCTATAGTGAGGGGTGTACTCACTAAAGCGAGGCCAGACCCTAATAAGGTTTTATTTTCTGGTAAGAGGCTACATTTTTCATCTTGGAGTGGAGCGCATTTTTGTGACCACCTACAGCACCGGCACAATAGGATGTGCACATGTTGAGCACTACATTTCAACTACTTGATTATTTGGGACTTTTAATCTTTTTAAATAATTTTCCTTTGCACATTATTTTCTTTGTATGATAGCACATATTTTTTAATTTGTGGATTTTTAAATGTGATGAAGTCACTTTATTGACTTGCATGAGGCACTATATGCACTTTAATAATTGTTTACCGATATATATTTAAAAATGTATGTATGTACTATTTGATGACAGCGCAACTTTTCTTTCTTTCCACTTGTAAACCAATATTGTTATGTGCAATATTTTGAGTGCAGCTGTAAGTATTATTCATTTTATTCCTTTTTACACTGAGCGCAGATAGTTTCTATTAGATTATAAATCATGACTACCTGGATTATGCACCACCTATAAGTGGATGGACATTGGCAGAAAAAAACAAACATTTCTCCTACTCAGGAAGCTCCTCAGTTTTGTAGCAAGCAATGAATCTCCAGAAAGAGGTGAGACACATCTGTGTGCTGTGATGTACTCCAAGAAATGGATTTTACATGCAAGTACAACAGTCCAATTTTCTTTTTTGTACATCATGGGACGCAGAGTAGGCTATAAATCTACAAAGAATTTCTGCGCTACTAAACAAAACACACAAGCAGCTGCACAACCAATGGACAAAGGTGAAAAGCAGAACAAAAAACAAAAAATGCAGCGCTGAACAAAAGTGAAAATTAAAAACACCCAGTGTGATAAAAAATAATGTCCAATTAAGTGACAAAATTCATGTGAATGGTGAAAAAAGTCTCTAATAAATAAAGCGATTCTTGAACAGATGTGTATGAAATCTGCAATCTTGGAAAAGAAGTGTAGATAACCACCACCAATATATGGAAGGCTTACCGGAACTAGTGAACCCAAACAAACATGCGTTTGAAGGGTCACATCAGGCTTTAAGACGTATGTCTCCTCCTGCGCTGATCCTATGCAGGTAAATCCTCAGGACAATGCTCTCAGTAATGGTAATAGAGGTGAATGGAAAAAATGACTCAAATGGTGGTAAACCAGGATGCCGATCAGATAAATATATGGGAGAAAAGAGAAGGGCACATGGCATAATATCGTCTAAAATCAAACTTTAATGTAGGCAAATACACTTACATCAAGATGGTTTAAACAAACGCTTGTACAACAGTGGCAGCAGTGGAATCTCCCGACGCGTTTCGCAAAAAGGATTGCATCATCTGGGGTGAATATCCACTGCTGCTTCCACAACATTTATAGAAAATATGACCCCAAGGAGAAAAACCTCACCTGGGAGTTCAATCAGTCAGCATCCACTTCCTGTGTGGTCCAAAATGGCGCATGGGCATGCGTTTCAAGCCTCCATATGGAAAAGGAGTAATCGAGCTCCATGATAGGTCCTCAGAGTAGAGGAGTGGCATGTACCCATTTGCGGCATGGATTGGATATCCACATAAGCAGAGACCGCCCCATGTATAAAAAACAATGGTAAACACAACAATGGGGCGTGACTCGCGTGTCAAAACTTGGAGGGATTGGGGGTTAGCGTGTCAAGAGATGACACACTGTCCCAAGTGGGCATTCACAACGGAACGTGACTCACATCACGTCACGTCACATGGAACGCGGCGCAGCCAATTGCCATCAACCCCGTACCGCAAAGCGTTCCACGCCTGCGGGACAGGGACGCATCAAAGCACTTCCTGCCCAGACCGACGCGATACCGCACTCGCGGTAACGTGGTGTGCAAACACGTGACCTACGTCACGTGACTGCATTAGGGATGACGCGACGCATGCCCATGTGACCAACAGTCACATGACCGCATCGAACACGGAATGCGGAAGAAAACGTTCTCCGCACTGCCCGACAGTAAACAAATAGGGGAAAACATTAGAATAAACCAAACCCGTGTGGGTGCAGGACTAATGTACTCCCTAATGTGGGATGTTCAAAAGCCTGTTGTGCTCCGACGGGGTAACCAATCCCGCAAGGACACATCTGCGGACCCTACTGAAAGATGGAGCTTAATCCAAACAACACAAGGATCCGCAGATTCAGGCTTCAAAAAATACACCAAAAGGGACCAGAAATATAAAGCATACATAATATAGGACTCTATAGATCATATTATTAGTAAGAATCCTTAATATATTAAAAAACAAAACTTATTAAAATGGAAACTTCAAAGATCATGCAGATAAATTATAAATCTGCATTAGTCCCCAAAGACACAGGTTTTTATTCCCCAATCGTGTATAGATGAAAAAGGTGTACATATATTACAGAAAGGGGGGGGGGTGTTGAATTAACACTCATGAGTGAGTATGAACCTGAGATGATAATAGCACAGATTGGAACCCCACATGCATGGATGCTCAAAAATTGAACCCCCACATATCCAACCACCCCGATATACATTACAAACAGTAAATGCATCAAATAAAGAATAAAGATACATATGTCTCACATATACACAATGTGAAATATGGAATAGACCTGATCTGATATATATAAAATGGAGAACTAAAAAATATATAAATGAGAATAAAATAGTAATAAATTAAAACAAGAAAGAGAACACATGTCACACATGTAAAAAGGACCCACAATCTAAGACTTGTTAATGAAGGAATTTATATCCCATTCAACGTTCAATCCCAGTGGCCTATGAGTTTGTAATTCATAAATCCAGAAAGTTTCTAGTTGAGAAACTCCTCTGGTTTTAGGACCGCCCCTCCATGGGGGAACGTAATGGTCAATGATAAGAAATTGAGTGCCAATCGGATTCCTATTATGACACAACCTGAAATGTCTGGGTACGGTGTGGTGAGTATCACCCCCCAAAATAAGGGAGATGTGCTCACCCACCCTAACAGAGAAGGCGCGGATGGTGCGGCCTACATACTGTTTGCCGCAACAACATGTAATAAGGTATACGACATGTGTAGTGGCACAAGTGCAAAATTGTTTAATGGGGTAAGTTTTACCTGTAACGGTGGATCTAAATTCTAAAGTTTTACTTCTCCCAGCAGTGTTGAATTTACAAACACTGCACCTTTTGCATGGATGGTATCCTATAAGTTGATGAAAAAAAGAAGGGCGTACGGGGGGATTGATAATGTTGGGGGCTATCCTACTCTGGAGCGTAGGTGCACCTCTAAAGACTACCTTGGCCTGTTCAGGCAGTACTGTGCCTAAAACACTATCATTCCTTAAGATGTCCCAATGTTTGGCCATAATAGCCCTCACCTGTTTATGTTGGATAGAAAACGATGTGAGCATGGCCCACCTGAAATTGTCATTTTGTTCTCGTTTGGGCCTAACTTCCAACAGAGAACTTCTGTCAACATCCAGAGTGTTCTTAAGATCTCTCTCAATATTGGTGGCATCATAGCCCTTATCTAGGAATCTCTGTTTAAGGACCTCCGCCTGGATCTTGAACGTCTCAGTATCCGTACAGTTCCGACGCAGTCTTAAAAATTGGCTGCGTGGAACCGAATTCAGCCAAGACCGATGGTGGCAACTATCATTGGGGATGAAGCCGTTCCGATTGGTCTTTTTGAAAAAGGTTTGAAATCGAAATTGGTTGTTAATGATGCTGATCTCAAGATCTAAAAATTGGATCTTATCGGGGCTTGCCACGTAAGAGAGTGATATACCCCTGTCGTTAAGGTTCAGATGGTCCATAAAAACCATCAATGATGTCATGTCGCCATCCCAGAGGAGGATGTCGTCTATGTACCTGGCCCACAACACCACTGATGTGGTGTCATGGGCATAGACGACATCCTCCTCCCACTTGGCCATGAAGAGATTGGCAAGACTGGGGGCGTATTTGGCCCCCATGGCAACCCCTCGCTGTTGGAGGTAAAAATTATCATTAAACCAAAAATAACTACTTTTGGTGGCGAACTCAAGTAATTCCATGATGAAGTCACGTTGGAATAAAGCCAACAATTCCTCCTTATCAAGGAAGTATTTAACAGCCTGAAATCCCCTGTCGTGCGGAATGCACATATATAGGGAGGCGACATCCGCCGTGACCATGATGCAATCATTTGGTGCTGAAATGTTTTCCAATTTTCTGATAGTAGCACCTGTATCACCCAAATAGGAAGGTACTCGTCTCACTATGGGCTGCAAATAGTGATCAATGTAGTGACCTATGCGCGATGTAACCGAATCGATCCCACTAACAATGGGTCGTTCGGGTGGGTGAATGGGGTCTTTATGAACTTTGGGTAAGTAATATATTGTGGGAATCCTAGGCACAGTGGGAACTAAAAAAACTTTCTCTTTCTTGTTTAAAATACCTCTATAAAAACCACTATCGACCAAATTTTGAAGTTCCGTTTTGAAACGAGAGGTAGGGTTATTGGGTAATATCTGATAAGTGTCAGGCTCGTGAAGAATCCTACACATTTCAGTCTCGTAATCAGATTTGTCCAAAACAACAATGCCGCCACCTTTGTCGGCGGGACGGATCACAAGATCCCTGTTGGAACACAAGGATCTAAGGCCCGCCCCCGACAAGGTCTGAATGCGGCTTTTTTTCTCAGGGATCTCAGCCAGATCTCTGAGGACAAGATCTCTAAAGATGTTAACAGGGGGGGCCGCTGGAACCGGTGGATTGAACAATGACGGGTTTGATAGACCCGAATGTACGGTGCCAGAGGCAGTCGCTCTACTCTCATTTCCAAAAGGATTAGTAATAAGGTAGCGCTGTATATTTATCTTACGAATATATTTATGTATGTCAATGAAAGTGCCAAACTTGTCCAGTTTTTTAGGGGGGGTGAACTTGAGGCCCTTATCCAAAACAGACAATTCATCTGGTGTGAATACTTTGGCACTTAAATTGAACACACCCTGTCCTTTTAAATGCGCCTTCTCTTTCCTCTTCTGAACTCTCTGTCCCCCTCTGGTCCCTCTCTTGGGTCTGGACCCCTTTGAAAAAATTGAGGGTCCACGTGAAAATCCCGTCCACCTTGTGTCGATGGTGTATGTTGATCATAACCATGGTGGGATGATGTATAGGGATTTCTGGTGCGTGTTTGATGGCTGTCATTACGCACCTCTCCAAGGGGTGAATATCTGTTATAAGTAGAAATGGGAGGGGGACCATAGTAGGGAGAATGATCCCTACCTGAGCTTGGGTAATCCCTATATCTAACTGGAGAGGATTTATAAAATTGATCATCGTACTCATAATGGTGTTGAGTACTAAGATGGTGAGAATTGCCCCTTGATGAGCCTCTACCACCTCTGTTTCCTCTGGATTTACCTCGACCCCGAGGTTGTTGATTAGGGGTGGATGGTCTAGGTTGGGGAACTCTAGATTGTGGTGCCTGGGCTTTATTTCCCTGTGTGTTCCGTGTAGGGGGAACTACCATGGAAGTAACCATGGCTGGACCTGGACCCATTACTGGACCCTGACCAAGACTGGGGGCTGCGATGGTTGAGGGCAATACTGAAGAGGCAGAATCCATATCCGTGACAACAGGCACAGAAAATAATTTCTGCCAACCAAAAACTGTGTCATTCTTATAATCCCCTATGTCACGAGAGTACTTCTTGTGTTTCTTTAATTTCTGATCTCTATCTTCCTTTTCCAGGAAGTTTTGCAGATTGGTGGAAAGAGAGAGATACTCAAGAGAATGTTTGTATGATGTGTGAGGGGGTTAGCTCGGCAGCGGGTGTGTGTGACCCCCGAGATGGGCTCCCCACACAAAAACAGGCCCAGCAAACGGAGGTTGTGGTTTTCAAAATCAAAAAGGTGCGGTTTATTTTCTATTTACAGTGACAAAACACAGCAAAGCAAAAGAAACATAAACAAAATAAATCCTGGTCAACTTGACCTCTGACTAAACATACAGGTTTCCTAACTAACAACTGGGATCAGCCTAGTGCTGTCCTAGTCCCTAAGTCCCTGGTTTTAAATGTCCAAGCAAATAGCCACACAGGCTTTGTCTCACCGCACAGGGGTTCACTCTCCCTAGACAGTCCACACAGGTCTGGGTCCAGGCATGAGCTAACATCTAATGAAGCTGGGAGTTCTTATAGAGGCCTAAATGAGCTGACAAGCTTCAGCTGGTCTCATCAACTCCCTGTCTGCACGACGCCCCACAATCTCCCTAGAGGTATGAGTCATCCATGAGCCCACTAGCCTCAGCTGGGCTTATACAACTCTCCACCTAGTTGTATAAGTCGGCGTAAAGCCTGAATCTGGGCGAAATATATCTACCCCCCTGGATGCAACCAGGTGACTTTACCTTCCTGCTGTCACATACCCCCCCTCTTGTTTTAACCTCGGGGTTGGAACACCAGCAATCAGGCATTCATGTACTCGAGACAAAGCATCCACATTCCCCATTTGAACGCCAGGGCGATGCTTTACTGTGAAGTTGAATTCCTGGAGGGCCAGGAACCACCTATTCACTCTTCTATTTGTTTCCTTGTTTTGAGCCATCCACTTTAACGGAGCGTGATCCGTAACCATGTCAAAGTGCCTACCTAGCAGGTAGTACCGAAGGGAATCTAGAGCCCACTTCACCGCTAAACACTCCTTTTCAACGGTGGCGTAATTTACCTCATGGGACTTCAACTTCCTGCTGAGGTAAATGACTGGGTGCTCTTCCCCGTTCCAGACCTGGGACAATACTGCTCCTAACCCCACATCTGACGCATCACTTTGTACGACAAAGTCTTTAGAGAAGTCGGGTGAGTACAACACTGGCTGGCTACATAAGGCTTGTTTCAAGAATTGGAATGCTGCCTCAGCCTCGGGGGTCCATTTAATCATGACCGACCCTTTCCCCTTCGTCAGGTTGGTTAGGGGCACAGCCTTAGAAGCAAAGTGGGGAATGAATCGCCGATAATACCCAGCGATTCCCAGAAAGGCTCGTACCTGCTTCTTGCTGTTGGGACGTGGCCAACTCTGGATGGCCTCGACTTTGTTGAGTTGGGGTTTTATTACTCCCCTCCCAATGGTGTACCCAAGATATTTGGCCTCCTCCTGCCCAATGGTACACTTCTTGGGGTTAGCCGTAAACCCCGCTTCCCGAACAGAGTCCAGGACTGCTTGCACTTTTGGCAGATGTGAGGCCCAATCTGTGCTATGGACAATTATGTCATCCAGGTAAGCCGCAGCATACTTCCGATGGGGCCTCAGCATCTGGTCCATTTTCCGCTGGAATGTGGCCGGCGCATTCTGTAACCCGAACGGCATTCTTTTATATTGGAACGCCCCGTCTGGGGTTACAAATGCGGTTTTCTCCTTGGCCGACTTGGCCAGGGGGATTTGCCAATACCCTTTTGTGAGGTCAAGAGTCGTCATGTATCGGGCTGTTCCCAGCCGGTCGATCAACTCATCTATACGTGGCATGGGGTAGGTGTCAAATTTTGTAACTTTGTTCAACTGTCGAAAATCGTTACAAAATCGCCAGCTCCCATCCGGTTTAGGCACCAACACAATGGGACTAGACCAATCACTTTGGGACTCCTCTATCACCCCTAAGTTCAGCATTTTCTGTACTTCCTCCCGTATTGCCTCCCGTCGGGCCTCTGGGATCCGATAGGGTTTTAACTTCACCCTTTCACCGGGCGGGGTAATGATGTCATGCTCTACCCCAGATGTTTGTCCCGGCAGCTCAGAGAATACCTCCTTGTTGCGAAGCACAAACTCCTTAACCTCCTGTTGTTGGGGTTGTGATAAGGTGGCTGCTATTCCAACCTCCGGAATCACGCAACCAGTTTGAGCTGGTGACCAAGTGTCTGCGACTAGGGACTCTCTATCCCTCCAGGCTTTCAACAGATTAACGTGATAGATCTGTTCGGGCTTTCGCCTTCCTGGTTGTCTGACCTTGTAATTCACTTCGCTCACTTTTTCCATTATCTCGTAGGGGCCTTGCCATTTGGCAAGGAATTTACTTTCAACCGTAGGGACAAGTACCAGTATCCTATCCCCCGGGGAAAAGGCACGGGTCTTGGCTCCACGGTTGTACACTCTCTGCTGTGCTAACTGCGCTTGGGCCAAATGTTCCTTCACGATGGGCATTACCTGTGCAATTCGGTCTTGCATCAGGGCGACATGCTCAATCACACTCCTGTGGGGAGAACTCTCACTTTCCCAAGTTTCCTTGGCAATATCCAACAGCCCTCTTGGGTGTCTCCCATACAGTAACTCAAAGGGGGAGAATCCCGTAGAGGATTGGGGCACCTCCCTAATAGCAAACATCAGATAAGGAAGTAGACAGTCCCAATCCTTTCCATCTCTATCCACCACTTTCTTCAACATTTGTTTTAGGGTTTTGTTGAACCTTTCAACCAGCCCATCGGTTTGGGGGTGATACACAGATGTACGTAATTGCGTCACTTTGAACAATTTACACAGCTCCTTCATAACCCGGGACATAAAGGGTGTACCTTGGTCCGTAAGCAGTTCTTTACAAATACCCACCCGGCTAAACACAAGAGATAGCTCTTTGGCTATGGTTTTGGCCGAGGTATTTCGGAGAGGGATCGCTTCTGGATAACGGGTGGCATAGTCCATTATAACTAATATGTACTGGTGCCCCCTAGCGGACTTGATTATAGGACCTACCAAATCCATGGCGATCCTCTCAAACGGGACCTCAATGATGGGTAGAGGGACCAGCGGGCTACGGAAATGTGGCATCGGGGCCGACCTCTGACACACAGGGCAGGAGGAACAATAATTTTCTATGTCCTTCTTCACCCCCGGCCAATAGAATCTCTGTAATACCCTCTCTCGGGTTTTCTCTGTCCCCAGATGACCTCCAAGAATGTGCCCATGGGCCAACTCCAACACCAACTTCCTGTAAGGTTTGGGCACCACAAGCTGCTCAACGGTTTCTTCTGCCCTTTTTGCCACCCGATACAGTAGGTCCTTCTCTACGCTGAAGTATGGGTAAGTGCAGGTATTATCTGGGTTCACTAACTCGCCATCTATTTTCACTACGTTTTCCCGTGCCTTTATTAGGGCGGGGTCTTTCAACTGTTCTGTGGCAAAGTTTTCCCTGTGAACCTCAAGATCAGAAAACTCCACAGACGGTAGGTTTTCGTCTGAGGAGGTGGGCTCCTCTCCAGTTTCTTGAGTCTCCCCTGCCAATACTGATAAGGGAAATTCCGGAGAGTCCTCACCACTCTCAGGGGAGTTCTGGCTATCACATTCCTGGTACATAGGGGCACCAGTGGGGGGCTCAGGATCATCCCACAGTTCCCAGAACTTCGGAAAATCCCTTCCCACAATGGCGTCATGCGGTAACTGAGATACTAAGCCCACTGGATGAGAGAGGGTACCTTTGGGGGTCTCGAAACACACTGTAGTCACTGGATACTCTCGGGTGTCCCCATGCACACAAATAACAGCTACCTTGCTATTCCCAGAGACCTCTGTTTTAACTAACTCAGCCTTTATCAGGGTCACAAGACTACCTGAATCCAGCAATACCACAACATTTCTACCATTAACACACATTTTGCATAAATGTTTCTCAGTTCCTCGAATGGCAGTGCATGCGACTGTCGCACACAGCGACTGATGTCTGCCCGTCAGAAAGTCACACTGCATGGGTTCCTCCACAACCGGGCAATTGGCTGCAATATGTCCCGCTTGCCGGCAGCGGTAGCAAACGATCCTTCTTGCCGCCTCTTGAGCCGCTGATTTCCCAGGCTGTTCTCGCCAAACTTGGGGTAGAGCTCCCACCCTCTCACTCTCTCCACCCTCACCCCTTGGAATCCTCTTATCCGCCCCTGGGGATGGTCTGGTCTTAGGGTGGAAAGTCCGAGTGTCTCTGGAAGAGGCCGTCAGGTTCTCTGTAGCCAAGTATTTCTCCACACGATCCACAAGACCATCGGCCGTCTCTGGGTCTCCATGGCTTACCCACTTTTGGATGGCAGTAGGAAGAGCTCTCAAAAACCGATCCATTACAACACGTTCCACAATCTTTGGTGCGGACAAAGTCTCTGGCTGTAGCCACTTTCTGCTCAGGTGAATGAGATCATACATTTGAGACCTGGGGGGTTTTCCAAGCTGGAAAGTCCAGTTATGCACACGCTGAGCCCGGACAGCCTGGGTGACACCCAGCCTTGCCAATATTTCAGCTTTTAGCATCGCATAGTCTTTTGCTTGGTTAGGCTCTAGGTCATAGTAAGCTTTCTGCGATTCACCAGTTAACAGAGGAGCCACCAGTCCAGCCCACTGCTCCTCAGGCCACTTTTCTCTTTCAGCGGTCCTTTCAAATGTGGTCAAAAATACCTCTGGATCATCCTCTCCAGTCATTTTTGTCAATAAACGACTCACCCCAAAGGACGCGGTATTAGTGGGACGGCTTTCCTCACTGGTCTGCGGACGTTGCTGCATTGCTGCTTCCATCTGTTGTTGTAGTCTCTGCTCTTGCTTCTGTAACAGGTCTATGAAGCGGGCCTCAGATTGCTGCTGGGCTTGTTGCTGAGCCTCCAGACTCTGTTGCAAAGTTGCGTTTGTCTGCTGCTGGGCTGCAAGGCTCTGTTGATGAGCTTGCTGCTGGGCTGCAAGGCTCTGTTGATGAGCTTGCTGCTGGGCTGCGAAGTTCTGTTGTTGAGCTGCAAGGCTCTTTTGCAAACCTGCATTTGTCTGCTGTTGATTGGCATTTGCTAGAGCCAGCTGCTTCAGTATCTCCTCCATGCTGGCTTAAAAAAAAACTGCCACTGGTTCTCCACCAACTGTGAGGGGGTTAGCTCGGCAGCGGGTGTGTGTGACCCCCGAGATGGGCTCCCCACACAAAAACAGGCCCAGCAAACGGAGGTTGTGGTTTTCAAAATCAAAAAGGTGCGGTTTATTTTCTATTTACAGTGACAAAACACAGCAAAGCAAAAGAAACAAACAAAATAAATCCTGGTCAACTTGACCTCTGACTAAACATACAGGTTTCCTAACTAACAACTGGGATCAGCCTAGTGCTGTCCTAGTCCCTAAGTCCCTGGTTTTAAATGTCCAAGCAAATAGCCACACAGGCTTTGTCTCACCGCACAGGGGTTCACTCTCCCTAGACAGTCCACACAGGTCTGGGTCCAGGCATGAGCTAACATCTAATGAAGCTGGGAGTTCTTATAGAGGCCTAAATGAGCTGACAAGCTTCAGCTGGTCTCATCAACTCCCTGTCTGCACGACGCCCCACAATCTCCCTAGAGGTATGAGTCATCCATGAGCTCACTAGCCTCAGCTGGGCTTATACAACTCTCCACCTAGTTGTATAAGTCGGCGTAAAGCCTGAATCTGGGCGAAATATATCTACCCCCCTGGATGCAACCAGGTGACTTTACCTTCCTGCTGTCACAGATGCCAACCTATCTCTGAGTTCTTTGATTTCTCTGTCTAACACCCCCAATCGCATCTTTTTTTTTGGAGATCAGAACGCCCAAAAAGGCAATACCAGCATTGTTAAAATAATTAAACCATGCCTCGATATCAGAGTCGCCCTGTTGAGGCTGTATCTCCCACCTTAAACTCCTTGGGACCATGCGGTCCGAGATGTATTGTTCTAAAAATACAAGGTCCCATTGTAGGTGGAGTTCAGAAGACATAACATTCTTAAGCCTAACAAATAGGCCCCCAATCTCTGAGTCAGTTCCGGCAGCTGTGAAAACTCCTTCCGTGTTCACAGTGCGGGAAGCACGATACTCAAAAATATCCATATAAGTGAATATAAAGTAGTTGCAGCAGAAAAAAAGTCAAAACAACAAATGGAAAAATATACAAAGAATTTCTGCACTACTAAACAAAACACACAAGCAGCTGCACAACCAATGGACAAAGGTGAAAAGCAGAACAAAAAACAAAAAATGCAGCGCTGAACAAAAGTGAAAATTAAAAACACCCAGTGTGATAAAAAATAATGTCCAATTAAGTGACAAAATTCATGTGAATGGTGAAAAAAGTCTCTAATAAATAAAGCGATTGTTGAACAGATGTGTATGAAATCTGCAATCTTGGAAAAGAAGTGTAGATAACCACCACCAATATATGGAAGGCTTACCGGAACCGCTTTATTTATTAGAGACTGTTTTCACCATTCACATGAATTTTGTCACTTAATTGGACATTATTTTTTATCACACTGGGTGTTTTTAATTTTCACTTTTGTTCAGCGCTGCATTTTTTGTTTTTTGTTCTGCTTTTCACCTTTGTCCATTGGTTGTGCAGCTGCTTGTGTGTTTTGTTTAGTAGCGCAGAAATTCTTTGTATATTTTTCCATTTGTTGTTTTGACTTTTTTTCTGCTGCAACTACTTTATATTCACTTATATGGATATTTTTGAGTATCGTGCTTCCCGCACTGTGAACACGGAAGGAGTTTTCACAGCTGCCGGAACTGACTCAGAGATTGGGGGCCTATTTGTTAGGCTTAAGAATGTTATGTCTTCTGAACTCCACCTACAATGGGACCTTGTATTTTTAGAACAATACATCTCGGACCGCATGGTCCCAAGGAGTTTAAGGTGGGAGATACAGCCTCAACAGGGCGACTCTGATATCGAGGCATGGTTTAATTATTTTAACAATGCTGGTATTGCCTTTTTGGGCGTTCTGATCTCCAAAAAAAAAGATGCGATTGGGGGTGTTAGACAGAGAAATCAAAGAACTCAGAGATAGGTTGGCATCATACAAACATTCTCTTGAGTATCTCTCTCTTTCCACCAATCTGCAAAACTTCCTGGAAAAGGAAGATAGAGATCAGAAATTAAAGAAACACAAGAAGTACTCTCGTGACATAGGGGATTATAAGAATGACACAGTTTTTGGTTGGCAGAAATTATTTTCTGTGCCTGTTGTCACGGATATGGATTCTGCCTCTTCAGTATTGCCCTCAACCATCGCAGCCCCCAGTCTTGGTCAGGGTCCAGTAATGGGTCCAGGTCCAGCCATGGTTACTTCCATGGTAGTTCCCCCTACACGGAACACACAGGGAAATAAAGCCCAGGCACCACAATCTAGAGTTCCCCAACCTAGACCATCCACCCCTAATCAACAACCTCGGGGTCGAGGTAAATCCAGAGGAAACAGAGGTGGTAGAGGCTCATCAAGGGGCAATTCTCACCATCTTAGTACTCAACACCATTATGAGTACGATGATCAATTTTATAAATCCTCTCCAGTTAGATATAGGGATTACCCAAGCTCAGGTAGGGATCATTCTCCCTACTATGGTCCCCCTCCCATTTCTACTTATAACAGATATTCACCCCTTGGAGAGGTGCGTAATGACAGCCATCAAACACGCACCAGAAATCCCTATACATCATCCCACCATGGTTATGATCAACATACACCATCGACACAAGGTGGACGGGATTTTCACGTGGACCCTCAATTTTTTCAAAGGGGTCCAGACCCAAGAGAGGGACCAGAGGGGGACAGAGAGTTCAGAAGAGGAAAGAGAAGGCGCATTTAAAAGGACAGGGTGTGTTCAATTTAAGTGCCAAAGTATTCACACCAGATGAATTGTCTGTTTTGGATAAGGGCCTCAAGTTCGCCCCCCCTAAAAAACTGGACAAGTTTGGCACTTTCATTGACATACATAAATATATTCGTAAGATAAATATACAGCGCTACCTTATTACTAATCCTTTTGGAAATGAGAGTAGAGCGACTGCCTCTGGCACCGTACATTCGGGTCTATCAAACCCGTCATTGTTCAATCCACCGGTTCCAGCGGCCCCCCCTGTTAACATCTTTAGAGATCTTGTCCTCAGAGATCTGGCTGAGATCCCTGAGAAAAAAAGCCGCATTCAGACCTTGTCGGGGGCGGGCCTTAGATCCTTGTGTTCCAACAGGGATCTTGTGATCCGTCCCGCCGACAAAGGTGGCGGCATTGTTGTTTTGGACAAATCTGATTACGAGACTGAAATGTGTAGGATTCTTCACGAGCCTGACACTTATCAGATATTACCCAATAACCCTACCTCTCGTTTCAAAACGGAACTTCAAAATTTGGTCGATAGTGGTTTTTATAGAGGTATTTTAAACAAGAAAGAGAAAGTTTTTTTAGTTCCCACTGTGCCTAGGATTCCCACAATATATTACTTACCCAAAGTTCATAAAGACCCCATTCACCCACCCGAACGACCCATTGTTAGTGGGATCGATTCGGTTACATCGCGCATAGGTCACTACATTGATCACTATTTGCAACCCATAGTGAGACGAGTACCTTCCTATTTGGGTGATACAGGTGCTACTATCAGAAAATTGGAAAACATTTCAGCACCGAATGATTGCATCATGGTCACGGCGGATGTCGCCTCCCTATATACGTGCATTCCGCACGACAGGGGATTTCAGGCTGTTAAATACTTCCTTGATAAGGAGGAATCGTTGGCTTTATTCCAACGTGACTTCATCATGGAATTACTTGAGTTCGCCACCAAAAGTAGTTATTTTTGGTTTAATGATAATTTTTACCTCCAACAGCGAGGGGTTGCCATGGGGGCCAAATACGCCCCCAGTCTTGCCAATCTCTTCATGGCCAAGTGGGAGGAGGATGTCGTCTATGCCCATAACACCACATCAGTGGTGTTGTGGGCCAGGTACATAGACGACATCCTCCTCCTCTGGGATGGCGACATGACATCATTGAAGGTTTTTATGGACCATCTGAACCTTAACGACAGGGGTATATCACTCTCTTACGTGGCAAGCCCCGATAAGATCCAATTTTTAGATCTTGAGATCAGCATCATTAACAACCAATTTCGATTTCAAACCTTTTTCAAAAAGACCGATCGGAACGGCTTCATCCCCAATGATAGTTGCCACCATCGGTCTTGGCTGAATTCGGTTCCACGCAGCTAATTTTTAAGACTGCGTCGGAACTGTACGGATACTGAGACGTTCAAGATCCAGGCGGAGGTCCTTAAACAGAGATTCCTAGATAAGGGCTATGATGCCACCAATATTGAGAGAGATCTTAAGAACACTCTGGATGTTGACAGAAGTTCTCTGTTGGAAGTTAGGCCCAAACGAGAACAAAATTACAATTTCAGGTGGGCCATGCTCACATCGTTTTCTATCCAACATAAACAGGTGAGGGCTATTATGGCCAAACATTGGGACATCTTAAGGAATGATAGTGTTTTAGGCACAGTACTGCCTGAACAGGCCAAGGTAGTCTTTAGAGGTGCACCTACGCTCCAGAGTAGGATAGCCCCCAACATTATCAATCCCCCCGTACGCCCTTCTTTTTTTCATCAACTTATAGGATACCATCCATGCAAAAGGTGCAGTGTTTGTAAATTCAACACTGCTGGGAGAAGTAAAACTTTAGAATTTAGATCCACCGTTACAGGTAAAACTTACCCCATTAAACAATTTTGCACTTGTGCCACTACACATGTCGTATACCTTATTACATGTTGTTGCGGCAAACAGTATGTAGGCCGCACCATCCGCGCCTTCTCTGTTAGGGTGGGTGAGCACATCTCCCTTATTTTGGGGGGTGATACTCACCACACCGTACCCAGACATTTCAGGTTGTGTCATAATAGGAATCCGATTGGCACTCAATTTCTTATCATTGACCATTACGTTCCCCCATGGAGGGGCGGTCCTAAAACCAGAGGAGTTTCTCAACTAGAAACTTTCTGGATTTATGAATTACAAACTCATAGGCCACTGGGATTGAACGTTGAATGGGATATAAATTCCTTCATTAACAAGTCTTAGATTGTGGGTCCTTTTTACATGTGTGACATGTGTTCTCTTTCTTGTTTTAATTTATTACTATTTTATTCTCATTTATATATTTTTTAGTTCTCCATTTTATATATATCAGATCAGGTCTATTCCATATTTCACATTGTGTATATGTGAGACATATGTATCTTTATTTGATGCATTTACTGTTTGTAATGTATATCGGGGTGGTTGGATATGTGGGGGTTCAATTTTTGAGCATCCATGCATGTGGGGTTCCAATCTGTGCTATTATCATCTCAGGTTCATACTCACTCATGAGTGTTAATTCAACACCCACCCCCCCCCCCTTTCTGTAATATATGTACACCTTTTTCATCTATACACGATTGGGGAATAAAAACCTGTGTCTTTGGGGACTAATGCAGATTTATAATTTATCTGCATGATCTTTGAAGTTTCCATTTTAATAAGTTTTGTTTTTTAATATATTAAGGATTCTTACTAATAATATGATCTATAGAGTCCTATATTATGTATGCTTTATATTTCTGGTCCCTTTTGGTGTATTTTTTGAAGCCTGAATCTGCGGATCCTTGTGTTGTTTGGATTAAGCTCCATCTTTCAGTAGGGTCCGCAGATGTGTCCTTGCGGGATTGGTTACCCCGTCGGAGCACAACAGGCTTTTGAACATCCCACATTAGGGAGTACATTAGTCCTGCACCCACACGGGTTTGGTTTATTCTAATGTTTTCCCCTATTTGTTTACTGTCGGGCAGTGCGGAGAACGTTTTCTTCCGCATTCCGTGTTCGATGCGGTCATGTGACTGTTGGTCACATGGGCATGCGTCGCGTCATCCCTAATGCAGTCACGTGACGTAGGTCACGTGTTTGCACACCACGTTACTGCGAGTGCGGTATCGCGTCGGTCTGGGCAGGAAGTGCTTTGATGCGTCCCTGTCCCGCAGGCGTGGAACGCTTTGCGGTACGGGGTTGATGGCAATTGGCTGCGCCGCGTTCCATGTGACGTGACGTGATGTGAGTCACGTTCCGTTGTGAATGCCCACTTGGGACAGTGTGTCATCTCTTGACACGCTAACCCCCAATCCCTCCAAGTTATGACACGCGAGTCACGCCCCATTGTTGTGTTTACCATTGGTTTTTATACATGGGGCGGTCTCTGCTTATGTGGATATCCAATCCATGCCGCAAATGGGTACATGCCACTCCTCTACTCTGAGGACCTATCATGGAGCTCGATTACTCCTTTTCCATATGGAGGCTTGAAACGCATGCCCATGCGCCATTTTGGACCACACAGGAAGTGGATGCTGACTGATTGAACTCCCAGGTGAGGTTTTTCTCCTTGGGGTCATATTTTCTATAAATGTTGTGGAAGCAGCAGTGGATATTCACCCCAGATGATGCAATCCTTTTTGCGAAACGCGTCGGAAGATTCCACTGCTGCCACTGTTGTACAAGCGTTTGTTTAAACCATCTTGATGTAAGTGTATTTCCCTACATTAAAGTTTGATTTTAGACGATATTATGCCATGTGCCCTTCTCTTTTCTCCCATATATTTATCCGATCGGCATCCTGGTTTACCACCATTTGAGTCATTTTTTCCATTCACCTCTATTACCATTACTGAGAGCATTGTCCTGAGGATTTACCTGCATAGGATCAGCGCAGGAGGAGACATACGTCTTAAAGCCTGATGTGACCCTTCAAACGCATGTTTGTTTGGGTTCACTAGTTCCGGTAAGCCTTCCATATATTGGTGGTGGTTATCTACACTTCTTTTCCAAGATTGCAGATTTCATACACATCTGTTCAAGAATCGCTTTATTTATTAGAGACTTTTTTCACCATTCACATGAATTTTGTCACTTAATTGGACATTATTTTTTATCACACTGGGTGTTTTTAATTTTCACTTTTGTTCAGCGCTGCATTTTTTGTTTTTTGTTAAGGCTATAAATCTTGACTACCTGGAATATCCCGAAGCAATCCAACTGGGTGTGGGGGGGTGTGGTGGAGAAACAGCAGCCACCGTCAGACCCAACAAAAATGACTCCGCTGTCTGCAAAGCACTGCTGCCAAAAGCAGCACCCTCAGAAGCCTTTACATCAACTTGTTAAAACCTTGTAAAAGGTGTGTACCGAAAATCAGGTTGCAGCCTTACAAACCTGAGCCACTGACACACGATGAAGGATAGTCCAAAAGGCCCCCATACTCCTAGTAGAGTAAGCCTTTACTGAAAAAGGCAGAGCCTTACCATTCAAGCCATAAGCTTGGACAATAAGCTGAAAAATCCATCATGAAACGCAGGGGCGTACCTAGAGCATTTAGCATCCGGGGCGAATCCTATATCTGCACCCCCTCCCCCAACTTTAAAATGTAAAAACACCCACAAAAATTTGTAAAGTTGGCACCAATTTGCACAAAAATGGCACAAAATATGTTTTACTAAACCGTAAATTTAGTATACCCGAAGTAACGCTGGGATGACGCTTTCGGGTTTCTACATCAGAGACCCAACCAAAGGCAAATCCTGCTTTGTTTGAGTCTCTTGGTGGGATGGGAGACCTGGGCGAAGCATTGGGATGCGGGGGGGGGACGTCCCCTCCCGCTCTCTGTAATAACAGCCAATGCTGTTCATCCATTGCAGCCAGTGACAATAGACAGGCAAGGGGCGTCAGTCACTCAGGTGTGAGCAGATCCCACATTTTATTTTTGGACAGATCGTAGTCAGGGAAGTGGAGAGCTGGACTGGAGCTGCTATTATGAAGACATCAGAGTGAGATGGGGGGACAGCTTACAATACAAAGTATGGCCTATACTTTACATTATCTGCTATCCCCAGGGACAGATCTGATCCAGAGATCCCACTGTATGGCGATCTATGTATCAGATCTGTCCCTGAAGACAGCAGACAATGGCATCATTGGCATTTATGATTTGATTCGGATTTTAGAACTGACCTGCTGACACGGTGTGTTGTTTGCTGGACCGTGTATGGGATCTGATGGCTGCAAGGAAGATGGCAGGATGCTGCTTTCTGGATGGATCTGATGGCTGCAAGATGTGGGTGTAGGTCAATATATGTTTACAGCTGGGCTGCAGAACCCCCCCCCCTTATCAGACCAGCTCATCTACTATGCCTGGGTGGTGGACACAATAGCTCAGCTACTATAGGTGGGGGGTGGTGGACACAGCAACGCCACCCCCCCATCAGCTCAGCTACTATAGGTGGGGGGGTGGTGGACACAGCAACACCACCCCCTATCAGCTCAGCTACTATAGGTGGGGGGGTGGTGGACACAGCAACACCACCACCCAATCAGCTCATCTACTATTGGTGGGTGGGGTGGTGGACACAGCAACACCACCCCCTATCAGCTCAGCTACTATAGGTGGGGTGTGGTGGACACAGCAACACCACCCCCCCAATCAGGTCAGCTACTAAAGGTGGGGGGGGTGGTGGACACAGCAACACCACCCCCCCATCAGGTCAGCTACTATAGGTGGGGGGTGGACAAAGCAACACCACCCCCCATCAGGTCAGCTACTATAGGTGGGGGGAGGGTGGTGGACACAGCAACACAACCCCCCCATCAGGTCAGCTACTATAGGTGGGGGGTGGTGGACACAGCAACACCAACCCCCCCCCATCAGCTCAGCTACTATAGGTGGGGGGGTGGAGGACACAGCAACAGTCACCACCCCCCCATCAGCTCAGCTATTATAGGTGGGGGGTGGTGGACACAGCAACACCACCCCCCATCAGGTCAGCTACTAAAGGTGGGGGGGGGTGGTGGACACAGCAACACCACCCCCCCATCAGGTCAGCTACTATAGGTTGGGGGGTGGACACAGCAACACCACCCCCCATCAGGTCAGCTACTATAGGTGGGGGGAGGGTGGTGGACACAGCAACAGCACCCCCCCCCATCAGCTCAGCTACTATAGGTGGGGGGGTGGTGGACACAGCAACACCAACCCCCCCCCCATCAGCTCAGCTACTATAGGTGAGGGGGTGGAGGACACAGCAACAGTCACCACCCCCATCAGCTCAGCTTCTATAGGTGGGGGGTGGTGGACACAGCAACACCCCCCCTTCTCTGTTATCAGACCAGCAGGACAGACACAAACACCTCTCGCCTCCGGCCTCTTCTCACACCTTAGGGCGCGTGTCAGCTCACATCCACTGGGCGGCTGCGGTGGATACCATGCGTGCCAACCCCCCCACACACACCTTTATTACCAGGCACTCAGCTCACCTTGGGCTTTCAGCTACGGAGGTCTGGACTCCGGAGGACTGTGGTATGTGCAACAGCAGCCGCCCGTGCGGAGAACAGGCCTGGCTCTGCAGCACAGCAGTGGTGGGTGGAGCTAGAGCAGGAAGAAAACAGTGCCCAGACAGACCAGGCTAAGTGCGGCCGCGGCGCTGGGGGTGTTTGTGCTGATTAAAAAAAAACAACCAAAGGTAGCAGCCAGAGCCAGGGCACTCGCCGTCTCTCGCTGGATGGTGTCAGTGTCATCGACCTGGGTGCGGAGCGCACCTCCATAGCAACGCCACTGACACCCCCCAATGTGTGGCACCCGGAGTGGACCGCCCCCCCCCCCGCCCCCCCATTGGTACGCCCTTGATGAAATGGTTAACTTAGCAGCCGCCCAGCCTTTCCTAGAGCCTTCAAAAAGGGCCTGAGAACTGACCGATCAGTAGTCTTTGATCACTCAGGGGACAGCAGCAGCAGCTTCGGACCAATGCTGCATCTCCATATATGAGTATAATTGTTTATTTTTTTTTAATCTCACACTTCTCTATTAAAGACACTACATTGTATGGTGCCCTACTGCCACAGGGCTACCATTTGAGTGAGTCCCCTGTCACAATTGGTGCTCAGATGCAGGTAGTGGGTCACTATAAAGAGACAGTTTTTAAATGGACAGGCATATGTTTTCTATAAACTGTTGTTACTGCTCCAAGGATGGAGGATGTGGTGACAGCCCTTGTCCAGAGTAAGGCTTCACAGCAGGAGGTCACCCGGGTGCAGCTGCTGACCTCTGAGGATACTAATAAATGCATAGAAGCCAAAGTGGAGCAAATACAGGAGGAGCTACATACCGTTGTGAAAAAACTAATGCAACAGGACCCCAGTGTAATGTAATTGGGATCCGCCCTAGTGATACTAAGGATGTACAGGCTAGCCATTTCTTCCAGAAGCTGAATCCACATAACGATGTAGAAGCATTCCTGTATACTTTTTAGAGTGTTGCAGACTAGGAACAATGGCCTAAAGGAACATTGGGCAAGTATCCTGACAACCTTAGTCGCCTAGGAGTGACCACTTTGATACAGGCACAGGCCGAATGAGATTTTAACGGGTTTTTTCTCCCATGCTCTGAATAGGTGAATTAATAGAGATATTAAGGCTGGCCCAATTTATCTACACCAGTCACAATGTCACCATACCACAGCAGTCAAACACAGTGTCCCTGATCATTAGCCACACCAGTCACAATGTCATGAGTGTCAGTGCAGACAGCCACCATGTTCCTAATTGCTAGCTACAACAGTTACCGTGTCACCAGACCAGTGTAAACCAGCAACAGTGTTTCTGATTCTCCCAATACCAATTCACACCAATAGCATTGTCATCAGACACCTAAGCACTGCCACACCCATGCCAGTGTTGTCAGACCAGTGAAACTAGCAACATTGTTCCTGATATCAAGCCACACCAGTCCCAGAGTCACCAGAGCTAGTGAAGCCAACAACAGTGTATCTGATCGCCACCACACCAATTCCAGTGTTGCCAGACCAGCATCAGCCATCACTTCCCCTCAGTGCCAGTGTTACCAGAGCCAGTGTAAGCTAGTAACATTGTCCTAAACACTAACCAAAGCAATACAACGTGACCAGAGCCAGTGTAAGCTAGTAACATTGTCCTAAACACTAGCCAAAGCAATACAATGTGACCAAAGCCAGTGTAAACCAGCAAAAGTGTCATGATCACTGGCCACAGCAGTGCCACTGTAAGCCTGCTACAATCTCTCTATATCACCATAGTCAGTGAGGCTAGCAACTTTGTTTTGATTGCTAGCCATAGCATTGCCAGTGTCATCAGAGCTAATACAGTCAGCAACAGTGTTCTGATCACTAGTCACACCAGTGCCAGAGTCACTAAAGCCAGTGTAAGCCAGCAACAGTGTCAATAGACTCTGCAAAAATAGGATTTTTTACTCACCGTAAAATCCTTTTCTCTGAGTCCATGGACCGACACAGCTTCTCTATTGACAAAGTGGGTATTATCCGTTAATTAGGAGTGACTAGGCAGAAAAACTTGTAAAAAGTGTTGCATCACACCTTCTACAGTACCGCCCAGGGGGCGGACCCTCTGGGTATACCCTCTCAGTCTGCATCTTCGCAGATCAGTTCGTCAAAAAGCAGTACAAACTTAAAAGGAGGGGTGGGTGCTGTGTCGGTCCATGGACTCAGAGAAAAGGATTTTACGGTGAGTAAAAAATCCTATTTACTCTTTCGTCCATGGACCGACACAGCTTCTCTATTGACAAAGTGGGACGTCCCAAAGCAGTGTCAGAGAAAAAACGAGGGGTGGTAACAGCATAAAAATAAACTTCACCTCAAACACAAAACAGCACTCCTCCAACGGAGGAGTTGCAACTCTAAACAGCCGCTTGCAAAACCTTGCGGCCAAAAGAGGCATCCGAAGATGCACCTACATCAATTTTGTAGAATTTTGTGAAAGTGTGTGCGGACGACCAAGTCGCCGCTTTACATAATTGGGAAACAGACGCTTGATGTCGGAAAGCCCAAGAGGCACCTATTGCCCTGGTCGAATGTGCCGTGACAGGAAAGGGGGGCGCCTGACCCTTTAAGGCGTAAGCCTGGATTACTATCTGTCGGATCCACCTAGAGATGGTGGCCGATGAGACTGCTTGGCCCTTCTTGGGACCAGCCACCGAAACAAACAGTGAGTCTGACTTCCGGAACAGGGAAGTAGCAGATATGTATACTCTCAAAGCTCGGACAACGTCCAAGGAATGCAACGCAGACTCCTTAGGAATCGACGGCTGAGGACACAAGGATGGAAGTACAATGTCTTCGTTGAGATGAAAAGCCGAAACGACTTTCGGAAGAAAGGAAGGCTGCGGCCGCAGCACCACCTTATCCTTGTGGAAAATCAAATAGGGAGCCTTGCAGGACAGGGCTGCCAGCTCAGAGACTCGTCTAACTGACGTAACAGCCACCAAAAAGACCACCTTCTGAGAAAGTGTCAACAGGGGAATATCTCTAATATTCTCAAACGGTGCCTTCTGAAGCACCGAGAGGACCAGGTTCAAGTCCCACGGAGGTAACGGGGGGCGGACCGGAGGGGCCACATGTCGAACCCCCTGCACAAATGTACTCACGAGAGAGTGAGTCGCCAGGGGTCGCTGAAAAAAGACAGCCAGGGCAGATATCTGTCCCTTAATCGTACTTAGGGCAAGCCTTTGGTCTACCCCATGCTGTAAAAACAGCAGGATTCTGGAAACCAAATAGGTACGCGGATGCCATTACATTTCCTCACACATGGAGATGTAGGCCCTCCAAGTGCGGTGATAGACCTTCCTAGAGGACGGTTTCCGAGCACTTCTCATAGTAGAGATTACTGAGTCTGACAGGCCCCGATCTCTCAGTACCTGGTTCTCAACAGCCATGCCGTTAAAGCCAATGACTGTAAAGCAGGATGGAATATGGGACCTTGCGATAGCAGGTCCTTCCGTAGTGGTAGGCGCCAGGGGACGTCTGCTACCAGACGTACTAGATCGGCGTACCAAGGACGCTGAGGCCAATCTGGAGCGATTAGGATCATTGGAATTCCCTCTGCCTCCACTCTGCGGAGCAGAAGAGGAAGAAGCCTTAAGGGAGGGAAGGCATAGATTAGCCGATACTGACCCCACGATGCTACCAACGCGTCCGTTGCGTCTGCCCATGGGTCTCTTGACCGGGCCACAAATCTCAATACCTTCCGATTGAGTCGGGAAGCCAGAAGATCTACGTCTGGTGTGCCCCATCTCTGGCAGAGGAGTTGGAACACCTCCGGGTGTAAGGACCCTTCTCCCTGGTCCAGCATCTGGCGGCTCAGGTAGTCCGCCTGCCAGTTTTCCACACCCGGAATGTACACGGCCGACAGTGCCGGTACGCTCCTCTCTGCCCACTTCAGGATGCGAGCGATCTCCGATGTTGCAGCTGAGCTTCTTGTTCCTCCTTGATGATTGACATATGCCACTGCTGTGGCGTTGTCTGACTGGATCCTGACTGGACGCTCTTTCAGCCTCTGAGACCATTTGAAGAGGCACAGCCTGATCGCCCGGATTACCAGGACATTGATCGGCAGGAGGGCTTCCTCTGGGGTCCAGCGACCTTGCGCCGACTGAACACCCCAGACTCCCCCCCAACCTGTAAGGCTGGCGTCCGTCGTGATCACTATCCAGTAAACCGGAAGAAATGACTTCCCGGCCATTAGAGCCGGTGCTGTCCATACCAGGGATCTCCTGACTATGTGGCTCACTCGGATTTGATAATCCAGAGGATGGACATCTGTTCCATCTGGACAGAACTTCCTTCTGTAACACTCGAGTGTGGTATTGAGCATATGGAACCGCCTCGAAGGAGGCTACCCTGAGGCCCAACACTCGCATGCAAAAAACGGAGTGACAACCAATTCCTGGAAGTCAGCTGCCGTACTGCAGCCCGGAGGGTCTGCAACTTCTCCACAGGGAGGAATACCTTTGCCTCTGAAGAATCCAGAATCAACCCCAGGTACCCTAGGCGTTGAGTGGGCACCAATACTGACTTTTGCGTGTTTAGTATCCAACCACAGTCTCGAAGAGTCTGACAGGTAATGGACACGCTTACCTCTAATTCTGAGCTTGAAGGGGCCTTCAGCAGAAGGTCGTATAAGTAGCCTGTGATAGCGATACCCCGCTGTCTTAGAAGTGCCAAAATCGGAGCGAGCACCTTGGTGAACGTCCTGGGTGCTGAGGCAAGGCCCAACGGGAGGGCCACAAACTGGTAGTGGTCCTTCCCGATAGCAAATCGCAGAAACCTCTGGTGTCTGGAGTATATGGGGACATGCAGGTATGCATCCTTGATGTCCAAGGAGGCCAGAAAGTCCCCCGGATGGAGAGCCGTGACTACAGATCGAACCGACTCCATCCGAAAACTTTGTACCTTCACAAAGCAATTGAGGGCTCTGAGATCCAAGCTTGGACGAACCCCCTCCTTCTTTGGCACAATGAACAGATTTGAGTAAAAACCCCGTTCCAGTTCTGGAACTGGAATACCTACCCTGCGTTCCAGTAGACCCTGGACTGCCCCATACAGGGCCTCCCGACGGGTCGGTAGTAGCTGGAGATTGGAGGTGTTGAATCTGTCCGGTGGACAAGAGAGAAACTCTATCTTGTAGCCTGAGGAGATTACTCCGCAAACCCACCTGTCGGAGATTAGTGCTGTCCACTGAGTCGCGAATTTGCGAAGACGTCTCCCCACCCGAGAGCTGGGTGGGGGTGGACCTTCATGCGGACGCAAATTTGTCCGCAGGCTTATTGGGTATGCGGGACCAGGGACGCTTTTGTCCTTGGGCAGGCGCTTTATCGGCCTGGGGTCTTTTCCCTGTCGCCCTAGGGGGACGAAAAAACCACTTGTGTGCAGTAAAGGAGGGCCCTTGCCCTTGGCGTGGCCCCTTATCCTTGCTAATTTGGGGAAGCAAAGTGCTTTTACTTCCTGTGGCATCCTTGATGATGTCATCCAGAGAAGCCCCAAAAAGTCTGTCGCCCTTAAAAGGCAGATCCAACAGGGCTTTCTTGGAAGTCTGGTCCGCAGACCAGCCTTTTAGCCAGATCAGGCGGCGTATTGCTACTGCATAAACCCAAGTTTTAGACAGCAGGGGAATAGTATTCATGTCTGACTCACAGACAAACCTAAGGCCCTGGACCAACAGGTCGGCCAATGTTATCTCATCAGGAGGAGCATCTCGCTCCTTAACCCCTGGAGTAGCAATCTTGCCCATTCAGTAAGTGTGTGAGACACTAGGGCCCCCGCCAATGCCGGGCGTACTGCCGAGCCTACCACTGAGTATAGGTAGCAAGCGAGTGCTTCAGCCTTCTTATCCACAGGGTCCTTGAAAACAGGAGCCCCTTCTATAGGAATTGGGGTGGCTCTATTAAGTCTGGACACCGGAGGGTCCACTATAGGGGGGAGAGGTCCATTTCTTCAGAAAACTCTCCTCAAAAGGGGTACCGTACCGCAAACCTCTTTGGGGCTGTAAAGACCCTCAGTGGGTTCTCCCATTCCTTGTATAAGAGTTTATCAAAAGACACACAAGGGAACACCTTAGCAGTGCGGGCAGGTCTATGAAACCCAAGTGGACCGGAGTCTCTGCTGCTTCTGCAGTATTTTCCAATTTTAGCGTATCCCACACTGCAGTAATAAGGTCAGATACCAAAGCCGTCTCACGTACTGACCTGGACTTTGAGTCATTCTCACTGTCCGGTCACGGTCTGCAGTCTCTGATGCGTCAGAATCTGGGCCCCGAGCCGTAGCTGGACCTGGTTCTGCACCAGAATTATCCCCAGAAGCTTGCAGGGGATGGGGCGTTTACTACCCCCTGTATTCCCGTGTGCTGCTTCCACCCTGGCAGCAAACGCCTCTAGGATTGCAGTCATAGCGTTCATAGACACCTCAGGGGCACCAGCTGCTAAATCTGGTGTTTCAGGGGAGAAGACATCTGGCTCAGATGCCATGCTGACCACACGCTGACACTCACAGGGCTCCAGGCAAGATATCAATAGGCCACCCTCCTGTGCTGCCGAGAGGCCGGGTCACCCAGAGGACTCACCACCCTGGATAGGTACTGCTATGCTGCGCCTGTGATGCTGTCCCACTGCTGCTGTGTCAGTCTGCTTCTTTTATCAGCACTTCCTGTGTGAATTTTCGCGCCAGTGTAATGCACCCTAGAGGCCGGAGGCTCTCGAAAAATGGTTGCCAAAAACGTCTGTATGGAAGATAATGTGGGCTCTAAGAAAATGGCCGCCGACAGAAGATAGAGGTCAAGCAGCCATAGCCCACAAAAAGATGGCCACCGAACGGCAATATCTGCATACAGGGTGGACAAACATGGCCGCCGATCAGCTGATAGGGGCCAGTGGGTGTGGCCGAACCACAGGAAGATGGCCGCCGGGCAGTCACAAGAGGCCAAACTTAGCATGGACCACCTCAAAATGGCCGCCGGCAGCATGGAGGAGGAAGGACACAAACACAGGTAAGAAAAAATGACATTTCTTTTAAATGTTAGTTACAGCCAGCCCCGCTCCAGTGGGACCCCCTAGGTGACCCCCAGCACCCAGCAACCTTTAGCTAGAAGCCCAGGGAGGAGGGAAAGGCAGGGAGAGAGGGAAGAAAGGGGCCACAACCACTTACTTGATCTCTCCAGGAATGTCCAGCTAAATCACCCAGCCGAGGCAGGGGAGTTTTACTTACCTATCCTGCATGTATTCTGCTGGAAGACATTCCAAACAGATCATCGTTCGCGCACGGAAGGTGACTGTTGGCGAGGCATGCTGTGATTGGACCCAGAAGGGACGATCATATGTATGCCCTGGAGCATGACGCTCACCGGACAGGCTGCTGCGACTCGGCCGTAAGGTCAGCCGAAGCTGAGCGGTCCGATGCAAGCCTTGGAGCGTAAGCTCACCGGCCAGGCTGCTGCGACTCGGCCGTAAGGTCAGCCGAAGCTGAGCGGTCCGATGCAGGCCCTGGAGCGTAAGCTCACCGACCACCCGTGGAGCGACGGGCATGTCGTGGAAAACCCAGCGCGTAGCTAGGGTCGGCACACGCTCGATGGCCGAAACTGGGGAGACTACAAGGATCGAGGATCCAGCCTGTCACCCAGTCGGCAGTTGATCGAAGATCGCAGGAAACAAGAAATGTAGCAAAAAAAAATAAAAATATATATATATATCTTTTTCCCCCGGACCAATGGGCCCGAAGGGAGCCATGTCCTACTCCTTGCTAGACAGAAAAAAACTGATCTGCGAAGATGCAGACTGAGAGGGTATACCCAGAGGGTCCGCCCCCTGGGCGGTACTGTAGAAGGTGTGATGCAACACTTTTTACAAGTTTTTCTGCCTAGTCACTCCTAATTAACGGATAATACCCACTTTGTCAATAGAGAAGCTGTGTCGGTCCATGGACGAAAGAGTAAAAACAACTAGTGCTCAGTTGGTGAATTGGTGCTGTAATAATGTATCCACACTGTGTGATTAAATCCACACTAGGTTCAAAAGTCCCCTTCATAAATGTCCACAAAGTCCCAACTGGAAAATATGTGCTCCACCAACAGAATCCACACCCATGACCTTCTGTACTCTTCCCCTATAAGTGCACACACTAACCAGAAAAAATTGTGACCTCTTATATTTGGAAGAAAAGTCACCATATGCACTCGGTGTCAGAGATTCACTCTGCTTTTGTGCCGACTTATAGTTCACCAGGTTTGTCAAGACAGTCAAAAATATTATAGAGGGGCATTTACATAGTGTAGGAGGTTTGTTAAGCATTAAAAGACACAAAAGTTAAAAACTCAAACAATTTAGTGCGCCCGGTAAGATCACACAGTCCTGGAAAGGGGCACCACTGCTCCTGCCTCGCACTGGGTGCAAATGTGCATTCCACTGAGTGGAAGTGATGCTCTTTATGAGAACCTTGGTCAACATAGTAGTGAGCTTTCGATGAATCTCAAAGTTAAAGAAGCCACAAGTTGGAGTAGAAGAAGAGTGGATCCCCGATATCTGCGCGCGTATGCTGACTTTTCACTTAAAAAAAAGAGGTTATATTTTTTTTCTGGTGGGTGTGTACACTCATATGAGAAGAGCACAGAAGTGTTACTAGTGTGGATTATGTTGGTGGAGCACGTATTTTTCAGTTGGCACTTTGTGGACATGTATGAAGAGACCTTGCTTATTAAATTGACAAGAACCTAGTATGGATACACTATTACAGCACTAATTCACCTAAGCACTAGTCCTTTTTTGCAGATCCTATTGTTTTGTCACTAGCTCTGTGAATTTTTTACAGATCCACCCCTAAATGTACATAATATTCCTATTTAACTTGTCTAATAGCAAATAAGACTCTTTTAAACATTTTATCGTTTATTTATTGCCTAAGAGAAGTGCTATGTCCAGTCACATGTCCAGGGAAAAAAGGCACCACAAATGTGTCAAAAATGCATTAAAAATGCATCAAAAACACAATGCACTATGACAAAAATGCATAAAAAATGTGGCAATAATAAATAATGTTCATCATAAATAAATGAAAAAAAAAACAACAAAATATCATCTTTAACCACTTGACGACTGGCTCACGCCGATATAACCTTTAAGAGCCGCCAGGGGTGCTCAGACGCCACAGACTATCCGCGATCGCGGGCACGAGCGCCAGCATGGGGATTTGTGTTGTTCTGTCACGGGAGAGGAGACATATTGGTTGTTCCTACTTAGTAGGAACAGCGATATGTCTCCTTCCTCCCCAGTCAGTCCTATCCCCATACAGTTAAAAACACTAACTAGGGAACACAGTTAACCCCTTGATCACCCCCTAGTGTTAAGCCCTTCCCTGCCAGTGACATTTATACAGTAATCTGTGATCATACTGATCACTGTATAGATGTCAATGGTCTCAAAAAAATTTCAAATGTGTCCAATCTGTCCGCCGCAATGTCGCAGTACTGCTAAAAATTGCAGATCACCGCCATTACTAGTAAAAAAATAAAAGCCATAAAATGCCATATATCTTTCCCATAATTTGTAGATGCTATAACTTTTGCGCAAACCAATCATTATACGCTTATTGCAATTTTTTTTTAACAAAAATATGTAGAAGAATATATATTGGTCTAAACTGATGAAGAAATTTGTTTTTTAAAAATATTTGGGGGAAATTTCAAAAAAAAAAAAAATAGTCAAAAATATTGTTTTTTTCAAAATTGTTTGGGGACAGCATTGCATGACCGCGCAATTGTCCGTTAAAGCGGCGCAGTGCCAAATTGTAAAAAGTGCTCTGGTCAGGAAGGGGTAAATTTTTCCGGGGCTGAAGCGGTTAAAAAATTTGAGGAAACATCTGTTAACTGGGGGGATGTAGCAAGAGGATGGAGTAATGCATGAAATGTTCAAGATGAAACTTCTGTGTGCAGCCCAGAGGTCTCTATAGCTACATGTGCATGCAGGCACTTAGGGCCCTATTCACACTGATTTGTTTTTAATTACCGTATTTATCGGCATATAACACGCACTGGCGTATAACACGCACCCTAATTTTAAGAGGGAAGTTTAAGGAAAAAACTTTCAACAGCCCCTTTTACATTCCAAAGCCCCCCCCCTGCACATTACACAGACCAAAGCCCCCCTGCACATTACACAGACCAAAGCCCCCCCTGCACATTACACAGACCAAAGCCCCCCCGCACATTACACAGACCAAAGCCCCCCCTGCACATTACACAGACCAAAGCCCCCCCCCCACATTGCACAGATCCCCGCACATTATGTAGCTCCCCTTTACATTACACAGCAATTTTCCCCTGCACAGTACACAGCTCCTTTACATTGCACAGCCCCCTTGCACTCCCAGGAGACCCCCCAGTCTCCTGGGTCAGCACTTCCAGCGTACTCTAAAGTTTTAAAACAATCACTGCCAGTCACTTCTCGTACATACTGTGTCACTGTTCTTTCCGGCTGGTCACATGATCGCTCTCCTCTATTTCATGTGAACGCTCTCCTCCTCCAATCTTAAACTACACTCGGAAGGGGAGGAGGAGCTGGAGGAGAGCGAGCACATGAAACAGAGGATAGCGATCATGTGACCAGCCGGAAGGAAGAGTGACAATCTTAAACTACACTCAGAGGGGGAGGAGGAGCTGGAGGAGAGCGGCCAGAAAGAACAGGGAGAATTAGGTATGTGCGGGCTATGACACGCTGGCGGGCTGTCCCAGGGCTAGGAGAGGCGGGACGACCGGCATGACACCCCCGCCCAATCCCCACCCACCCCGTTGGTAAAAAGAAAGCGATATTGGCGTATAACATGCACCCACGATTTCCCCCTGATTTTAAGGGGAAAAAAGTGCATGTTATACGCCGATAAATACGGTAGTTGTTAAAAAAAAAAAAAAAACATTAGAAAAATTCATGAAAAATGCACCCCTTTAAATTCTATGGAACACTTCACACTGGTCAGTTGTGTCTCAGCTGCATTTTTGGTGCACGTTTGGTGCAGTAAAAAACCAGCACCTCTCATTTGAAATTATTGGAAACCACGACAAAAACTAATAAAAATACATCAAAAATGCAACGCGCCTTTGAGACATGCTACACATGTCCACTTACATGACCAGGGAAAAAAAGGTACTGCAAAAGTGTCAAAAATGCATCAAAAACACAATACACCATGGCAAAAACGCATAAAAAATGTGGCAAAAATGCATAGGCCCCCATTTATTCAATTGAATTTCTTTGGTAGGAAACACCATGCAGATGGCATTTTTTCTTCAGAAAATTCCCATCTTCAGCAAATCATCATGGTCCATTTGGTTGAATTTCAAACTTGATTGAGAATTTGCTCATCTTTATCAATTTGCATTAATGAGTAAAAAAGGTTTTTGCATTTTAACTCCGGTCTTTTTTGGTTGGACTAAGAATATTTCTGTAGTATAGCCTGCATTTGGTATGTTTATGTCTTATGCATAAAAACTATACATACAGTACCAAAATCATTGAGACTTATACTGTACATATCAAATGCTGGTTATACTGCAATGGTTTAATGCTGGTTATACTACAATGGTTTACAGAAATATATTAAGATATGAATTATGATTACATGTATATGAATGAATAAATACCACTGTTGTTTCATAAAACAATAGAGTACATTTGTTACAATCATTGTACTGCAGCATGCTATTGCAAATTATATGATACATAAAAGTACTAAAAAGTACAGAACAGCAAATATACCATTAAGCTTTAACACAGCCCACTGATAACAGATGCACAATTGCTAAAAGTTGTGCCTAATAATAAATAATATTGGTATAGGCCAAATGGTTACTCATTAAATGGGGACAAGAGCAAATGCTCAGTATGGACAGTTCAATTTCGATATTTTGAGATGTTTCTGAATGCTGACAGTGTATGTATTTTTGTGAGATATAATCAGGAAATAAGTAATTGAAAAAAAAAGATAAGTCAGACTAGTTGAAATGTATTTTCATTGTCAAGGACAGTGTCCTTTTACCAACTGTAGGCCGAATTCACTAGGCTATAATGATCATTATTTGTAATAATAACCATCAATTTCTACAATAGGAACCAAACGGACCTGAAGTTACAGTTGCATAGCTGAAAAATAATGATTGTTTTGGCATTAATAGCTTAGTAAATTGAGCCTAATATCTGAGTGACTTGCAATTTAAAGTTGTGATTGACAATAAAAATGTTTTTCTGTCTTATGGGTATATTTCTCTACAAACCAAAGTTATGCTGCTTCTGACCTGCACATCCTGATTGATCATTTCCTTCATCCATGAGGATGAAAAAAAGATACAGAGCCCTCACGATGCACCTATGAATGAATCCTAAAATATATGGCAATACTTTAAAATTCCTCTACAATTAGGCCTCGTACACACGGCCGAGAATCTTGTCAGGAAAAAACACGTTGTTTTTCTTGACGAGATTCTTGGACAAGAAACTTGTCCCGGCCGAGTGTACACACGCTCCATTCAAAGAACCCACGGTTCTTTGAATGGAGCGAACGCGGTGACGTCATCGACTATACGAACGTGCGCTCGTCACATTCAATGCCGTCGCCGCCATCTTGCTACACCCTACCTATGCCTAGGAAGATACCGCGCATGCGTTAAAGTCAATTCGAGCATGCGTGGGTTTCCACGGCGACAGGTAAGTGTACACACACACACACTTTTCTCGTCGAGAAACATGCCGACGAGAATCTCGACGAGAAAATAGAGAGCAGGTTCTCTATTCTTCTCGTCGAGATTCTGGTCAGTTTTCTCGACGAGAAACCATACACACGAACGATTTTCTTGGCAAGAAAGCTATCTCGGCAGTTTTCTTGTCGTTTCTTGCAGAGAAACTCGTTCGTGTGTACGAGGCTTTAGAGTTAAATTTAGAGTTATATACACTGACGTGTATCTGATTTTAGAAAAATATCATCAGAGATAACCTTAGAGTTATTTTAAAAGAGAGACTTTATTTTGGAATTACAGATTTTGCTGGCTGGGGTCAGCAAACAAAATGTATCTTATGTACTTGTGAATTTGTTCAGAATCGGGTAAAGAAAGAAGGAATTATAAAGCTGCCTTTGTACTGTACATTTCACATGGAAGCACATTTGTTTGTGTTTCATATACAGAATTTACAGAATGGCCCACTGGATAAGGTTTCAGAAACTTTATTCTGTGACCAAAGTGTATTTGAAGTTCTCTAGGAAAATGGTATCACTGTGGTATTTTGTACTACTACTACTAATACTGTATTTCTAAATAATGAGAAAATAGAAAAGACTCTTGTTTTAAATGTACAGTAAGAAAACCCTTCCCCAGAACCCATATTTAATTCCTGTAATGACAGACGTAATGACTGATCTGTTCTCTTTCATTGCTAGACCATGCTCCCCATTTTTAACTTCAGGTGGTCTAACTATTTTTTAAACTTTTTTTATCATGTTCCACTATTTCTGCTTGTATCACAGAAAAAACACAGTTTCAGCATTATGACCCAACAGGATGTTTCTTGCAAGGTAATCGTATAACATATCCAACCAGCTGCTCCATAGGAAACAACACCAGGAGATGTGCTAAAGAAAGTCATGAACTGAGGTTCCATACAACGTGAGTTCTTGGGGGGGGGGGGGGCTCTTGTCACATGTGATGTTACTGCACTTAATGTATAGATGGCAAAAAAATGTGCACATAAGCTTTGACTGTTGTAAAAACCATACAACAAATTTATTAAAAGGTAGACCACCGGTCATAAAATCTGTACATATGTGGAAAAATCATAAATGTCATAGCAGCCACAGCATGCAAAACAGATGCCAGACGATATGCAGTAATACACTATGAGAAAGGACATCCAGAATGCAGTGCTTACTCAGCCCTTGGAGACCCAGTGAGATGAACTGGTGCTGCAGTGGAAGAGAGGAAGCCGTGCCTGAAATGGTGGATGGTAGCAGCCTGATTATTAATAGTGACAGGTGTGGTGACCTGGGCCTGAGGAGTCAGGAGGCCCACTAGGCTTGTGATGAAAAACATTGTGCAACCTGTGTCCTGGTGTGCACCCGACAAGCAAGGTCCATAAAGACATGGATGAACGAGTTTGGGGTGGAGGAACTTGACTGGCCTGCACAGAGTCCTGACCTCAACCCAATAGAACACCTTTAGGATGAATTAAAGCGTAGACTGTGAACCAGGCCTTCTAGTCCACATCTGTGCCTGACTTCACAAATGCGATTCTGGAAGAATGGTCAAACATTGCCATAGACACACTCCTAAACCTTGTGGACAGCCTTCCCAGAAGAGTTGAAGCGGTTATAGCTGCAAATGGTGGGCCAACACAATATTGAACCCTACGGACTAAGACTGGGATGCCATTAAAGTTTATGTACGTGTAAAGACAGGAGTCTCAATACTTTTGCTAATATAGTGAACAATCTACTACTAATAGAGTTTTACAAATTTTGCATTAGATCCTAATTTGTGCTTATTAGGGCTAATGAATGGCTAGGAGATTTCCTCAGAGGTAGAGATTCCTATACCTATAGATTATTGTTCCTGGCACTCAAACTTATAGCACAGCAATGGATTGTGCCTACTCCACCAGATCATAAAACATGGATATCTACTGGTAATAATATCCTTACCAAAGAAACTGGTTGATATACGAAGAGGCAGACTTCATAAGGGCAACTGGTTTGATGAAGTGGATCTTGACCTCTTGCCATTGGTAGCACATACACTGATTTCATAATATGCACATATTGCTTATTTTTTTTTTAATTATGCTATGCACTAGACATTTCACATGGTATGGCATTTTTTTAACGCTCACATTCTAGAAAGTTGGCAACCCTGCACTGTGTCAGATGGAGGTTGGAGTCTCCTGACCCCTTGCTCTCATTTGCAGCAAGCAACGCAATAGGTAGGCTTGCTGTATATCATTTTTTTGCAATGGCGGCTGGTGCTAAACTTTTTTGGGGGGACGGCAAACAAACCCCCCCAGGTCTGTCTGCACTCAGCATCTCCACGGTTATGGTCCCCCCACACTCACCCCTCCATGGTGATGCCCCCCCCTGCACTCACCCCTCCACGGCTTCCTCGGCTTCTCCTTCCAGCCAACCGAATTCGCCTCCTGTCCTGATTGGCCAGGAGCAGAAGTTGGAAGACAATAAAGAATATTTATTCACTATTATCACAAGTGGGTGGGTTCAGGGCGTAGAGCCAAACCTTTTTCAAGCCAATTAGAGCCTCAGGCTCTAATCATGTGGCTTAAAAAAAAAACGTATAAACATTTATTTGTTTCTCTTTCATGCGATGTTGTATACTTCTCTTGCTGAATGTGTTTATTTGTCTACATATGGTCCAATAGGTAACATATATTAATCATCTAATACTGGCCAGAGAAAACAGATGAGAGCAAATGAGAATCTCTGTCAAACCAGAACTTTATTGTTGGTATTGGAAATGGGGTATGCGATGGAAGGTTTAAGGACAGATGGTAAAAGGAAAAGTGTGTTTTATTGTTTGAAAATAGTTCTATAAAAAAAATCTGATTTACAAAATAAAAGTAACTAGAAGAACCATCAGCCGAGGCGTGAACATCCACCTTGTAGGACTTGGAGAACACATGAACAGAGGATCAGGTGGCGGCCTTGCTAATCTCGGAAACAGATGCTTGGCAACCAGGAAGGCAACCTTACATGTCAGGTTTTCCAAATGAAAATTCTCTAATTGGTTCAAAGTGGGGTATCTGAAGTACAAAGAGTGCCAGTTTGAGATCCAAAGGTGATGCAGGAGGTCAAAATTGAGGAGTTTATAAAAGCAGCTCCCTGAATAAAAGTCTTGATAAGGGATTGTGAAAGCAAAGTTTTCCATGTGTGATGGCAAATCTTACAGGAGTTACATTTTCTTGCTTTGAGTAAAGTGTTAATACCAGAGTTACACATACCCCTATCATTTAGGACTTGGGTTTCAACGTGCATGCCATTAAAGCCAGAGACTGATGCCTCGTACACACGACCGTTTTTTCTGTTGGGAAAACTGCCATGAGAGCTTTTGACCGGGAATCCCGGCCGTGTGTATGCTCCATCACAGTTTTCCCAACAGGAAAACTACCAGAAAAAAAAAGGAGAACAAGTCCTCTTTTTTCCCGCCGGGATTCCCAGCGGTCTTTTTCCCGGCAGTTTTCCTGTGTGAAAAACTGCGATGGAGCATGCACACGGCCTGGATTCCCGGCCAAAAGCTCCATCGCAGTTTTCCTGTCGGGAAAACCTCTCGTGTGTAGGGGGAAAAAAACTTACAGAGCAGGTTCTCGGTTTTCCCCTAGGGATTCCCGGCGGACTTTTTACCGCCGGGAATCCCGTACGTGTGTACTAGGCATGAGAAGCATGATGTAGTAGTGGACCTTGGGCTACTAAATTTGGTCTGTTTGGAAGAGGCTCGTTCTTCACACAAGTCTGAGTATGTCTGTGTACAATGTTCTTCTGGGCTGTTTGGTAAAAATGACTGGAACCCTTTGCTCCTCGTTGCATAGCAGTTGAGGTAAGATCTTCATGAAAGGGAAGGCATAAACTGGCTTGAGCTGAGGAATCAGCAGTGCATCTACTGTGAAAACTAGAGTATCCCTGGTTCTGTTTTAAAATTATTTCAGCTTGCTGTTGAACATGAAGGCCAGGATGTCTACATCTCACTTTTCCAACCTTTGACCAAGATTTTTAAAGCTCTTGGGGTGCAAAGATCACTCTTCTGGGTCTAGGCATTAAAGCTGCGTACACACGATCGGTTTTACAGATGAAAACAGTCCGATGGATTTTTTTAATCGGACAAACCGATCGTGTATGGGCCCCATCGGTCTTTTTTCCATCGGTGTCAAAAAATAGAACATGTTTTACATTTTTCCAATGGATAAAAAACCGATAGCAAATTCCGATCGTCTATGGGCAAGTCCATCGGTTAAAAAACCCACGCATGCTCAGAATCAAGTCGATGCATGCTCAGAAGCATTGAACTTAATTTTTCTCGGCTCATCGGAGTGTTGTACGTCACGGCGTTTGGAACGGTTGGTTTTTTGACTGATGGTGTGTGGGCAAGACTGATGGAAGTCAGTTTCATCGGTTTTCCGATGGAAAAATCCATTGGTTTAAAATCCATAGGAAATCCGATCGTGTGTACAGGGCTTTACAGTTTAGGAAGTCCGCCTGCCAATCACCCATTCATGAGATGTGGATGGGAGTGATGTGGAATGTAAGTTGTCACACAGGAGAGTATCAGATTTATTTATCTTAGGGCAGATTGACTTATGTTGCCCCCTTAATGATTTATGTAGTCACTGCTGTAGCTTTATCTGACTGTACTCTTTAATAGATGACCTTGCAGAAAGGAGGTCCAGTGTTGTAGAGATAATGTAAATACTGTAGCTCTCAATTTTAAATGTTGATGGGACATTTTGGCTCCTGTGAGGACCAGATCCCCTGGACATTCAGGGCATTGTCAATTGTACCCCAGCCTGTAATACTGGCTGTCATTGTCACTGCCTTACAGAGTATGTGAAGAAATAACTTTCCATTTTCAGGGCAGGATGGGAAATCCACCATGATAGGGAGAGCAGTGTGCATTCATTTCATCAAGGTCTACCTGCTAATGCTACCTGAAGTTAAAAAAAAGAGAATAGGATATGATTAACTGAGCATGACCGGTGTCATCACTCTAGTTCCTTCAATAATGGAAAATTAGTAAATCAGTAAAAAGGACGACAAAAAGAGGAAGGCGCTTCCCCCCTTTAGAAGAACAATACATTGGTAACTATTTATAAATGGTTGAATAGCTGTGCTCACTACTTCTCTTCGTGAACTGTTGGTTCTTTTAAACTTTTTCATATTTTGCCCTATTTTTCGTCACGTTCAGAGTTCAACACCTTGAGGCGATTTAGTTCACAATTGCAGCGCTATACAAGTTCTCACTCACTCACTCAACATCTGTCAATGATTTTTCAACATTTTCCACAGTTTTGTTGATTTATATATATATATATATATATATATATATATATATATATATATATATATATATATATATATATATATTTTTTTTTATTATTTTTTTTTATTTTTTTTCTTTCTTTTTTTTTTTTATTATTGCATTGCATTTTAGTCAAAAAGAGGTTGTTACTTCTTCCTCTGCCCAATGTGTGTTAGAAATTGTCAATTATGCTTCAGTTTGGTAGATTTTTTCACTTTTACTTACAATGGTAGTTCACCATTTTTCCAATTCACCAGTTACTTTCTTACCTTGTATACCATTAATAACTTTCTAAAAAATACACTGGAGCCAGTGGGCAGTTATCAAATGAGCAAGCTAAGCTAGATCATAAGATGGAAAAAAAAGAACTGTATGAGCATGCTCTGAACACACTGGACAGTCAGCATGCATGCAGTGTGGCAGTAAATTTGTTACAATGTTGCTTAGTCTGAGCTGAGTTATGTAGCATATTTACAGTGACTTGAAAAAGTATTCATACCCCTTGAAATTTTCCACATTTTGTCATGTTACAACCAGTAACGTATATGTAATTTATTGGGATTTTATGTGATAGACCAACACGAAGTGGCACATAATTGTGAAGTGGAAGGAAAATGATAAATGATTTTCAATTTTTTTTTACAAATAAATATGTGAAAGCATTTGTATTCAGCCCCCAGTCAATACTTTGTAGAACCACCTTTCACTGCAATTACAGCTGCAAGTCTTTCTGGGTATGTCTTTACCAGTTTTGCACATCTAGAGAGGTACATTGTTGACCATACCTCTTTGCAAAATAGATCAAGCTCTTTCAGATTGGATGGAGAGAATCTGAACAGCAATTTCCAAGTCTTACCACAGATTTTCAATTGGATTTAGAATGGACTTTGACTGGACCATTCTAACATATGCTTTGATCTAAACCATTCCATTGTAGCTCTGGCTGTATGTTTAGGGTCATTGTCCTGCTGGAAGGTGGACCTCTGCCCCAGTCTCAAGTCTTTTGTAGACTCTAACAGTTTTTTTCTAAAGTGCCCTGTATTTGGCTCCACAACAAGATGCTGCCACCACCATGTTTCACAGTGGGGATGGTGTGTTCAGGGTGATGTGTAGTGTTAGTTTTCCTGCCACACATAGCATTTTACTTTTAGGCCAAAAAGTTACATTTTGGTCTCATCTGACCAGAGAACCTTCTTCCACATGTTTGCGGTGTCCCCCACATGGCTTCTCAGAAGCTGCAAACAGGATTTCTTATGGCTTTTTTTCAACAATGGCTTTCTTCTTGTCATTCTTCCATAAAGGCCAGATTTGTGGAGTGCACAACTAATAATTGTCCTGTGGACAGATTCTCCCACCTGAGATGTGGATCTCTGCAGCTCCTCCAGAGTTACCATGGGCCTCTTGGCTGCTCTGATTAATCCTCTCCTTGCCCAGCCTGTCACTTTAGGTGGTGTCAGGGCTGGGCTCAGACTTCCATTCTTAGTGCTCAGCTGTTGGTTAATTGCCAGCACTCATTGCTCCACAGTGCATCACCTGGTGATAATTTCCTGCTCATCAGCCAGCCCCTTTCTGGTTATTTAAACTGCCTGGTTCATTTCTCCCATGCCTTTGCCTTGGTCAACATATCTGAAGATTCTCTGCTGTGTTCCTGTTAAAGACTTGCCTGGCTGACGTCCCTTCTGGTTCCTGATCCTGTTTGCTGTCTCTGACTACGCTGATCTCTGGCTTCCTGATTTACTGGCTTGCACTGACTACCTGCCTTGTTTACTGAACCCTGGCTATGTTTTGACTACTTTTTACTATTTGTACCATTTTTACCACTATAATAAAAAGGTGTGATTTTTGCTGCATTTTCTGTCTCCGTCTGATTCATGGTTCCTGACAGGTAGGTTTGCAGTTGTGCCATACTCTTTCTATTTTCTGATGATGGATTGAACAGTGGTCCATGAAATGTTCAAAGCTTGGGATTTTTTTTTTAACCTGCTTTAAACTTCTCCACAACTTTATCCCTGACCTGTCAAGTGTGTTCCTTGGCTATCATGATGCTGTTTGTTCACAAAGGTTCTCTAACAAACCTCTGAGGGCTTCACAGAACATCTGTATTTATACTAAGATTAAATTACATAATTAATTAAATTACAAACAGGTGGACTCTAATTACTAATTAGTTATCTTCTGAAGGCTACTGGTTTCACTAGGTTTTAGTTAGAGGTATCAGAGTAAAGGGGGCTGAATACAAATGCGCGCCACACTTTTTAGATATTTATTTGAAAAATATTTTGAAAAACATTTATCATTTTCCTTCTACTTCACAATTATGTGCTACTTTGTGTTGGTCTATCACATAAAATCCCAATAGAATACATATATGTTTCTGGTTGTAACATGCCAAAATGTGGAAAATGTCAAGGGATATGAAAAAATTAAAAGTCACTGTAAGCTCCATACATAGTCATAATTTTAATTTCAATACATTTTTATTGAGGGTCTATCAAACAAACACAGAGTAACAAAACAGATAGCCATAGAGAGAAGTTACAATATTAAAAAATGCAATCATCAGTTAGCATTAAAGTCAGATGAACAACATACAGCTGGTGTAAAACAATCAAGAAAAGTATATTGGTTCATAGGTCCCAAGGAAATGTTCTAACAGCCAGAGACAATAGGAGGAGGCATGTAACGCAAGATGTTAGAGTAGGACATATTGTTTTTACATTGGGTCCATGGTTTACAAATGCAAGTTTTATGGGCTAGTTTGCCAGTGCTCAAGGCTATCATCAGCTCGTAGGAGCAAAAAGAGGACAGTGCTAATTCTACTACCTGGTTTTGAGCTGTTAAATTTTCATTGACTTCTGGTCTGCATATATATATATATATATATATACACACACAGTTAGGTTCATATATGTTTGGAGACAGGCACAATTTAAGAGTTTTCTTAGGTATTTACCAAAACATATTCAAGCTATAGTTATATAATGGATATGGGCTAAAAGTGCATACTCAAATTTTATTTGAGGTTATGTACATCCAAAATCGGAGGAAGGGTTTAAGAATTACAGCTCTTAAGAATAGCCACCCCCCCTTTTCAAGGGACCAAAAGTAATTGGACAATTGAATGGCCAGGTGTGGGCTACTCCTTTATTTCTTCATCAACTAAGCAGGTAAAAGGTCTGGAGTTGATTCTAAGTGTGGTATTTGCATTTGGAATATATCGCTGTGAACCTACATCATGCGTTCAAAGGAGCTGTTCATGCAAGTGAAACAGGTTATTCTATGGCTTCAATAATGAAACAAATCTATCAGAGAGATAGCAGCAACATTAGGAGTGGCCAAATCAACAGTTTGATACATTCTGAGGAAAGAAGAACACAATGATAATCTCAGCAACATAAAAAGGCCTGGAAGTTCATGGAAGACAACAGTGGTGGATTATCGCAGGATCCTCTCTATGGTAAAGAAAACCCCATTCACAACATCCAGACAAGTGAAGGACACTCTCCAGGAGGTGGATGTATCATTGTCAAAGTCTAGAATCAAGAGAAGACTTCATGAGAGCAAATACAGAGGGTTAACCACAAGGTGCAAACCATTCTTAAGCCTAAAGAATAAAAAAGCCAGATTTTACTTTGCCAAAAAAAATCCAAAAAAGCCAGACCAGTTCTGAAAAAGCATTCTTTGGACGGATGAAACTAAGATTAATCTGTACCAGAATGACGGGAAGAAAAAAGTGTGGAGAAGATTGGAACAGCTCATGATCCAAAGCACACAAAGTCATCTGTAAAACATGGTGGAGGCAGTGTGATGGCATAGGCATGCATGGCTTCCAGTGGCACTGGGTCATTGGTGTTTATTGATGATGTGACAGAAGACAGAAGCTGCCGAATGAATTCTACAGTGTTTAGAGATATACTGTTAGTCCAGACTCAGCCAAATGCAGCAAAGTTGATTGGATGGCGCTTTACAGTACCGATGGGCAATGATACAAAACACACTGCAAAAGCAACCCAGGAGCTTTTCAAGGAAAAGAAGTGGGATATTCTGCAATGGCCGAGTCAATCACCTGATCTCAATGCAATTGAGCATGCATTTCACTTGCTGAAGGCAAAACTAAAGGAAGAAAGACCCACAAACAAAGAACAACTGAGGACAGCTGCAGTTAGAGCCTGGAAAAGCATCAGAAAGGAGGAAACCCAGTCTTTGGTCATGTCCATGGGTTCCAGACTTCAGGCAGTCATTGCCAGTAAAGGATTCTTAACAAAATATAAAAAATTAACATTTTATTTATGATTATATTCATTTGTCCAATTACATTTGAGCCTATGAAATTAGGGGGACTGTGTATAAAAATTGTTGCTCTTCCTAAAATTTGTACTTGATATTTATGTTCAACCCCTTGAATTAAAGCTTAGAGTCTGCACTTTCTGGTGGCATACAGAGGCATACAGAGCCAAAAGTATGGAAATGGTGCCTGTGTCCAAATATATATGGACCTAACTGTGTGTGTGTATATATATATATATATATATATATATATATATATTAAAGTCCAAAATGCAGCGCTATATAAAAAAATATATAGTGAAAAAAGTCCAAAGCATTGAAACCAATCACTATTGGATAAGCGTGAAAATGATGTAGTCCCACCACCAAACTTCAGTGTGCAAAAAAGGATTTTAAAGCACACCACACCAACGTGCTCACAATCTGCTTACCAGAAAGTGGAAATAAGTAGACAATGTATTCAACTGATGTAGAGGGTCAAACGGTGACAGCAGAAACTCCAAATCAGGTATTCATAGGAAAGACCAAAATCAAGGAAATTTCCAAATCTCAGCAGGCGAATAAGGATGTTGAGCAAATCTCAGCCAGTAAATTTTACCCAATGTAGAGAAAAAAAGGCAGCATAGTGAAGCCCATAGGTAAAAGGCAAAAACATTTATTGTGGTCTACTTACAAATAGCAGAAAACATCAAGGCATGTAAAATAACAGTTCCGCGGCTCTCAGCGTGCTTGCATCGGCCAGCCTGACATGTTTCATCTTATGTGGATATCATCAGAGGCGTGGGCCAATGATACAAGCACGCCCACATAAATACCTGTAGCGATACCTCCAACTAAGGAGGCCGCAGAATTAGATTTTGGGCCCTGAGTGCAGCTCCGCCAACCCCCGGCAATAGGCTCTATCCCCTTCTGGCACAGCTAGTACTAACAATCAATGATATGTCCTATGCAATAGAATAACTAAGCAAGGACACAGTAATGAATTGTAATAGGTAAAGTGTTTTACTCATCAATTCTCAATATGAATAAAAGGGGTAACAATAATCACAGTTCTAAACAATCACTCCTAAGGGCAGAGTCCTGCCACTCTAACACACTATATAGTAACACACGCTACAAGTGCGCCATACGGGCGACCGTTAACTAAGTGCCCTATGGCGCAGCAATCAAACACGCTAGAATCCCCACCAGGCCTGGTTCTAATATTTAGCTTAGTCCTTCTTTCTTCACCGGCAGGTCTGTAATGGTGGTGCACTTAAACAGAGTATAACTTTGTAATCCAAGGGGTATGAAAATAACTTGTAGGCCACGGCAGTCTTTAGGCCTATACACAGCAACAGTATCTAAGCTGGGCTTATGCCCTCTCACCCGCCGGACTACGGATCCAGTCCGGGAAAACCTCCACCGGCCGTGTCACACACTCTCGATCTCTCCAACGATCGGGTCCCCGATCCGACAAGGCGGTAGCTCACAAAGTCAGATGCCACCCAGGCTCGCAGAGGGGAGGATGGAAGGCTCTTCGGTGCAGAGCAAGGCCTCAGGCTTCAGGCCTTGCCCCTCCGACACATCCGCACAGGAGGATCCGTCCGTGAAGTCTCGTGTCGCCCAAAGAGACCGAGCCCGGCCCCGCCTCTTCCTTTTATAACCCCTCCCATGAGTCTCTGCGGTGGAACGTCACAACAAGAATGGGGTTATGGGTAATGTAGTTTCTTCCCAATATAGGGGAACACCCCGCTACACACTCCCCCCACTTAAACTCTTTGGTCCCCAAAGATAAATTTTAGCAACAACTATATACAACATTGGACAATTCTGAAAACGATGTTGGGATAGGGGATTCCCACCATAACTGAGGGTTTGAATTCCCTTGCCCACAGGTCACATTATCTTGGGTGGCCTGACTAACTGTGCCAGAGAGTGAGCTGGGGTTGCCCTCCACCAAATGGACAGTGGAGGGATCCGGAATCTCAGCATTTCTCCTAGCAGTGACCACAGAGTCTTCCGAACTGTTCCCCATCTGGGGGTAGGTCAGCTTCTTAGGAGGTTGAATGACTCTTCGAGCTCTTTGCTCTCTTGGAATCTCTGGCTCTGGCGCCTCAGGCTCCTCTTCCTCGGAGTAACTATCATGGGCATCTTCCCAGTAATCTGTTGAAGGACTGAAAGGGATGAATTCTGTAGCCTCTGGGTTCAGCGTTTCATCTGTGGTATCTTGGGTGACTGGAAGATCTATGATAGAAGTTCCTGGAGTTGGGGAAGACCACAGCCAATCAAGCTCTCCTTCTTCATCTCCACTAAGTTGGGAGGCTTCTCCATTTCCAGCTCGGGAGGTCTGTGACCGAGTGTGCGGTCTAGGAGTATCCAAGATAGAGGCCGGTGCAGGGGAGTCTCCCACGGAAGGTATTCTAACTGCCTCCGTCAGTGGGAGCAGGTGGTTTCGATGCCATGTCTTCAGTGGGCCTACCTTTCCCTCTGGCTTCACCTTGTAGACAGGTAGGCCCGGCAACTTCCTGCAGATGACATAAGGTTCAGATCTCCATCTGTCTGCAAGCTTGTGCTTTCCGGGGACTCCCAGATTGCGCAACAGTACTCGATCCCCGGGCTGTAGGTCTTGTACCCGGACCTTCAGGTCGTAATTTTTTTTATTCCGAGCTCCCCTTTGATCTGAGGCCGCTTGAGCTTGTTCATAGGCTACTTTCAGGCTGTGTCTGAGCCTATCCACATATCCTCTGTGAGAGGTGACGGAGGAATGGTCCAGTGAGGTGCCAAAAGCCAGGTCCACCGGTAGTCTCGCTTCTCTCCCAAACATGAGTCGATATGGGGAATAGCCTGTAGCATCACTGATGGTGCAGTTGTAAGCATGTACCATGGCTGCTATGTGTTTGCTCCAATGTTGCTTTTTCTCGCTTTCCAGAGTCCCCAACATGTTGAGCAGGGTTCGGTTGAACCTTTCCGGCTGAGCATCTCCCTGAGGATGGTAAGGTGTAGTTCGAGTCTTCCTGATTCCCAACGAATCCAAGAGCTTCCGGATCAGCTTACTCTCGAAGTCCCTCCCTTGATCTGAATGGAGTCTCTGTGGCAGCCCATAATGGACAAAATACTTCTCCATAAGTACCTTGGCCACGGTGGAGGCCTTCTGATCTTTGGTGGGGAAGGCCTGGGCATACCGGGTGAAATGGTCGGTTATCACCAGAACATTTCCTAGTCCACTCAGGTCGGGTTCGAGGCAGAGAAAGTCAATGCACACCAGGTCCATAGGCCCTTGGCTCTGTAGATGGCCCATTGGGGCAGCTTGATGGGGCAAAGTCTTCCTCTGGATGCATTGCGCACATGAGTGGCAGTACTCCTCTACCTCTGCCCTCATGCAGGGCCAATAGAACCGACTTCTGACAAGTTGAAAAGTCCTTTCAGCCCCTAGGTGGCCATGATTGTCATGCAAGGCCATCAAAACAGTCTCCCGATGTTTCTCTGGGAGGAACATCTGCCACTTATCTTCTGAATCATCAGAGGGGCCCCTTCGGTAGACCACTCCCTGATGCAACTGCAACCTATCCCACTCCTTCCTCAGTAGGCGAGCTTCTTTGGAGGGTTGACGCATGAGTATGTTTGGATCCTGATTTTTCAAGGCCTCCAGGACCAATCTCCCCATGGGGTCTTCCAATTGGTCACACCTTAATTCCTTTTTGGACAATCTTGGTAGGTTGCCCTCTTCCAATTGAGCTACTCCACAGTAGTGTTTGGGGACTCCCACCGTGGTAACTCCTATTTCCTCTGCTCTGGAGCATCCTCGGGCTTGGAATGCAGCTCCTTGACAAAGGGCCTGCACCCCGTCCGGTGCCACTTGGGTCCAATCTTCTATTTCAATGGTCGGGGAATGAGATCTTCTGGACAAGGCGTCTGCGTCTCGATTCCCCACTCCTGGTCTATACTTAAGGCTGAAGTTGAATCCAGACAGTGCGGCTAGCCACCTGTGTCCAGTGGCATCCAGCTTGGCCGTGGTGAACAGGTAGGTAAGGGGGTTGTTGTCGGTCTTCACAGTGAACTCTGCTCCGTACAGGTAGTCTTTGAGCTTGTCTACTACCGCCCACTTGAGGGCCAGGAACTCCAGCTTGTGAGTGGGGTAGTTCTTCTCAGAGGGGGTCAGGCTTCTACTCACATAGGCAACAGGCCGCAATTGCCCCTCATGTTCTTGGTAAAGTACTCCTCCCAGACCGTCGTGACTAGCATCCACGTGCAGTTCATAGGGTTTGGTTGGGTCTGCATAGGCCAAGACTGGTGCAGTGGTCAGGCTCCTCTTCAATTCCTGGAAAGCCTCTTCACACCTCTGATTCCACTGATCTCTGATGGACTCTCCTGGCCTCCTGGGCCCCGATCCATCCTCCTCTCCTTCAGTCTTGAGCAACTCATTCAATGGTCTAGCAATTCGAGCAAATCCCTCCACAAACCTTCTATAGTAGGAGCAGAAGCCCAAGAAGGATCTGAGTTCTGTTACTGTGGTGGGCTGTGGCCAGGAGGTAACTGCCTCCAATTTCTCAGGGTCTGTGGCCACCCCTTCTTCAGATACTATGTGCCCCAGATAGTTCACAGAAGACTGGTAGAACCGACACTTCTCAGGCGAAAGCTTAAGTCCTTCCTCACTGAGTCTTCTCAACACTTTCTCCAGCCTCTCTTCATGTTCCTCCAAGGTTCTCCCAAAGACAATGACATCGTCTAGGTATACAAGGACTTCGATCAAGTTCATGTCCCCTACTGTCTTCTCCATGAGACGTTGGAAAGTAGCTGGGGCTCCAGACAGACCTTGGGGCATCCGGTCGAATTCGAAGAACCCCACTGGGGTTATGAAAGCTGTCTTCTCCTTGTCTGCTGGGTGCATCGGAATCTGATAGTACCCACTCTTGAGATCCATAACGCTGAACCATTTGGCTCCAGACAAGCTCTGTAGGGCATCCTCTATCCTCGGAGTGGTGTATTGGTCATGTATGGTTCTCCTGTTGAGAGTCCTGTAGTCTATACAGAGCCTCAATGATCCATTCTTCTTTCGGACCACTACTATGGGAGAGGCATAGGGGCTTCTGGACTCCCGTATCACACCAGTCCTCTTGAGTTCTGCAAGTTGTTCCCTCAGATCCTCCAGATCTGCTAGCGGGACCCGCCTGACTCTCTCTCGGAAGGGCTTATCTTCTTGGAGGCGGATCCGATGGGTGGCACTTCTTGCACACCCCACATCAAATTCATCCCTAGAGAAGATCTTCTCCCATCTATTCAACTGGGCCTTGGCTCTCTCTTTCCAAGCCCTGGACAGATTCGGGTTTTCCATGGTCAGCTTCTCCCAAACATCCGCTTCTTCACCTGTCCTCTTCACTTCTGACAGGGTAACAGGGGCCGCCGGGCTCACCTGGCCTAGCAACATTCTGGCTGGGATGTCCATGGGGTCTTTGGTAGTATTCCTAACACTCACTGGAACTCTATAATGGGCCTTCTTCAGGACCTTCAGCGGAATCACTTCCGGTATCACCTCCAGGCCTGAGGATTCACCCCTTGGGTCTGACTCCAGCATAACAAAGGGACCAGGCTGTTCCCAAGTAAGCTTCACAGTGGCCCTGAGACAGGTTACTTCACCGGGCTGCAACACTACCCCTTCTCTTCCAAGTCTCCACAACTTCCCTATCTCCTCTCCAGGGGTCTCCAGCTCTTGGACCAGCCGTTGGTAGGCTGTCTTCAGCATGGGATGGATCTTGGTAGCTGCTTGTCTTTCTTCCGTCACTAGAGGGGTCAGGAGTCTTCGGACCAGGTCCGTGTTCGTCCCTATTATAAGGGAATTCTTGTTGGCTCCAGGCGGCCTAGGACACACAACTGCCAGGGTGTCAAACACTTCGGCCTTCCCAGCCACGGATGGGTCAAAGGTTATTTGGACGGGAAGGTAGCCGTCGTAAGGGAAACTCTGGGTTCCAATTCCCCATATTTCCAGCTCCTCTATCTTCTGGATAGGCAGATGACTCAGGTGCCTGTCGTAGAAGTCCCGGTATAGTAGGGTCACTTGTGCCCCGGTGTCCAGGAGGCCCCTGGTGTAGACTCCCTCCACTTGAATGGGCACTATAGGGGATGGGCCTACCAGCTTCTCTGGATATGGTCCGGCAGGAGCTGCCTTCTTCAGACCTTTTCCCTTTGGACTCTCTCTTGTCCTATTCCCTTTGGACTTGAACCTTTCTTGAGCCTGGTATGCACTGACTTCCCTCCTTTTAATGGGTGTAGGAACCCGCTGAGGTGTACTATTATTTTTCTTGGGTGGGCACCTCCTTTGGGGGGTGCCGTGCCTCTCCTGAGGGGTCTCCCCCCTTCTTCTTGGAGTATAGCTTTGTTGAGGGGTATTACGTTTCCCCTTTGGTGTTCTATCTCTCTTTTTGTTTTTCTTTGCATTCAGCTTGGAGTTTACTGAAGATGGTGGGCACCCGGTTGACTCCTTCACCGGGGCCCTCTGAAGTTTCCCGCCGGCTTGCGGTTGTCTGGTCTCTTCTTCTTCGGACTAGAACATGTGGCTGCAATGTGGCCAACTCCCCCACAGTTGAAGCAGACTATATCTCCCCATTCTTGTAAAGGTTCGGGTGCTGAGGCAATCGGGAACAATTCCTTCCTTGGACTTTCCTTCTTCTTGGGACACTCTGTGTCTTTTGCTATCAGAGAGGTCAATATCTCTAATACCTTGGACATCTGAGTTTTTAGGGTGTCTATCTCCGCCTCTCTTTCAGGGGTCATCACTGGATTGACCAGCACCTGTGCGGGTACAACACTTGTCTTATCCTTCTGCTGGTCCTGTTGCAGCGCCTCCTCATCTCTGATAATTTTTATTAAATCAGCATAAGTCAGCAACATTCCTCCTCCCAAGGTTTTCAGGTGCAGCCAGACTGGATCGGAGCGTAGCGCTCCCTTTAAGACTTGCTTCATTCTTGCCGCATCGGCATCTTGGGGCTTCATCCCTTTCTTTAACACAATCTTGCACAGCAGCCTGTTTAGCCTTCTGACATACTCGGAAAGTTTCTCCTCCGGTTTTTGGAAAGTGTGTTCAAACTGGTAGACCGTCTCTGTCACCTTGTCTAATTGACCAAACTCTTCCTGCAGCATAGCTAGACAATCCTGCGCCGTGCACCCTGCATTCCCAAACCGGAAACTTTTCACTGCTTCTGCTGCTGCACCTTTAAGGCTTTCTAACACTCGCTGCCTCTTCTGTGCCTCCGGCACCTCCCATGCCTCCACTGCCTGTAATGCCTGTTCCACCCAAGTATCAAAATCTTCTTCCCCTGCCGGGACAGGGAGCTTCCCTGAGAATATTTTTAGTCTCCGGTAGCTAGTTTCCACATGCACCGTACTTGTCTTCTGACATTTGGCTAGCAAATCCCCTATTGCATTTATCAGTTCTGGTGATATAGCAGTGGCCGATGCAGGTGCCACCGGAGGTGGCGCCCTGTCTTCTCTTTCAGGTGTAGTTCGGGCCGCAGCCTGTGGCGATCCCGTAGGGGATGGTTCCCTTTCTACAGTTATTGCGTGCGCCAGCCTAAATGTTCTGTTGTCTGGCGTCCGCAGACACTTGTGCTTACAGGCCTCTGGCATCCCGTCCCAATATTCCACTAATGCGTATTGATATGAGATGTTTGGGTCTGTCTTCATGTCTATCACCCACGGTGTGTGATCTGGGGACACTGAACTCAGCAGTTCCTCTACCGTCTCACTTGACCATTTCTCGCCAGGAAGGCTAATGGCTATCGACTGTTTTGGCTCTGTATTAGCGGCTTTGCACCACTCTTCTACCGCTCTTGGATCCATGGGGTCCATGCCGGCACTTCTGGCGTTCGCTTGCTGCATCAGGATCCCGGACGAGCCCCCACGTGTAGCGATACCTCCAACTAAGGAGGCCGCAGAATTAGATTTTGGGCCCTGAGTGCAGCTCCGCCAACCCCCGGCAATAGGCTCTATCCCCTTCTGGCACAGCTAGTACTAACAATCAATGATATGTCCTATGCAATAGAATAACTAAGCAAGGACACAGTAATGAATTGTAATAGGTAAAGTGTTTTACTCATCAATTCTCAATATGAATAAAAGGGGTAACAATAATCACAGTTCTAAACAATCACTCCTAAGGGCAGCGTCCTGCCACTCTAACACACTATATAGTAACACACGCTACAAGTGCGCCATACGGGCGACCGTTAACTAAGTGCCCTATGGCGCAGCAATCAAACACGCTAGAATCCCCACCAGGCCTGGTTCTAATATTTAGCTTAGTCCTTCTTTCTTCACCGGCAGGTCTGTAATGGTGGTGCACTTAAACAGAGTATAACTTTGTAATCCAAGGGGTATGAAAATAACTTGTAGGCCACGGCAGTCTATAGGCCTATACACAGCAACAGTATCTAAGCTGGGCTTATGCCCTCTCACCCGCCGGACTACGGATCCAGTCCGGGAAAACCTCCACCGGCCATGTCACACACTCTCGATCTCTCCAACGATCGGGTCCCCGATCCGACAAGGCGGTAGCTCACAAAGTCAGATGCCACCCAGGCTCGCAGAGGGGAGGATGGAAGGCTCTTCGGTGCAGAGCAAGGCCTCAGGCTTCAGGCCTTGCCCCTCCGACACATCCGCACAGGAGGATCCGTCCGTGAAGTCTCGTGTCGCCCAAAGAGACCGAGCCCGGCCCCGCCTCTTCCTTTTATAACCCCTCCCATGAGTCTCTGCGGTGGAACGTCACAACAAGAATGGGGTTATGGGTAATGTAGTTTCTTCCCAATATAGGGGAACACCCCGCTACATACCTAAAAAACTAGTCATGCTAACCAATGACAGAGCAGCATGACTAAACAGCTGAAGTAATCAGAGACATAATACAAACATTGGCCGCACCTACACAGTGCAGACAAGCTGATATTGAAATTCCAATTCATTGCAAATACGCCAAACAGCGATAATTACCTTAGAAATAACAGGAACTATTGGATAATAAACATGGAATTCCCGGGAGGGACAAACTGACTCTTCATCACCCGGAAATAGATGAAAACTCCTACTGTAATAGGAGAAAGATCTTATTGTGTGGACGTCCATATCCGGTCCGCGGAGCCAGCCGCCGGAACCGGAACTGACGTCAGTGGAGCGCAAGCAATGAAACAATGCGCTCCACACACAAAAGACATCCACTTCCGGTTTAACGTCCATATCCGGTCAGCGGAACCAGCCGCCGGAACCGGAAATTACGTCAGTGGAGCGCAAACAATAAGGCAATGCGCTCCACACACGAAAGACATTCACTTCCGGTTAGCGTATTCAATCGCCAAAACCGGAAGTGATGTCAGTAAAGCGCAGACATTGGATAGATGCGCTCTCCAATGGAATCAAAGACATGTAGGTAGAGCAAAACTGAATTAGCCGTGTGACCAGCTACTCATGTAGATAGGATATTGATAAATAATACTAAACAAGTATATGTGTATGTCCCCACACGTGGATCACAAAGAGAGTATCTGGCTGGATGGAGGAAAAGGGGGGGAGGCTCACAACCGCCAAAAAATCTCTGATATCCAAATGTGGAGAAAAGGGGGAATGTGCCCCCTAGTGAACAAATGACATAATCACACATATACATCTCCAAACAACCAAAGAAATATATACAAACAAAAGTACTGTACAATCAATTTGGTGTTTCGAATATTAAAATCCCAGAAACATAATTTAATTAAAAAAAATAATGGGATAAAAAGGGGAAAATATAAAAAACAATGAAACTATAAAAAATAAAAAAATGTGACTGTGTATGTGTGCACACCCTGCCCACTAGTGGCATGAACCACATTACACAGACATTAACTATTATTAATAAAACAATTCACATCCCAATTGACATTCATGCCGAAAGGGGTGTAACATTTAAGATCAAATATCCAGCGAGTTTCAAGCCTGGAAATCTCTCGCTTGGACATACTCCCCCGCCAATGAGGGTTGAAACGGTCAATGGCCAAAAAAGTGGTACCTTTAGGATTCTTTTTATGACACTCCAGATAGTGTCTAGACACCGTGTGTTTAGGGAAACCTTTCCTAATGTTCGTGATATGTTCATTAACACGAACATGCATCGCACGCGTAGTGCGTCCTACGTACTGAAGGCCGCAAGGACAAGTTAGGAGGTAAACCACGTTCAAAGATGTGCAGGTGATGAAGGTGTTAATATCATAAACCCTGCCAGTGGTATGAGAATTGAACTGGCATATTTTTCTCCTCCTGTCTTTATTAATGGCACATACATTGCAATTATGACATGGATGATAACCTTTAGATTTCTGGAAAAACGATACTCTGTTAGGAGCATCCAAAATGTTGGGAGCAACTTGAAGCTTAAGGGGAGGAACGCCCCTGAAAACTATCTGGGGTCGATCAGGAAGAACCGGACCCAGAAATTTGTCATTTTTCAAAACGCTCCAATGTTTGGAAAAAATCTTCTTAATATCACCAAATTGTTGTGAAAAAGTAGTAACCATGGCAAAATTGTACTTGACATTCGAGGGTGCCTTAACTTTGCTCTGAAGAATAGAGGTCCGATCAATGTTATTTACTTCATCGATTACCGTGTCAAGGTCACTACTTCGATAGCCCTTTTCTATAAATCTCTTCTTCAAAATGTTAGCCTGCAAAATGAAGTCCTCTCTCAAGGTGCAGTTTCGCCTCAAATGAAGAGATTGGCTTTTAGGGACAGATTTTAACCAAGAGGGGTGATGGCAACTACCCTGTCCAATGTAGCCATTGCGATCCGTACTTTTGAAAAAAGTGGACATGTGAAAAGCACCATTCATAACCCGGATGTTTAGATCTAGGAAATTGATGTTATCGGTGCTCATCACAAAATCCAACACAATTCCCAACGAATTGACATTAAGATACTGCATAAAGGAAGTGAGAGACGCCATGTCCCCATCCCATAGGAGGAGGATGTCGTCTATGTAGCGACCCCAAAAGATCAACTCTGGTCTCCTGTTGGTATAGACGACATCCTCCTCCCATTTGGCCATAAAAAGATTGGCCATACTGGGGCGCAAATTTAGCGCCCATAGCAACCCCTCTGCCTTGGAGGTAGTGAGTCCCCCCAAACCAGAAGTAATTATGGGTCATGGCATATCTCAGTAGATCCAAAATGAATTCCTGTTGGGACCTAATCAATTCAGAGTCCCTTCCAAAGAAAGTCTCCACAGCTCCCAGCCCATCAGAATGGGAGATGATGGTGTAGAGGGAGGCCACATCGGCGGTGGCCAAGATGTAGCCATCCCTCCACTCCAAACCCTCAAAAGTTCGGATCACTTGTGCAGAGTCCTTAATATAGGATGGAGTACCAGACACTAAAGGCTGTAGAAATCCATCTATATATTTCCCAATACGTGAAGTGACAGAGTCTAACCCGCTAATGATGGGCCTTCCAGGGGGGTTAATTAAGCTCTTATGCACCTTAGGAAGGAAATACATAACTGACTTTCTGGGAGCCAGCGGAATCAAAAAATCCTTCTCTTTTTTATTTAAAAGGTTATTCACATAACCCTTCTCTACAAGGGATGTGAGTTCCCGTTTATATTTAAAAATGGGATCGTGGTTTAATGGTAAATAGGTTTCAGTATCTGATAATATTCTTTCCATTTCTGAAATATAAGCACTTTTGTCCATCACCACTATCCCTCCCCCCTTGTCGGCAGGACGGACAATGATGTCACTTCTCTCCTTCAGGGATTTTAATCCATCACGAAAGCGAGAGTCCTGATAGTTTCTCTTAATTTTTAATTGGTCAAGATCTTTCAGGACAAGTTCCTTAAAAACTGAAACGGATGGGGGTACAAACCCAGGTGGGTTAAAAAGAGAGGCATTAGCAAGCCCGGAATGTCTCACTCCATTGGTATCCTCCAAAGAAGTAGCAACTTTCTGGGTCAAAAAATATCTTTTAATATTGACCTTACGAATATATTTTTGAATATCCATAAATGCTCCAAATTTATTCAAGGGTTTATCCGGGGAAAATTTCAATCCATGACCCAACACAAATTTTTCATTATCTGTGAGTATCTGCTTACCAAGATTAAAGATGCCGGCATGCCTTACACTCTTTGCCTTTTTCGATCGGCTCCTCTTCCCCCCTCTGGTCCCTCTCCTGGTTCTTCCCCCCTCTTGCCTTTCTGTGGGCCTCTGGGAAAAGAAGAAGAAGAGGGGGCTGACGAGCCTGATGGTCCTAGATGGTGGGAGGGACCCTGATTAGAGGGATATGGTCTCCTGGGTGAATAAGGTCTTGGACTATCCCAACCAGGTTGTTTACGTTCTGGACGTATATTTCTTAGATTAGGGCCAGAGGGATGTTGAACAATGTATCGATAATCAAAATCTTGTTCCTCATAATCATCATACTCCCCCTGGTAATTTTCCAAAGGTGCATATTGATTATATACTGGAAAATCTTCATAATGGTCCCCCCGTGGATAATCACGATAAGCATGTCCTTGATTCCTTGGGTGAGCTCCCTTATTATGAGGGTGCCTATACGGTACAGGCTTATGGTTGTTATTAACAACTCGCCTCCAACTACCTCTAGGTGTATGGGTAGTGTTTGTAGTGGTTGCATTATGATTAATATGCAAAACAGGGGGAACTGGAGGTTTTGGTTGTATGGCAGGCCCAGAGGAACGCCCTACTCCTCCCTCAGTTTGGGACATTCTCTTGACCTGCCATTTAAACACCTGGCTGCTGGTGTAATCCTCCAGATGCCTAGTAAATTTCTTTTTCTTTTTTATCTTCTGATCAAGGTCCTCTTTTTCGAGGACCTTTTTCAGAGATTCAGATTTGCTTTTGTATTCTTCTGAGTCCTTATAAGAGGATAATTTTTCTTTAACCTCCTCGAAAAAGAGGACCTTGATCAGAAGATAAAAAAGAAAAAAGAATTTGATTGAGTGGACTGGTCCTACCTGCAGGCAGTCCTTCAGAAATTTGGCTTCACGGGGACAATCCTGCAAGCTATACTCTCCCTCTACTCCTCGCCCAGTGCTAGAGTAATGACTTCTGGACTACTCTCGGACCTATTCTACATCTCTAATGGGACACGTCAGGGGTGCCCGCTCTCACCCTTGATCTTCGCCCTTGTCATGGAACCCCTGGCCCAATCCATTCGACACAACCCACTCATCTCGGGGATAACGACTGCAGATAAAACTCACAAGATAGGCCTGTACGCTGACGATGTCACCATCTCCCTGACTGACCCTACCAACTCACTCCCTGCTCTCCATCACACTTTAGACGCATTCAGCAAGGCCTCACTATATAAAATCAACTTTTCCAAATCCAGCATGCTCAGTATAAGACTGAACCAAAACACCAAAACTGATATCACCAATGCCACGTCTTTCTCATGGGCCCCCAACTCCATACTCACGTATTTAGGCATACAATTAACCGCACCCTCAACCCACTTACGCTCCAACAACTTTAATAATCTTGTAACCAAACTCCAGAAAACTATACAAGACCTTTGACATACTACTGCCTCTTGGGCAGGTAGAATTGCCCTCGCCAAAATGTATCTTCTACCCCATGTCTTATATACATTCCGGACTCTGCCAATACCCTTCCTAAAACAACAACTACTGCAACTACAATCTATTATCACAACCTTCATATGGGGCGGAAAACGATCACGTCTCAAGAGTAGCACTATGTGCAAACCAGTAACATCTGGAGGGATGGGAGCACCGGACTTAATAGCCTATTACAAAGCGACTATACTTGATCAAGCCAGAGTCTGGTGGAACCCTATGCAACAAACCACCTGGCTTCAAATAGAAGAAGCAGCGCTACTGTCCCACCCTAGACTGACTCTCTGTGCCCTTCTCCTGCAACATTCAGGGACTCATTCATACCTGGACACTATTAATGCTACCATCAGGATATGGAAAGCCACCATACAATCCTCTCGAGGTATACCACTATGCCTGCTCAAGCAAATACCAATGGAAGCCCTGCACATTCTCACACCCAACATCAACATCTCTGACTGGATTAGCAATGGCATCTCCAACATTGGAATCCTGTACCAAGGATCCGCCCTTAAGTCCTTCCAAAAACTCCAAACCGATTACCACATTGGACACACAGATTTTTTCTTATACCTGAGAATACGCTCGATCCTCTCTAAAGTACAATGGACTGATAATTTACTGACATGGCATATGACCACATTCTTCAACCTCAAGACATCTCGACGACGTGGAATCTCCTTTTGCTATAAACTTCTTACTGACACCGGCCCCACTTCAAAGTCACTAACGATGCTACAATGGGAGCAAAAACTGCAATGTTCCTACACTCCCCAACAATGGCATCGCTCGTTACAAGCACCTCTAAAAATATCCAAATGTCTCCTCCACTGGGAAACTGTCCAAAAATTATTCCACAACTGGTACCTTACACCATCTAAACTTGCCCGGATCTACCCAAACTCAACCAATCTCTGCTGGAGAAACTGTGGATTCCCAGGGACCCCACTTCACATATGGTGGGACTGCCCAATCATCACAACATTGTGGACTAAGCTCTCCAAACTCCTCCTTTCCATTCTTCCGGACCCTGTGCCCCTTACACCGCAAATGGTACTATTAGGCCTAGACATGGAACTTTGGCCTCGCTCTTCACGCACGGTTGTCTCCCATGTATTCATTGCAACACGCCTGGCTATTGCCAAGACTTGGAAATCTCCCAACCCCCCCTCTACCACGGAAATAACTGCCCTCTTGAACAACCATTGCCTAATGGAATTTATGCACGCCAAAGCATACTTACAACTCCCTAGATTCCAAAAAAACTGGGACCTTTGGATTAAACACCCTAACTGCATACCCCTCATGAATGACCTTTCACCTAGCTGACTCCCAACACTAGGTGGACCCTCCATTGATGTAATGACTTGAATGCTGCCTGTATAGCTATACAATATTCACTGTTAGTTTTATTACCTGTTACATATGTAAAATCCTCAATAAAATTGAGTTTAAAAAAAAAAAAAAAGAAGAAAAATAAATTTACTAGGGATCTGGAGGATTACACCAGCAGCCAGGTGTTTAAATGGCAGGTCAAGAGAATGTCCCAAACTGAGGGAGGAGTAGGGCGTTCCTCTGGGCCTGCCATACAACCAAAACCTCCTGTTCCTCCTGTTTTGCATATTAATCATAATGCAACCACTACAAACACTACCCATACACCTAGAGGTAGTTGGAGGCGAGTTGTTAATAACAACCACAAGCCTGTACCGTATAGGCACCCTCATAATAAGGGAGCTCACCCAAGGAATCAAGGACATGCTTATCGTGATTATCCACGGGGGGACCATTATGAAGATTTTCCAGTATATAATCAATATGCACCTTTGGAAAATTACCAGGGGGAGTATGATGATTATGAGGAACAAGATTTTGATTATCGATACATTGTTCAACATCCCTCTGGCCCTAATCTAAGAAATATACGTCCAGAACGTAAACAACCTGGTTGGGATAGTCCAAGACCTTATTCACCCAGGAGACCATATCCCTCTAATCAGGGTCCCTCCCACCATCTAGGACCATCAGGCTCGTCAGCCCCCTCTTCTTCTTTTTTTCCCAGAGGCCCACAGAAATGCAAGAGGGGGGAAGAACCAGGAGAGGGACCAGAGGGGGGAGGAGGAGCCGATCGAAAAAGGCAAAGAGTGTAAGGGATGCCGGCATCTTTAATCTTAGTAAGCAGATACTCACAGATAATGAAAAATGTGTATTGGGTCATGGATTGAAACTTGCCCCAGATAAACCCTTGAATAAATTTGGAGCATTTATGGATATTCAAAAATATATTCGTAAGGTCAATATTAAAAGATATTTTTTGACCCAGAAAGTTGCTACTTCTTTGGAGGATACCAATGGAGTGAGACATTCCGGGCTTGCTAATGCCTCTCTTTTTAATCAACCTGGGTTTGTACCCCCATCCGTTTCAGTTTTTAAGGAACTTGTCCTGAAAGATCTTGACCAATTAAAAATTAAGAGAAACTATCAGGACTCTCGCTTTCGTGATGGATTAAAATCCCTGAAGGAGAGAAGTAACATCATTGTCCGTCCTGCCGACAAGGGGGGAGGGATAGTGGTGATGGACAAAAGTGCTTATATTTCAGAAATGGAAAGAATATTATCAGATACTGAAACCTATTTACCATTAAACCACAATCCCATTTTTAAATATAAACGGGAACTCACATCCCTTGTAGAGAAGGGTTATGTGAATAACCTTTTAAATAAAAAAGAGAAGGATTTTTTGATTCCGCTGGCTCCCAGAAAGTCAGTTATGTATTTCCTTCCTAAGGTGCATAAGAGCTTAATTAACCCCCCTGGAAGGCCCATCATTAGCGGGTTAGACTCTGTCACTTCACGTATTGGGAAATATATAGATGGATTTCTACAGCCTTTAGTGTCTGGTACTCCATCCTATATTAAGGACTCTGCACAAGTGATCCGAACTTTTGAGGGTTTGGAGTGGAGGGATGGCTACATCTTGGCCACCGCCGATGTGGCCTCCCTCTACACCATCATCTCCCATTCTGATGGGCTGGGAGCTGTGGAGACTTTCCTTGGAAGGGACTCTGAATTGATTAGGTCCCAACAGGAATTCATTTGGGATCTACTGAGATATGCCATGACCCATAATTACTTCTGGTTTGGGGGGACTCACTACCTCCAAGGCAGAGGGGTTGCTATGGGCGCTAAATTTGCGCCCAGTATGGCCAATCTTTTTATGGCCAAATGGGAGGAGGATGTCATCTATACCAACAGGAGACCAGAGTTGATCTTTTGGGGTCGCTACATAGACGACATCCTCCTCCTATGGGATGGGGACATGGCGTCTCTCACTTCCTTTATGCAGTATCTTAATGTCAATTTGTTGGGAATTGTGTTGGATTTTGTGATAAGCACCGATAACATCAATTTCCTAGATCTAAACATCCGGGTTATGAATGGTGCTTTTCACATGTCCACCTTTTTCAAAAGTACGGATCGCAATGGCTACATTGGACAGGGTAGTTGCCATCACCCCTCTTGGTTAAAATCTGTCCCTAAAAGCCAATTTCTTCGTTTGAGGCGAAACTGCACCTTGAGAGAGGACTTCATTTTGCAGGCTAACATTTGGAAGAAGAGATTTATAGAAAAGGGCTATCGAAGTAGTGACCTTGACACGGTAATCGATGAAGTAAATAACATTGATCGGACCTCTATTCTTCAGAGCAAAGTTAAGGCACCCTCGAATGTCAAGTACAATTTTGCCATGGTTACTACTTTTTCACAACAATTTGGTGATATTAAGAAGATTTTTTCCAAACATTGGAGCGTTTTGAAAAATGACAAATTTCTGGGTCCGGTTCTTCCTGATCGACCCCAGATAGTTTTCAGGGGCGTTCCTCCCCTTAAGCTTCAAGTTGCTCCCAACATTTTGGATGCTCCTAACAGAGTATCGTTTTTCCAGAAATCTAAAGGTTATCATCCATGTCATAATTGCAATGTATGTGCCATTAATAAAGACAGGAGGAGAAAAATATGCCAGTTCAATTCTCATACCACTGGCAGGGTTTATGATATTAACACCTTCATCACCTGCACATCTTTGAACATGGTTTACCTCCTAACTTGTCCTTGCGGCCTTCAGTACGTAGGACGCACTACGCGTGCGATGCATGTTCGTGTTAATGAACATATCACGAACATTAGGAAAGGTTTCCCTAAACACACGGTGTCTAGACACTATCTGGAGTGTCATAAAAAGAATCCTAAAGGTACCACTTTTTTGGCCATTGACCGTTTCAACCCTCATTGGCGGGGTAGTATGTCCAAGCGAGAGATTTCCAGGCTTGAAACTCGCTGGATATTTGATCTTAAATGTTACACCCCTTTCGGCATGAATGTCGATTGGGATGTGAATTGTTTTATTAATAATAGTTAATGTCTGTGTAATGTGGTTCATGCCACTAGTGGGCAGGGTGTGCACACACACACAGTCACATTTTTTTATTTTTTATAGTTTTATTGTTTTTTATATTTTCCCCTTTTTATCCCATTATTTTTTTTCATTAAATTATGTTTCTGGGATTTTAATATTCGAAACACCAAATTGATTGTACAGTACTTTTGTTTGTATATATTTCTTTGGTTGTTTGGAGATGTATATGTGTGATTATGTCATTTGTTCACTAGGGGGCACATTCCCCCTTTTCTCCACATTTGGATATCAGAGATTTTTTGGCGGTTGTGAGCCTCCCCCCCTTTTCCTCCATCCAGCCAGATACTCTCTTTGTGATCCACGTGTGGGGACATACACATATACTTGTTTAGTATTATTTATCAATATCCTATCTACATGAGTAGCTGGTCACACGGCTAATTCAGTTTTGCTCTACCTACATGTCTTTGATGCCATTGGAGAGCGCATCTATCCAATGTCTGCGCTTTACTGACATCACTTCCGGTTTTGGCGATTGAATACGCTAACCGGAAGTGAATGTCTTTCGTGTGTGGAGCGCATTGCCTTATTGTTTGCGCTCCACTGACGTCATTTCCGGTTCTGGCGGCTGGTTCCGCTGACCGGATATGGACGTTAAACCGGAAGTGGATGTCTTTTGTGTGTGGAGCGCATTGTTTCATTGCTTGCGCTCCACTGACGTCAGTTCCGGTTCCGGCGGCTGGCTCCGCGGACCGGATATGGACGTCCACACAATAAGATCTTTCTCCTATTACAATAGGAGTTTTCATCTATTTCCGGGTGATGAAGAGTCAGTTTGTCCCTCCCGGGAATTCCATGTTTATTATCCAATAGTTCCTGTTATTTCTAAGGTAATTATCGCTGTTTGGCGTATTTGCAATGAATTGGAATTTCAATATCAGCTTGTCTGCACTGTGTAGGTGCGGCCAATGTTTGTATTATGTCTCTGATTACTTCAGCTGTTTAGTCATGCTGCTCTGTCATTGGTTAGCATGACTAGTTTTTTAGGTATTTATGTGGGCGTGCTTGTATCATTGGCCACGCCTCTGATGATATCCACATAGGATGAAACATGTCAGGCTGGCCGATGCAAGCACGCAGAGAGCCGCGGAACTGTTATTTTACATGCCTTGATGTTTTCTGCTATTTGTAAGTAGACCACAATAAATGTTTTTGCCTTTTACCTATGGGCTTCACTATGCTGCCTTTTTTTCTCTACATTGGGTAAAATTTACTGGCTGAGATTTGCTCAACATCCTTATTCGCCTGCTGAGATTTGGAAATTTCCTTGATGTTGGTCTTTCCTATGAATACCTGATTTGGAGTTTCTGCTGTCACCGTTTGACCCTCTACATCAGTTGAATACTTATTTCCACTTTCTGGTAAGCAGATTGTGAGCACGTTGGTATGGTGTGCTTTAAAATCCTTTTTTGCACACTGAAGTTTGGTGGTGGGACTACATCATTTTCACGTTTATCCAATATTGATTGGTTTCAATGCTTTGGACTTTTTTCACTATATATTTTTTTATATAGCGCTGCATTTTGGACTTTATTATTTGTGTTTGTCATCTACAGACTGTGCTAGCTGCTATTTATTCATTTACATTACATATACATTTCACTTCACCACTAGCGCAGATATTTTTCACTGTTTATATTATATATATTGTGACAGCAGGAAGGTAAAGTCACCTGGTTGCATCCAGGGGGGTAGATATATTTCGCCCAGATTCAGGCTTTACGCCGACTTATACAACTAGGTGGAGAGTTGTATAAGGCTAGTGGGCTCATGGATGACTCATACCTCTAGGGAGAGTGTGGGGCGTCGTACAGACAGGGAGTTGATGAGGCCAGCTGAAGCTTGTCAGCTAATTTAGGCCTCTATAAGAACTCCCAGCTTCATTAGATGTTAGCTCATGCCTGGAACCAGACCTGTGTGGACTGTCTAGGGAGAGTGAACCCCTGTGCGGTGAGGCAAAGCCTGTGTGGCTATTTGTTTGGACTTTTACTAAACCAGGGACTTAGGGACTAGGACAGCACTAGGCTGATCCCAGTTGTTAGTTAGGAAACCTGTATGTTTAGTCAGAGGTCAACTTGACCAGGATTTATTTTGGTTATGTTTCTTTTGCTTTGCTGTGTTTTGTCACTGTAAATAGAAAATAAACCGCACCTTTTTTGATTTTGAAAACCACAACCTCCGTTTGCTGGGCCTGTTTTGTGTGGGGAGCCCATCCCGGGGGTCACACACACCCGCTGCCGAGCTAACCCCCTCACAATATATATATATATATATATTATGGAAAAATAAAGCTGTGCTGTAAGAACCTAAAAAAGAGTGAATTGTGAAATATACCAAAACATGTGATATGCTGAACCAATATATGTGGTTAATATAAAGTATTCAATTGAAATATGAATAAATTAAAATACATGTCACTCCACAAGTGACTAACTGAATAGCATATACAGTGTAGGTAGAAAAATGAAGAAAAAGTCCATAGGTGATAAATTGAGTTGAAAGATGTCAGTCCACAAGTCACCAGAGAGCATTTAAAGTGATCCGATATACACCAATTTGAACAGTGCACCTCCACCGTACAAAATAAAGGCTTACCAGATAGCACATCTTTTAGTTCCTAAGGAGTGGATCCTTGATTCCAGAAGGACTGGAACAGCTGAGTAAGTTTGACAACAATCACTGCACCACCAGCCTTATAGATTTCTGCTGGAATCACATCAGATCTGGGGGCCTTGCCTCTGGACAGCTAGCTGATGGACTGTAAGGTTCCAGCCTCTGATGGTGTGATGTCCAGGCTGTAGTTGATATCCGCCTGGGGCATTTTGTCAATCGCCCTGTTATTGATGGAAGATGGGCGGTTCAGTACGGATTGGAAGTGCTCAGCCCAATGCTGTAGAATCAGAATCTTCTCAGTAATGAGAGTTGTACCATCTAAGTCCTGAGGGCTGAGGTCCATACAACGATCTGAGGGCTTTGTAGAACCATTTGGCATAGCTTCCATTAGCAAACTTCTGGTGTTCATTCTGGTGAGCACGGTGAAGGCCTGCTTTTCAGCAAGTAGGGTTTTGATCTCTTCATCGTTTTCATCAAATCAATCCTGCCATTTCCTGTGTGAGGGTTCAAGAACCTTTAGTGCAGAAGCGTGCACAATATCCCGGATTTTTTTATCATATGTCATACAATACCTCACAGGTAAATAATTCTGTTTTTTTGCCCACTACTATAAAAGATTTCTGACATTCATTAATCAGTCCACTCTACAAAAAATAGGTAGCTTGCATGGCCATGGAGAATAATGGCTGTACCATCATTTACAGCAACTTGACAGTAATTAAATTACTTCTGACCCAATACAAATATGCTGTATGTTTGTATTAAACCATATAACAAATTATTGTCCTCTTGTAAGATTTTTAATTAAGATCTCAAGTAGAGAGCTATATCCATTCTACCTTAATATGTTTCTAAAAAAAAATCATAAATAAATTAGTGCTCAAAGTATAAAAAGTGATGCGTGTTTAATGCAGGCACATAAAGCTTTGCTCTGTCTTCTGAGGACACGAAGCTCAGGGGAAAATCATGTAAGAGTTTCATTAATGGATGAAGGTGGATTTGAGAAGTTGTCTACTAGAAGAGCACAAGTAAATGAACTAGTAAGATAAGATAAGTTGTTAAGGCTAAGAACAGCATAAATATATAAGAAAATTAATATTGACATTGATTCACTCAAATAGGAAAAATGGGAAAACCGATTTAGGGGGCAAGACAACATTTTGTTTTAATCATTTTAGCTGTGACAAGGCAGGTGACATGGGATATGGAATCACTGCACTTAAGATTGAGCTCTTACAAGAGGATTTCCTGTCAGATCATTATTTTATACTATAAAGGAACAGGAACATGCAGATTATAACTGTAGAGAATGCGTTTTGCTACTGTTGTCCCCAAGAAATTCAGCCAATCAGACTTTGACTATTACTGAATATATAAATTTAAGGCCCAAGCCCTTAACATTGAGATCTGGCCAAACAGCCACTTTTGTGATTCATATACCCTGCCTGTTACCCATTTATAGACTGCTCACTAATATGTGAACCAACATCAACACAACTGAGCAGTCATTCTTGTTCTTTCTCTGTCAGATCTAAACACCTTCCTCTCTTATCCCCAGTGCATGAAATATGTTAGGAATTATAGAAGTGTGTAGAATCCCAAGGTCTGATCAGCACACAAAAGTCACACCACCATTCTTGGCCTAATTTTGGTGTGAAGGAAATCAGGAAGATAATAAATTAGAAGAGGCCATTGAGATACTGACAGGAAAGGTGTCTTATGATTCTATAGTGTGTGTTATGGACTCCAGTAAAAAAGAAATATAAAACAAGTTGATTTTTTTTTTAAGTGGGCTTTACAGAAAACCTGCACTGTACATGTTTACATCCCTACTTGTCAGGGTGTGTAGCAAGCACCTAAAGGTTTCTGTTTTCTTGTGCCTGCCCATGACTGCTCCTGAAGTAGAATTAAAAGATCCAGTACTATGGGGTATAAAAGGACAAGTATCAGACTCCCTGCTTTCCAAATTCCAGTGTTTGATGACTGAGAATCCACTCACAAGATTGGAATGCTGTCACAAGGGTCTACAGTCTACTCAGGGAAGAGTTAGGTAGGGTCCCCAATCATCAACCCATTTTCAAAGTTTAGTTAACTAGCTGAAGCTGTGGTCATAGTTTAAACAGGTTCCTGGTAAAGCTTCAAAAGAGGTTGGAGACATAACAGATTAATAAATCAGTTATTTTGCAATATGATTGTGATTCTGCTGATACTTTGCTACACAAATATTGAGTTTACTGATCTCTGCTTTTTTATTAGTGTTTTGATGGTGCTGGATTTATATTCTATGTTGGAGCTGTGATATGTCACTTTCTACAGGTCCAAAGCCTCTGTAACATTTTTGAGCTAAAAAACGTTGCCATAAATACCAAACATGGACCTAAAGTTTACTCTGATCCTCAAAACATTTTCACTTGTTAACCTAACTTACTACTTATAATTTTTACCTGATATCGATGTATTGCGTATATTCTGTCATACTGTACACATACATATAAAGTAGATAGTAGATGTAAAGTATAATGTGGATCACCTTCCCTGGGAAAAAAGCAGTCTTTCCTTAACCACTTGACAACTGGGCACATAACCCCCTTCCTGCCCAGGCGAAATTTCAGGTTTCAGCGCCGTCACGCTTTGAATGACAATTGCGCGGTCGTGCGACGTGGCTCCCAAACAAAATTGACGTCCCTTTTTTCCCACAAATAGAGCTTTCTTTTGGTGGTCTTTGATCATTTCTGCGGTTTTTATTTTTTGCGCTATAAACAAAAATAGAGCAACAATTTTGAAAAAAAACACAATATTTTTTAATTTTTGCTATAATTAATATCCCATTTTTTTTTTTTAAAACTATTTTTTTCCTCAGTTTAGGCCGATACGTATTCTACATATTTTAGGTCAAAAAAAAAATCGCAATAAGCGTATAGTGATTGGTTTGCGCAAAAGTTATAGCGCCTACAAAATAGGGAATAGAATTATGATTTTTTTTTTATAATTTTTTTATTTATTTTTTTACTAGTAATGGCGTCGATCTCCGATTTTTTTTTTTGCGACTGTGACATTACGGTGGACACATCGGACACTTTTGACACATTTTTGGGACCATTCACATTTATACAGCGAACAGTGCTAAAAATATGCACTGATTACTGTATAAATGTGACTGGCAGGGAAGGGGTTAACCACTAGGGGCGATCAAGGGGTTAATATGTTCCCTGCTAGATGTTCTGACTGTTGGGGGAAGGGGACTGACTGGGGGAGGTGACTGATGGTTGTCCCTATGTACAAGGGACACACCATCCGTCTCCTCTCCATGACAGGACGTGGATCTCTGTGTTTACACACAGAGATCCACGTCCCTGGCTCTGTGACAGCCGATCGCTCGTACCTGGCGGACATCGCGGCCGCCAGGCACGCGCATCGGCACTCGCCTGACACGGCGGGCACAGTTTTTCCCCGATGCGCCCCCGCGGTGGCGCGCATCGCGGGAGTAAATAACAGGACGTCCATAGACGTCCTATCAGCAATTGACGACCGCTTTGCGGACGTCTTTTCCTTATAGCCCGGGCGCGAAGTGGTTAAAGTCTGACTTGTAGCCAGTTTTATTTAAAAGGTTGCATGGAAAACAAACAAAACAAAACAGAAAATACATCTTTGCCATCCAGGCACTAACTAAACAGAAGAGATTCCTAATCTCACAGGTAAAGGGCTTCTCCCAGTCACCAACAAAACAAACGTTGTACAATCCTTTTTCTCTTACAAAGCAATCTTCACATCCATAGCTCTCTCAGGTTTGTCTGCCTGTGTATTTGTCTTGAGTCCCAGGCCAAGAGCAACCTCTTGCGCCAGTCTTTCATTATACCACCTGCTGCTGGTCACAGATTGAAAGAAAAATCTGGTTCGGAACCCACACTTCCAAGGTGTCCTGGAAAACCTGGACCGTATTCCACCTTAGTTTCCCACAAATGAAAGCATGCAAGGCTATGCATAGTGTGTCTCAACCACCTCGCCTTTCATAATGTCACTATATATATATATATATATATATATATATATACACAGTCAGAAATGATAGTGCTCAGGGCTATCAGTGCAAATAACCAAACTATGATATTTACCAATGGTTATAAAAGAGTTATTCCTGGATTTAAAAGGAGTCTGCCCAGTGTATAGCAAGTAATTATCATTTATTGCAAAACTTGGAAGCCATAGGACAACGTAAAATCAATAAAAGCAAGCAGTACCAGTTCCAATGCTCCGGGTTAGGATGAGATCTCATACTTGCGTTCCGGTGAGGAGGCCTGTAGGAAGATGGAGTGACAGCCTGCACAATCATGGTCCAGTTTCATGTACAGGCTCAGCATGCCATGGATGGCAATACAATTGGACACCAGAAGGAAGCCGAAAGAAGCCACTCGGAGCCAGTTTGGACCGCAAGCATGGGTGGTTGCCTTGACAACGCGTTTCACGCACATACGCTTTGTCAAGTCACGAAAAGACTGGCAACTGACATATTTATACAATTGGGATGAGTTAAAAACGAAAGAAGGAGGACAAGTATAGAAGCTGAGTACCAAGTTCTCATCATTGCCCTTACAGATTGAAAATAAACAGATTTAAAAAAAACATTTATAATGTGATCAAATCTTAAACATTAAAAGAATAAAATACAGTTGGATGACAATTCTAAATGATATTACTCCAACAATTCAAGAATCCATAGGATTATATTCCTTCCCCAGGATTTTGTATTATACAAATGCCTTGTAAAAAATAAAAATGAAATGAAAATAAAAATTGAATAAAAAATGAAATTAAAAATAAAAGATAAAAATTCAACCATATCTTTGGTCACTATAATAATAAAAAAAAAATGGGCACTGCGTCCTCTGGACTAAAGAGGAGAGGGACCTTCTGGCTTTGTTATCAGTGCTCAGTTCAAAATCCTTCATCTCTGATGGTTTGGGGGTACATTTGTGCGTATGGAATGGGCAGCTTACACATCTGGAAATATCTATGCTCCCATCCAGACAACGTCTTTTTCAGGCTTGTGTTGGAGACTGCTCTGAACTGACAACTCAACTGGTCCTGGATGGGTATTCGTGTGGGCAAAAATAAAGGAATGCCTTGATCTTTTTCTTTGGACCAGAAGTTACGTCAGTCCAGTCCTCCAAGGCCATAGAGGTGATCAAAGATGATCTACTCTTCGATTACCCCGGGAATAGCCAGCCGCACTGTCGGATTGTGTCTCGGGTGAGTTGCTGGTAACGGTAATCCAGAGAAACACTGGCAAGCCATGGAAGGGGGGATGTCCCCTCCCGCTGCTTCTGAAAGTGTTCCAGTGGCTCATTAAACACTTGGACCACTTTCACAAGAAAGCCAGCTGTTCGCTGAAGAAATAAATACTGCTGGCCATAACCCCAGTAAACCACTTCAAAGCCACAAGATATACCGTATATACTCGAGTATAAGCCGAGATTTTCAGCCCTTTTTTTGGGCTGAAAGTCCCCCCCCTCGGCTTATACTCGAGTCAGCGAAATTTTACATTGTAAATAGTACCTGAAAAAAAGTTGAGAGGCTGCGGCGTCCATCGTTTAAATCCCGCGGTCTCTTCCTGGTCCCTTCCGTGATAGGCGATTCTCAGCAGACACTCTCCGCCTATCACGAACGTTCTCTCATCCTCAGTTTCCCAGCAGACGTCTGTGATTGGCGGAACACCGAACACAGTGTCTGCTGGGATGGGTGAGGATGAGAGAACGTTCGTGATAGGCGGAGAGTGTCTGCTGAGAATCGCCTATCACGGAAGGGACCAGGAAGAGACCGCAGGATTTAAACGATGGACGCCGCAGCCTCTCAACTTTTTTCAGGTACTATTTACAATGTAAAATTTAAACAGTGAGCTAGGGAAGAGTGAGGATAGGAAGAGTGAGGATAGGAACAGTGAGGATAGGAACAGGGAGGATAGGAACAGGGAGGATAGGAACAGGGAGGATAGGAACAGGGAGGATAGGAACAGTGAGGATGGGAACAGTGAGGATGGGAACAGTGAGGATGGGAACAGTGAGGAACAGTGAGGATGGGCACAGTAAGGATGGGAACAGTGAGGCATTGTTGACCCTCGGCTTATACTCGAGTCAGTAAGTTTTTCCAGTTTTTTGTGGTAACATTAGGTACCTCGGCTTATACTCGGGTCGTCTTATACTCGAGTATATACGGTATATATGTATTGCGCTCTTGAAGTGGGTAAAGGACATTTTTTACTGGTAACATCATCAATAGGGACTGGAAGACGTGTTCTGGATGATTTCTTCTTTTGAAGGGATCTAGGCAGAGCTGGGAGGAGAAAGGAATTACCAATTATTTTCCCCATCCATTCGGACTTGATAATGGCAGTGCGGCCTAAACTGAACCTAAAAGTGCCATTAAAGGTACCGGTCACCCTTCACACAGAGACCAGACAGAAGTGACCAGTATTCTTATCAGGATGTGTTGGGATCCCACTATGTGCACAATGAGTTTTAATAAGGTTTAGGGAGCCTAGAGAAGCATTCCTACTGTATACCCTAAAAAGCATTATCTACATGGTTGATCAATTTAATACAGTTTAAAATAAATTTCTCCAAGGTGTAACTTTTCCTTATTCCTGTAATTTTCCTGAATAGATTGTATTTAATTATTATAAAGTGCAATTTCTTTCCAAACTTGGATGCTCATAATGCTCTTTTGTGGTGTTGATTTAATGTGTCAGAAGATTTTTTTTGATCTCTGACCAGACTGTATTTGTAATGAACAGATTTATTCACCCTTTCCATATATTTGTATTGACAAGTGTGGTTGATTCTTTTTCCATGAGAAAGATAAAAGGGGCAGATCCATTTTCCCTGTCAGTGAGACAACTGCCCCTCATCCTGATGTTTTTACTTTCCACATAAAAAGCTATTCTATTCCTAATAGCACTTATAACAGCTAGAATAAAAGAATACATAAATAAACATGCTTTCCTTTGAAAGATGGGTCTATTTTCTACACATTACACTCTAATCTATCACCAGGAAAATATCTCTAAACATTCTGGCATTAATATGATTGCCTGCAAGTCAATATACTCTCTGCATAGAAAGAGGTTTTTAGCATGCTAGTCATGAGCAACCTAAAAGCCCTTTAAAGAAACTACACATTTGTTGAAAAAAAAGTTTACAAGTCTATAAATAACGCATTCTGCTTTTATGAATTGGAGCATAAACTGTAAAACATATAACTTCCACGTTGTAATGCAGGCATTTTTCACCCTTTTTACCAGGGAGATGGAATTCTTATGTTTACTTTTCAAAAGTAGATATAAACTATTGTTATGGCCATTTCATTTAGTAAACAAATGTTGCATTTCTGTTAAAGAGTGCTGGATCTTTTAGTCTTTCATCAAGTTTTGTATAATATGAAAATGGGAACATATATAGGGAATTTGATACAAAGCTATTTATTTCTTAGCTCAAGTGTTTCAGGCAAACTGCTAAGGGCATTGTAGTTTATTCCTGAATGCAATTTATTCTTCTGCAAGTGCCAATATAGGTAAAAGGTTTTTTCCATTTCCAGCTTATTTATTTTACCCAGATTTCTATCTGGATGTTATATGACAAACATGACTACCACCATAACACTTTCACCAAATGATCAACTTACGCTATTTAATATGTAAATGAAGTATAGAAGTCTTTACGGCCTTCCAATTCATTAATGGGTACAAGGGGAAAATAAAGGGGTACAAGGGGAAAATAAAGGAGTACAAGGCCATTTAAGCACTAAAAGAATGCTTCTGAGATTGACTCTATAATTATAAATAAAAATGATTTCTGCCTAGGTGCCTTAAACTAAATTTACATAGCAAAAAAAGAAGAGAGAAACAGTTAATAGAAATTTCACATGTAATCTTTTGGCAGGAGAGGGAATGATTTTACTGTCAACTTTGTTCAGTGTATTCAGAGATGGATTGTTCTTTGAGCTAACTTCAATGAAATATATCTTCAATTTAACAGGATTACAGAAAAATTTCACTGTTATGATTTTATGGCTGCTTTTATGGTATTTAACATGATTATTTCTTTCTTGTTATTATTTCAACAATTCAACAATACAGTATAAAGTATTCTTGTTAAGGTTATTTCAAAAGAAAACAATTGAAACTGACCTTTTATAACATAATCCCATTTTTTTAAGTTAAAAAAGCAAAAAAATAAAACTTAAAAATGACTGCTTTTATAATCTCTAATTTTTCTTAGAAACCAAAGGTCCATGATAACTCTGGTTTGCTAAAATCATTCAAATGTGACACATCATGAATATTTTCGGTAACTGGACTTTTTTCATCGGACAAACCGATCGTGTGTGGGCTCCATCGGCCTTTTTTCCATCGGTATAAAAAAATAAAACCTTTTTTAAATTTTACCGATGGAAAAAAAAACGATAGCAAATTCAGATCGTCTGTGGGGAACTCCATCAGAGAAAAATCCACGCATGCTCAGACTAAATTACAAGACGGGAGAGCTCGTTCTGGTAAAACTATCTTCGTAATGGACATAGCACATTCGTCATGCTGCAAATTTTTTGCATCGTTAAATGTAGCGCTCTTTTCTTCTTTCTAAACGGTTTTCCCCCAAAAAAAAATTGTTGCGGATATTCACACAGAGTTCGGACAAAATTATTTCTTTGAGATCTCATGAATCTTCATATTTTATTTTAAAGGCAGGATTCCAAAAAAAAATTTTTTTTTTGTTGTTTTGAATCACGATCTCCTAAATTTTTTCTGCCCTTTTAATATTTTATAGTGATGTCCATATTTTTTTATGGTCAAGTTATCACAACAACATTATCTCTGATTTTTTTTTCCCTCAAGGAGGTTGGTGTTGGTGTCCCTTGTTAATTACACATTGTATTTATGAAATGTACCTTCCTACTCATAAGAAAAACACATAGGCAACTATTTTAATTAAATCAAATATCCATTTATTCTGGAAAACAAATAAAGATGAAGGGCAACATGTGAGAAATTAGTGGAACATATACAGACTTTGGACCCCAAAGCAGACATGAAGGCAAATAAAATCAATAAGGAGGAGTCCCTCGAATTGGGATCACAATCTGGTCCCCGGATCGCAGAAATCAGGAGCAGAAGCAGATGTCATACATGTCCCCAAGCTGTGCTACTCCAAAAAACTGCATCTTCTGGCAGAGCAGCTTGAAGCCAGGGAATCACTTTCTGGTCTTCCTTGTAGCCTTCCCTCCACGCTTCCCTGAAGTGTTCCCTCCATGCTTCCCTGCAGCGCTCCTTCCACGGCTCCCTCCACGCCCCCTTGCAGGCTGTGGCTCTGGTGGTGAGAATGTGGCAGGAGGAGAAGAAGAAGGATGGGCCAGATCGCAAAGGTGTGTGGCCTCGGTCAACTGGCCCCTCCTTACAGAGGGCACGTTGGCCCTCCCCCACTTTAAGGAGTTTATCGGCCACATAGCACCCATAGGACTTGACTGGGTTGAGGGGGGCCCTCATGATCTCTGCTGCTTCCCTTATTATTTTCAGGGATTCCTCCTCCACCTGAGTCATCCTCCTGGGCCTTTTCGGTTTCACCTGGAGGGGAAGCACCTGTGACTGTGTGCTGCCACTTGGCCTGGGCACCTGCTGCCTGCCACTTGGCCCTGCTTCCTCCTGGCTGCCACTCACCCCTGCCTCCTCCTGGCTGCCACTCACCCCTGCCTCCTCCTGGGTACCAAACTCCAGAGCCTCGTCCTCCTGGCTGACCTCATCCTGCGTATAAAAAAGGGACATAGTTTGAGTTTTTGGTTCATCAATCACACACAATTTCCAGCTCATGACTGTTGCAAATTAAATGTTAATAAATAGAAAAGACTATCATTCTGACCCCAGCATTTTTCATTCTTGTCCCAAACAATTCTGCCCACTATATATAAATATTTATTTTTTTGGTTTATTTTCTTTTTGAATAATAACATCTAGTTCCCAACAATTATTCTAGGACAATAAATATGTTGAAAAATACTATGCCTGACTATAGATGTGAAGATCCGGCTCTTCGAGGTCAGCTAGCTCCTCGGCACCCTCTGCAGGGGTGGAGGGAAGGGTGGAGGGAATGCTGGAGGGAAGGGTGGAGGGAACGCTGGAGGATAAGGGTGGAGGGAAGGCTTGAAAGTGATTCCCTGGCTTCTATCTGGTCATCCAGAAATCGCAGGTGTTTGTAATACCACAACTTGGGGACATGTACTTGGACTGCTGCTGCTCCTGATCTCCGGGATTCGCGGACCTCTTTGTATTGTTTTTTGTAGCTGTTCCTCATATTATTGATTTTATTGTTCATCATGTTATAGTCTGCCTCTGGGATCCAGGTCTTCACATATTCCACAAATTTTTCAATTGTTGCCCTCCTAACCTCACGATTGTGGTATAATGGGTTTTTAAGCTCCCATAAATTGGTGAGCTCTCTATATTTATCTATGAAAGCTCTGAAGATGACAGGATCTTTGAAACTCTGCAAGATAAAACACAAGACAAAAACACTAGGTCAGCCTAAACTGTCCTAATATTATCCCAATCTTGCCCTTTAAAATCATGAATCAGTATAGGCCACTGATGCCCCAACTTTAATTTTTACCTTCGTCAGTGACGTTCGGAACTTCCGGTCCCCCTTACTCCGCACACACGTCGTCGTTATCATTATATTCCCTGTGCATGCTTGAAACTCCGCCCAAGTCGGGCGCCCCTGACGTTCCTGCCCCTGAAGTTCTTCCTCGGATATTCCCCGCCCCTTCTCGTGGGAGACGACATGGCGGTGACACAGCAGGTTCGGGTTTTTTTAACTTCCGATGAGGAAAGCCCGGAGCCGGAAACGTTTCGATCCAGGACAAGATACAAGGCCAATAATATGTCCTTTGCTGAGATGGCGGAGATGGTGGACATCTTGCGGAGGAGAGATTACGATGGGAAGCATGGGCCATACAACACCCCTAATCTCAGGAAGGCCAAAATAATGGGCAAAGTGGTGAGGAGATTATCATAAATTTGGGGTCCGGAGATCCTAGGAGCAGCTCCGTAAAAGGTGGTCTGACCTGAAGCTGAGGGAGCCGGAGCAGTACAGGAAGATCAAAAGAATGCTAGTAAAAAGTACGTTTTTCTCCTGTGTTATTATTAATTGGATTATTATACTTGCATGTTTTGCTCCACATCCTTTGATTGACTGGTTGGATATTTGAAAATGCCCACTTTCAGGGTAGTGGCCAAAATATAATCGTTCATAGTAAACATCAATACTCCTCAAAAGTAGATATTTTGCGCAGATACAGGTAAACCACATTTGGTCATGCCTATTTCTATTAAAACAAGGTTTAGAAACATTGTTGTCTAGATGATATGTTTTGAACTAGAATGTGAAATGCAAACTTGATTCAGTGTAAAAGAGAGGACACTCAGCAGCTGTTTCCACAGCTGTACTCTGGAGCACCTGTGTGGGACACCAGAAAAACCTTTTTAGGGTGTCCCACACAGGTGTTAGAGTGGATACTTTGGGGGTGTCTCCATGTGTGTAACTTGGTCAAAAAAGGTCAGGATTCCAGTTTAGAAATACATTTTAAAACATGTCTTCAGCTTGTAAACTCTGCCAAAAAAGACAATTGTACCCCACTTCCAAGCAATGTTTTATATTCCTATTTCTGACCTCAAATATCTGTGTGATAAGTATACGTTTTGTTTCATTCTCATAGGGGAGTGGAGACTTGGAGCACACCACTCTGGGGAGGCCAGGAACCCCAAACCTCGGAAAGAACTGAGGGAACCCCAACCTCAGAAAGAAGGGGACCAGAGAGAACCCCAACCTCAGGATGTGGAGGAAGAAGAGGTGGAGGAAGGAGATGTGGAGGAAGTGTGCGAGATTGTCACCACAACAGGTCAGTGCCATACACCACATATTCAGGGAATAGATGCATGCAGGCATGCATATTTTTAAAACATGCGTTTTTTGTTTTTTTTAGGTGATGTGCTGCTTGTGGAATATCAATCTCCTCCTTTCTCCAGTGGGAGCGCACAAATCATAATACAGAATCTCATGGTTATGAGTCAAGAAATCGACGTTATAACGCATAAACTGTATTATTAAAAACATGATTGATGTTTTGGGGAGAGTATAAAGATGTTTTTCTTGCCACCATTTCAAGTTTTTTTTGCCTAAAAGTTTCTACATTTTTGTGTGATTTAACAAGCCAAATTTGGTAGATGCACACAGTGTGTCAACATGTGCTATCTCCCATCAGGGAAAATCAATGGACGTGTTTGGAGGGTGCAACCCCTTCCTCGCAACTCAAGTAGGTGAGAGGAAGGGTTTGCACCCCCAAAACACGTCCATTGATCCCCCATGATGGGAGATAGCACATGTTGACATTTGGCATGGGATCAGGAGGAAAATCCCCATTCTGACGCTCAATTTGTGTGCATCTTCCAAATTTGCCTTGTTCAGGGGTGACATCACCCCATCTCATGAAGGCAACAGCAACACATTTTTGAAATACTATATAATGTCTGATATTGCCTTCATTTTTTCTATAAGGTTGAACTTTGCAAGCTCCATTGTTTTTATATATATATTTTTTTTTTACATGCGTGTTTATGCAAAACCAAAACCTTTTGGGGGGGGGGGGACACTGTTTAGAATGTCCCCAAAAAATTTATAACGCACAAGTTGTGCAGAGTAAAAATATTTTTCTACTCAAAAATGTGTGGCTTCTTCTTTCTATGCTCAATACCATTTTGAAAAATATGTTCTTGTTTACCGTGACAATTGTGGTTATTTACTAAAGACAAAGCCACTTGGCACTACAAGTGTACTAGGAAAACCTGGGAGACAGATTCAAGAAACACAAGCAATAATGAGAAATCAAGTTTTTTACAGATTTTACTTTTTTTATTTTTAAAAGTTATAAAATCAGAGATTGTCTGGCATAGCAATGCCCCCCCCCCCCACCCGTAAAGTAATCAACATATTTATCCCGCACTTCACGGGCACTTTGGGGGGCCAAGCCAATACGGCCAGTATCCATGACCAGCCAACCGGTTTAAAGCCATGTTGGAAGTATGTTCTCATCATAGAGCTCGTGCTGCGTATGCGCTTGGAGTTGCGGTTAATACTTTGACCCAAGCTCAGTCCATGAACAGGGTGAAGAGGAGTTCATATGCCAAGAATTGGTTGTTCCAGCGGGACCAATTCTGTCATATGCCACTGCTGCGGGAAATCCGGGAGAATAATCCTGATGACTACAGGAACTATCTCCGGAGGACGGACCCCGTTTTTCACTGTCTATTGGATTTGGTGTCCCCCTATATCAGGAGGCAGGACACTGTGATGCGTCAGGCCATCACTGCCGAGCAGAGGCTCATCGCCACCTTGAGATACCTGGAGACTGGGAGAAGCCTGCAGGACCTCAAGTCATGCCTGCATATGTAAATGGTGTTCAAACCACACTTGTGAGGTATCACTGCAATCGTTAGAGCGAAATAAATACTGTATTTATTGGCGTATAACACTCACTTTTTTACCCTGAAAATAGAGGGTAAACTGTGCCTGCGTGTTATACGGAGGGGCTGTGGAAAGTTTTTTTCCTGAAACTTCCCTCTTAAAGTTAGGGTGCGTGTTATACGCCTGTGCGTGTTATACGCCGATAAATATGGTAATTCTCTCCTCTGTAACTCTAAACAGTTAACCTGTAAAAAAAAATTTAAGCATCGCCTATGACATATAAGTACCATAGTTTTTCGTCATTCTACGCGCAAGCATGTTAGGTATCTATTTATTTAGAATAACATCTTTTACATTATACAAAAAAAGTGGGCTAACTTTACAGTTTTTTTTAATTAAAGTGTATTTCTTCCAAAAAAATTGCACAAATAAAGTGACATAAAATATTGCAACCACCACCATTTTATTTTCTAGGGTCTCTGCTAAAAATATATATATATAATGTTTGGGGGGTTCTAAATAATTTTCTAGCAAAAAACACTGATCTTTACTTGTAAACAACAAATGTCAGAAAAAGGCCTGGTCTTAAAGTAGTTAAATCAGGCAAGGAATGTGTCTATCTCAGTGTGCTCAATTGTGGCTGGGTTGCATTTTGCGCCTGAATGGAGGGCTTCAGTAAGTTTTTAAAGCAGGTTTATGATCCGATATAGTCAAAGCTTACTTGGGATGTGGCTGTTGCATCAGGCACCAGAACCAGAGATCTCCATTAGCTAGATTTTTTACTTTATAGTCTTGCAAATTAAATTGAAGTAAAAGACAGAAAACCAAGAGTGTTTCAAGTCATCTATCCTTAAATCTATAAGGAATGTATATTAACTTTGCAATTCCAATTCTTTTGAAGGCAAATTGACAAGATGTTTATTTGTACATGATTGGGCGATAAAAGTGAACACACAACATCACCTTATTCAGTAAGTCAAATAATAACTAATGTTGCAAAGTGAAAGCTCTCTACTCTTTTAGTAAATCAATTCCATTGGGGCAGAGAAAATGTTTCTATACTGGTCTATTTATAAATCTTTTCACACAGCTTTCATCCAATACTTATACTTTTCTCTAACTGGATTCAAATGGAGAAATGTAATAATCCTGATTGAAAACATTTATAAATAGGTCCCTTCGTTTAGTGAATAAAGTAAAGCTACATTTACTTCAGCCATAAAACCATTCTCAAAGGGAAAAAAATGAATATATTTCTTTCTTGTTGGGTATTCAAACGTAGCATAGCTTCACAATAAGATAACACCTCATTTAATTTACACAGTAAGGCCCCATGCACACGAGATGCTGTTATTTGCTGTTAAACACGCGTTCAGAGGCAGTTGGACGCTTTTTTCAACTGCCCCTGAACCCATTCAATGTTATCCTATGTGTCCATGCACACACTCTTGTTTTTTGGTGTTTATAAGCAGTTGCGTTTAACCTCGTTTTTCCAGAAGCAAAAAAATGGGTTCAGACGCAAAAGTTTTCCACGTTTCAGACGCGAAACGCCGTTAAACGTGGCAACCGCGTTCAGCCGCGTTTGCGTTTATAAGCGTTTTTAAAGGAACCCTATTTTTTTGACCAGAAAATAAAGAAATATGATGTCAAACCCTAAAAAACATGAAAAAAAATAGTTTAAAATGTTGTAATTATTTCTGATAATTCATAGAGCATATATACTCCTTGATGCAATGCTATACACCACTAGCATTGATGTTAACCAAATTTTCATTGTAATTTGTCGGGGTAAGTACGCAGCTGTACATACATGTTGGTGAAATATCCAACGGACATTCGCTGTGCCATCAACGGATGGGTCCAATATTGACGAGCTCTGACTCTGGACCTCTCACGCAACTTGCGACGACGTTGCAACCTCATCACGAGCAATGTCAGGAGTATTTCCTGACATATGTTCAGTATGGGATCCATTTTAAATCACAGAAAGAGAGGGATATGCAAGTACAACTGCTCTCTCTGCTGCTGCTGCTCAGTCTGATCAAAAAGGCAGAAATAGTTAAAATAACATGCTTTCTGAGCATGGGGAGTGTCCTATGATGTTATGTTTGAAACGCTTATAAACGCAATTGCCGCTAAACGTGACGTGCAAACGCGCGTTTATAAACGCCGGTTTTTGCGTTTAAAAACGTGTGCTCGGCATAGTTAGCACTGGCGTCTCGTGTGCATGGGGCCTAAAAATTCACTTTGCTAAATCAACATTCCCTTCAACCTCAAATCAAGCATTGTAAGACCGAGTAGTAAAACTCTACTGCCAAGCAGGAGCAAAGGTTGTCTCTGTAATGATTAAAATATAGTTGTCCTCATGTATATATTTTCAAACAATACATAGAAAAAAAAGGACACTCTATAAAAAGATGTCTGCATTCAAAAAAAATCTCAATGAGTCTATGAACAGGCATATTCTCTCATGTGTTACATGCACAGTACACCATGGATTATACAAATCAAACTGCAGTTGAAAATGAAAACGGCTTCCCTCTTCAATATTTTCTTAAATATTTGTTCCCAGATGGCAACCTCATTAAGTCTATATAGTGTTCTTGTAGCAGATTAATATATCCTTAATAACAATATTGTTTAAAGTGTAAGTAAACCCAACTATTGTTTTCAGCCAAGGGAGCTGCCATCTTTGCCTCTGTTTAATCTAAAACTGCCATGATGCTGCACATGTGATCAGTTATGACACCAGCCATTGGATGGTTTAACAGTTTGGTTGAGAGCACAACCAATGGGAGTGTTACATTTCCGGCCCCTTCCCGGCAATGAAACTGTTTTATGGATGGGTTTACTTCCGCTTTAAAGATTGGAGTATAGATGTTTCATGGGAGAGTCTTAGATTTCACACAACTTTCACCCAAGATGCATTTATTTTCTAAAGCAGTGGTTCTCAACTCCTGTCCTCAGGGCCCACTAACAGGCCAGGTTTGCAAGATAACTGAAATACATCACAGGTGATACCATTTGCTGCTCAATGATTGCAGTTTTCTAGTCTGCATCTCCTCAAAGTAATACTTAAAATCCGGCCTGTTAGTGGGTCCCGAGGACTGGAGTTGAGAACCACTGTTCTAAAGGAATCATATAGGGAAAATGGGTGTAAATGTTGTGTTAATCCTGGGTGAAAACATTAATACATATAACCCTTCTTCTGCAATAAAATAAGAATTATACTTTGTTCTTAATATGCATTTACAAGGTTTTACAAGACATATATGCCAATTCCAGCATGTGGAATATCCTCATTAACCACTTGCCGACCAGCGCACGCACTTTTAAGTCGACAGAATGGCACGGACAGGCAAATGGGTGTACAGGTATGTCCCTTTAAATTTGCCGCCGTGTGGTCACGTGCGCGACCCTGCCGTGAGCTCCGTGACCGTGCCCGCGGAACCCGACGACCCGATATCCCATGATCGTGTGATGGAGCTGAAGAACGGGGAGATGTCAGTGTAAACACAACATTTTCCTGTTCTTCCTAGTGACATGTCACTGATCGTCTGTTCCCTCTCATGGCGAGGGGCGATCAGTGACGTGTCACTCGTAGCCACGCCCCCTAACAGTTAGAATCACTCCCTAGGACACGCTTAACCCCTTCACCGCCACTCACATTTACACAGTAACCAGTGCATTTTTATAGCACTGATCGCTGTATAGATGTGAATGGTCCCAAAATAGCGCCAAAAGTGTCCGATGTGTCCGCCATAATGTCGCAGTCAAGATAAAAATTGCTGATCGCCGCCATTACTAGTAAAAAAAAAATAATAAAAATGCCATAAAACTATTGCCGCGTATACACGACCGTTTTTAATGTCATTGAAAAAAAAATAGGATTTTTGTACTCACCGTAAAATCCATTTCTCTGACGTCCATGGACTGACACAGCTGGATACTGTAAACGTGTGGATATATGTCCCTGCTTGCAGGAGAAGATCTAGGCAGAATGCTAGATGTTAAAACATTCTAGAACAAACCAGAGCTGAACAGCCCCGCCCAGGGGGGCGGTCCCTCCGGACATTACCCTCCCACCTGCAGCTAGCAGACCTCAGTTCATAACAAAGCAGTACAAACCTTAAAAGGAAGGGTGGGTGCTGTGTCAGTCCATGGACGTCAGAGAAATGGATTTTACGGTGAGTACAAAAATCCTATTTTCTCTTATCGTCCATGGACTGACACAGCTGGATACTGTAAACGTGTGGGACGTCCCAAAGCAGTATCAGAAGGGTGGGAGCGGTAGCAAAGGAACAACCAATACTTCACTCCAAACAAGCAGAGCTCCTCAGCGGAGGAGTTGCGACATTAAACAGCGGCCTGCAATGCTTTGCGGCCGAAGGGAGCATCCACAGATGCAGCCACATCAACCTTATAAAATCTTGAAAAGATATGAACGGATGACCAGGTCGTCGCCTTGCACACTTGTGCAACCGACGCTTGATGTTGGAAGGCCCGGGAAGCACCAATTGCCTTGGTGGAATGCACCGCAACCGGAAAGGGAGGCACCCGCCCCTTAAGGGCATAGGCCTGTATGACGGTCTGCCTGATCCACCTAAAGACGGTGGCAGACGACACCGCTCGGCCCTGTTTTGGACCAGACACAGATTTCCAAATGGAAACAGTAGCAGACAGGTACACTCGTAAGGCTTGTACCCATCTTAATGTATGAAGCGCAAACTCTCAGGGATGCGAAGGGTGAGGACACAAGGATGGAAGAACAATGTCCTTCTTAAGGTGAAAGGCCGAGACCATCCTTAGAAAAGAAGGATGGTCATGGGCGCAACACCAACCGAAGCAATGGCCACTAAGGCCAACTTCCGGGACAAGGTCAAGAGAGGAATCTCTCTGATATTCTCAAAGGGATATTCTTGGAGAACCAAGATGCATCAAAATCAGATCCCAAGTAGGGAGAGGAGGCTTGACAGGGGGATCACATGGTGAACCCCCTGCACAAAAGGTGCTAATCAAGGAATGGCCCGGTAGCGGTCGTTGAAAAAGACAGCCCGGGCCGAAATCCGACCCTCAAAAAAGGTATGCAAGGCCAGCTTTTGGGTCACACCACGCTGTAAGAATAGCAAAATCCTGGGAACGGGATACATCCGAGGATGCCACTCAAGTTCCTCGCACATAGCGATGTAAGCTTTCCAGGTACGGTGAGATATCTTTCTGGAGGAAGATTCCCGTGTCAACAACATAGAAGAGATGACCGAATACGAGAGAACTCGGTCCTTCAGTACCTGGCTTTAAACAGCCATGCCATTAAAGCCAAGGACTGTAAAGCAGGATGAAGTATGGGATCATGAGACAGAAGGTCCACCCCAATAGGCCAGGAATGTCTGCGACTAGCCGAAGTAGATCGGCGTACCAATGTCGCCGTTCCGGAGCACTGGAATGGCCTCAGCCCCTACTCTGCGAAGCTGGCGAGGCAACAACAGTAGCGGAGGGTAAGCATACATCAGGCGATACTGCCCCCACGGGCATCCAACGCGTTTGACGCATCCGCCCAGGGGTCCCTGGACCTGACCACGATCTTGCCACCTTGCGAGTGAGTCGAGAGGCCACAAGGTCCACTTCCAGTGCCCCACCTCCGGTAAAGAAGGTGGAAACACCACCGGATGCAAGGACCCTTTGTCTGCAATGCACGCGGCTGACAGGACCGTCTTGCAGCGAGATGTATGAAAATCCCAAAGAGACTCCGCAATGTATCGGAGAAGGGAGGCCCCAGTGTACAGGGTGCCTCAAATGTTGGCCAATAAAGGCAACTTGACAGAACTTCCCTAGAAACTCGGTCAGAGGACTAGTACCTCAGCCTCCACAGGTGGCACAAACCCACCCCGGGCACAGAGACCCTAAAGGCTAAAGCAGATGTAGTGCACCTGCTAGACGACTGATGGATGAAGCAGAGGCTTTTGCCCAGTCATTGAGCTACAAAAAATGCCAGAGACGCAGCCACTAACGGGCGTAACGCTAACCCCAGCCTGGCGAACACAGTCCAAGCCAGCGCTTCTGATCACCACTGAAAGCAGGTGGAAAGTGATACCCCTGAAACCAGGGATCCTTGTGACAATGCTCCATCCAGCAGCTACCCATGGAAAGGTGCTGATTGTGCAAACACATAGTTTATACTATGTATTGCGTCAAACGCACAAATGGAGAGTGTGGGAGGAAACCCACCCAGCCACAAAGAGCATAATACCACCACATACGGCGTATGTAGTTTAGTATTTGTGGATAAACCTATTAAACACGTATATACTGTGCCAGCAACGAAGGCGCGCACATCATCGGGGCCTGGACGTAAACCAGCCACGCAGATTGCGTACACAACCGTGTAGGTATGTTAGCCTGCGAATAAACAAATTGCACATGTTTATACTGTGCATAGCGCTGAGAATGCGCACACTATTGGAACGCAGGGGAGAAACCTGAGCACCCGGATGAAACCCATGCAGACTGCATACGCATACCGTGTATGGTATTATAGTATGTGTGCTACACATTTTGCACAAGCCCATGTGTGCATAGCACCGAACATGTCTATACTGTGCAGAGAGCTGAAGCGCACATACCATGAGAGTGCGGGAGGACACCGGAGCCCCCGCCAACCCAGAGAGTATAATACATACATATACTGTGAATGTATCTGGAGTCGTGCATAAACATATTTTGTACGTTTATATCATGTATGGCACTGAAACACAGCATTGGAACGTGGGGACAGCCACGCAGACACAGAGACCAATAACACATACATACACTGTGAATGTATGCAGTGTAGAGGTATAGGATGAGTTTAAATTATGGCGCAGAGGCGCATAATCGTCTCTGTATCATTCCAACCTGCTTGACTGTGCTGCCGAAGCAGCATGCAGGTAACAGGTAACCTCTGATCCTCAGACCGTGTGTGTCTGTCAGAGCTCAAATCATTCCCCAGGAAATGGCGGGAAATGTTACCTCAGGTATCACACAGAAGGCTCACAGGGACTAGATACATAAATGAATAAAGTCCTCCCTCATCCATGCTGCTCTTGAGGCAGCGTGAGGAAAACAGTGAGGAAAATGTGTAAAAGAAAAGCTTGTCACAGCAAGTCCAGCCTGAGAGTGTTTCTCACATCATCAATGAGATCACTTACAAGCGCCCTGTCATTCACTGACACAGAACTGGAGTCTTCCTCACAAGGGAATGTCCTGTTCATAAACATTAAATATTCAGAGGTAGGGTCCTGAGCATAGTAGCTAGGCCCATATCTGACTCAGAGCACCCCTTCAGTAAAGATTTTTGTGGGGGGGAGGGGGCTTATAGCTCCTTTTGCTCACACACCGCTTCCATTCTGACAGGAATAATTCCAGGACTGCTGACAACTGGTCCATAAGGACCGCAGGTGCAGGAAACATATGAACATGTTTAACTGTGCAGCACTGCCAGTTGCCCCAGGCAAGTGTGGAGAGCAGGTGCATCAGACTCCATAACGCCACCCTCTGAGACCTTATACACTATACAGTGAATATACAGTCCACCCCACTGGCTACGCTGAGGCTGAGGAGGGGATACCCGGGAGGACCCACCAACCCTTAAGGACCGCTCAGTCTGTGAGGAGATTGTGAGGGGATTCGCCGCCAGAAATAAATGCACGGCGGCCGCCGAGATGGCCGCCGAGCGCGAAATTCAAAGCTCTAATGTGCGCCAATGGCGCACGCAAAAATCACCTCACACACCAGAAAAGACTGCAGACATGAGCGCCCAGCCAGGCCAGAGTGACCCCCAAGCACCCCACAGCACAGCACCAGTACAGGGTGCAGAGAGCAGCATAACAGGGGGGAGACAGGGAGAAACCCCCACACACAGAAACACAGCCAGCATGTACTCACCTGCAGTAGGAGAGACTACTTACCCGTCCCTTTCAGGGACCCACTGGCTTGTTTCAGACAGACCTATCACAGAGTCGTACTGCGTAGCTGTCGGCCCGGTCCACCGCGAGAGATACAGTCAGTCAAGTACTGTTCAATCTTGAGAGGACCGCGGGAGCATGAAAGCAACCCGGCCACCCCTAGAGTCATGGGGTATGTCGTGAACTGAGTCTCACGCACACAAGGCGAGGATCAGCATGCTCGATGGTCGGACAGGGAAGACTACGAGGATACTAGTGTACCCAACCTGTTGCCCAGCCGACAGTTGATTGAAGGTCTCAAAAATAAAATAATAAAATTTCCAAAGGAATAAAATTTAAAAGTAAAATCTTCCAGGAGACTGGCTCCTGAGAGAGCCACGTCTTCTCCTTCTGCTAGGCAGAAAAAAACTGAGGTCTGCTAGCTGCAGGTGGGAGGGTAATGTCTGGAGGGACCGCCCCCCTGGGCGGGGCTGTTCAGCTCTGGTTTGTTCTAGAATGTTTTAACATATAACATTCTGCCTAGATCTTCTCCTGCGAGCAGGGACATATACCCACACGTTTACAGTATCCAGCTGTGTCAGTCCATGGACGATAAGAGAAACAACGTTTTTCTCGAAGTGATTCTTCTCAAGCCTGCCTTGCCTACACACGATCATGAAAAAAATGCTCGAGCAAAGCGCGGTGACGTACGAAATGTACGACGGCACTATAAAGGGGAAGTTCCATTCGGATGGCGCCACCCTTTGGGCTGCTTTTGCTGATCCTTGTGTTAGTAAAGTTTGGTGAGAGACGATTCGCGCTTTTCAGCCTCGTGCTCTTCAGTCCATTACAGCGTGACAGATGTGCCATATCCATTACGAACGCTAGTTTTACCAGAATGAGCGCTCCCGTCTCATCACTTGCTTCTGAGCATGCGCTTTTTTTTTCACGTGAAAAACAACGAGAAAACGTTTTTTTTTTTTTAAAAAGATTCCAAATTTTTATTGCCCATTTTTTACGTCATGAAAAATGCTCTGGAGCCCACACACGATCGTTTTTAATGACCAAATAAAAAAACTGCATTTTTCTCATCATGAAAAACGGTTGTGTGTATGCGGCATATCCCCTATTTTGTTGACACTATAACTTTTTTGCAAACCAATCAAACGCTTATTGTGATTTTTTTTAACAAAAATATGTAGAAGAATACGTATCGGCCTAAACTGAGGAAAACATTTTGTTTTATATATATTTTTTGAGGATATTTATTATAGCAAAAAGTTAAAAATATTGAATTTTTTTCAAAATTGTCACTCTATTTTTGTTTATAGCGCAAAAAATATAAACCGTAGAGGTGATCAAATACTACCAAAAGAAAGCTCCATTTGTGGAAAAAAAAGGACATCAATTTTGTTTGGGAGCCACGTCGCACAACCGCGCAATTGTCAGTTAAAGCGACGCAGTGCCGAATCGCAAAAAGTGCTCTGGTCTTTGGCCAGCGAAATGGTCCGGTGCTTAAGTGGTTAAGGATTAATACAGTAAATACAATATACACAGTAAGTACTAAAAATAAAAAAAAATGTTTTCTTTAAATCATCACGGTTTAAAAGATCTCATTCAGGCCCTTTTCACACTGAGGAGTTTTTCCAGGCGTTTTGCGCTAAAAATAGCGCCTGAAAAACTCCTGCCCCCGCAGTCTCAATGTGAAAGCCAGAGTGCTTTCACACTGAGGCCATGCGCTGGCAGGATGAGAAAAAAAGTCCTGCAAGCAGCATCTTTGAGGCGGTGAAGGAGCGGTGTGTATACCGCTCCTTTACCGCTGCTGCCCATTGAAATCAATGGGACAGCGCGGCTATACCGCCAGCAAAGCGCCTCTGCAGAGGCACTTTGCAGTGGTTTTTAACCCCTTCTCGGCCGCTAGCGGGGGTTAAAACTGCACCGCTAGCGGCCAAATAGCGCCGCAAAAACAACGGTATAGCGGCGCTAAAAATATCCAGCGCTTCAGTGTGAAAGCGGCCTTACACTATGATGCTAGGAATTGCTCCTTTGTGTGTTTTGTTTTTTTTGTTGCACATTGTCATGTTCTGAGGATCATCAAAACAATACTCAAAAACCATGTTACAAAAGCTCAGTTCATAAAACAGTGAAACTTATTGGATTTATGTTGTAAAGCGCTGCATAAACCGTTGGTGGTATATAAATACTGTATAATAATAATATTTTATAAAACTTAATTGAAAATCTGCACTTAGGATACAATAGTGCAAAATCAGCAGCTAAACACTATACCCTGATACCAGGCATTCAACATAAGATAAATCAAAACAGTTCAGCACTTATATACAGTAAATAAAAATGTTCTCGAAGAATGTGATATCAACTATCCCTGATACTCATAAATAAGTGATAAATGTTTATAGTACAATATAGTGGATGTGTAACTACAAGTATAAAAGAAACTGTGACTAACAACGTCCTAAGAAGAAAAAAAACGTGTAATCAGTTAAGTTGCCAGTCCCACATGCCATGATGGAAATTAAAGCTTCTTAAAATAGCCAAAGTAACACCATCCACTATCATGCAAGGCTTACCAGAATACTTGTGACTCTGATAAGAGTGGTCAATAAATGTGTATTTACAGCAATAAAACCAGCATCGTGGAAAAGGGGTAATCTTCACAGAAAAGCCCAGAGAATACATTTAAAGGGGGTAAAGCAAAACCTCCTCTATGGTTAGTAATGGCTTGAATCTGGCTCAATCAGATAAAATCAAGGTGTGTTGCAGGGAACATGTAATAATGAAATTTCTCCACATAGTGTAAAACCGCAAACCGCACAGTTTAATGATTAAAATTGCCATTACATCATGACCAGACAGACATGTACACAAATACGTGACGTCAATAGAGGCACACACACATTCTGGACCACACTCTTAAATAAGGGAAGAGACCAGGGAGGATCACTACTATTGGGTGAGGAACCACCAGGGGCAAATACCAAACACCTGGGTCCTATTAGGCATCATTACGAACAAACTTCTTATATTCTATAGCACCATCTTGTGGTAAGAAAGGAGAAGGCCGCTAGGGTGGAAAAGAATGACAAATCTCAGGAACTCCAGGCTCATGAACTTAGATGTGCAAAATCTAATGCTGATTCACCCTCTCCCTCTACTGTGGTTGAGTTACAGAAGGCTAGATGGGAATTACTGGTTCATTTCCAGGGCCTCACTCAATGTGTGTTTAAAAATAGGGCGGAGAAATTATTTGAGAAAGGAGACAAAAATGGAAAGTTATTGGCCATCCTGACAGTAGATTCCCGGGCACATACAGTGGTACCATGTATCCGCTCATTAGAAGGCAATTTGGTAAAAGATAGAGAGGGTATCATGAAGGAGTTTGTCTCCTTCTATTCAGGATTATACTCTTCTATCCCACCATATGACCTCAAGGTTTTGACGGACATGCTGGACTCCCTCCATATCCCGGTGTTGCCAGAGGAGGTGGCTGATAGTCTTGAGGCACCCTTTACGGAAAAAGAATTGGCAACTGCAGTTGCCTCCTTCCCTAATGGTAAATCGCCGGGCCCTGATGGGATTCCTGCAGAGTGGTACAAAACTTATCTGGAGCTGCTGTCATCTAGGCTTTTGCGACTCTATGGGGATTGTCTTGATGCTGAGACCCTTCCGGTATCATTTTATGAGGCTCATGTTGTGCTGCTGCCCAAGCCAGACAAGGATCCTCTTTCCTGCTCCTCTTACCGGCCCATAGCACTGCTCAACATGGACCTCAAAATACTTACCAAGATGATCGCCAACAGATTAATGAAAATACTTGACCACTTGATTTCGCCAGACCAAACGGGGTTCATGCCTAAAAAAGCCACGGACATTAACATCCGGAGGGTATATACTCATACTCAACTGACCGCTGAAAGTTCGTCGGGGGGAGCTCTGGTGTTTTTTGACCTGGAGAAGGCTTTCGACTCCATTGATTGGAGGTACATGTCAACTGTGCTGCAACATATGGGATTTGGCCCCACGTTCCTTAAGTGGATATCGCTGCTCTACGACCATCCAGTAGCTGCCCTCCGCCTTAATGGCGGGGTATCGGAAGCCTTCCCGGTGTCCAGGGGCACCAGACAGGGGTGTCCCCTTTCACCGGGGCTATTTGCACTGGTTATGGAGCCCCTCGCAATTGCGTTGCGCTCGTCCCCCCAAATTCAGGGGATCAGCGTGGGTACTCTGACTGAAACAACAGCCCTTTATGCAGACGACCTGGTACTGTTTATTCGTGACACGGGACCTTCCCTGCAGGCAGCACTGTCGCTCCTAGGTAATTTTACTGAGGTCTCTGGCCTCAAGGTTAATTGGACTAAGTCCAAAATACTTTCCCTGCGTTCCCATCCCATGTCTGGGCCGGCAGACCCTGATAATCCCCTACAGTGGGTCACTCAAATTAAATACTTAGGACTCACGATAACCAACTCAGTCACGGACTTCATAGGTCTCAACGTTTCACCGCTGCTGGCCATTCTTAAAAAGAAACTACATGCTTGGAAAAACCTCCCTTTGTCACTTATTGGGAGGATAAATTTAATTAAAATGAAAATTTTACCCTTATTCTTGTATGTCCTTAGAAACTCCCCAGTATGGATCCCCAAATCGATTTTTAAATTAATTGATAGCTTGCTCTCCTCCTTTTTGTGGCACGGGGGGATCCCACGCCTGAGATTGGCCATACTACAGCAGCCCTGGGGGGAAGGGGGCTTAGCGGTGCCAAATTTTTATAAATATTTCCTTGCTGGCCAGTTGACAGTGGCTCGCCGCTGGCTAACTACCCCCACAGATGATGCCTCGGTATCGCTGGAAGCTGCCTGTGTGGGATCGTACGAGGCGCTGTCCCTCTTGGTATACAGAGGACCGAAGGCTCCATACTTGCTCACTTCTTCCATGCGCTCAGTTATCAAGGCATGGTCCGTGGCTCAGGGGCTCAGGCCCTCCGGGCCCAGCAGATTTTCCCCTAATCTACCCCTATGGAGAAATCCAAACTTAACGCATTTCTTCGACTACACAGACCCGGTAGTCTGGACTAAATTTGGGATTAAAACTTTGCACCACATAGTGTCGAATGGCTCTCTGATGACTTTTGATGACCTGAAAGAGCGGTATGGTCTACCAAACTCACACTTCTTTAGATATATTCAACTAAGACATGCTTTTTGCTCTCAATTCGGTGGGGATCCTCTTGACCTTGACCCCAGTGACTTAGAACTACTGACACGCAGCGACTCTTTGTCTAAGCCGGTCTCCAGACTGTACAGGGACCTTTTTCCTGACACGGTCATGTTGATGGGGGCTTGCAGGCTGGCCTGGGAGGTGGAGGCCCCTGGATTGGATGGAGATGATTGGGATGATATTTGGGGGGCACCATTCCGGTGTCTCATCTCTACTAGGGATCGTCTGATCCTATATAAATTTTTGCACAGAATTTATCTTACTCCAGCTAGGTTAGCTAGGATGTTCGGGAGCCACCACTCTGTCTGTTGGAGGTGTTCGGCGCCCCTTGCGAACTTCATGCACATTTTTTGGGACTGTCCTCATATCAAGCCCTACTGGCAGGATATTTCAGAATGTGTCCGGTCGGTCACATCCCTTTCAGTCCCCCTTACGGTTGAGGTGTGCCTGCTAAGCTTGGTTGAGAACTTGGCTACCACTAGGGCTATACAAACTCTACTCACCCTCCTGCTGTTCTACGCCAAAAAACTCATTATCCTGTCCTGGAAAAAGTCCACTGCCCCGACTCTGGCTTCTTGGAAGTCCCTGATCAACAAGGCAATTCCTTTTTATAAGGCAACTTATTTGAGTAGGGGGGTAGAGACCAAGTTTGAAAAGGTTTGGGGGGGTTGGATGGCATCCACAGACACAGTTTCTGATTAAACACATAGGTAACTTGGTGAGTGATCCTTATTAAACTTACATGAACAAATGGATTGAGATCCTGGGGTGGTGGTGATTTTGACATAAATACACTATAGATCAATAATGTACTGATGGCTGTGGGGTCCATATTTCTCCTGATGGGGTATGGGGTGGGGGGGGGTGGAGCTGCAATATGTGCAACACCTCCTCTGGTGGGCGGAGGCATCATTGCCCTGCTGGATTATGTATCTGTCTCCTTCGGGAACTCGAAGTCTGTGCATTCCTTTGTTTTCCTCCTTAGGGGGGGTTCTCCTTTTTTTTTTTTTTTCTTTTTTTTTTTTTTGGGGGGGGGGGTGGGGGGTTGATTGTGTTTTTTTTTTTGTTTTTTTTGTTTATTTGGGGACATTGGTTCCACCTAACGGAACCTGGTTCGTTGTGTTGCTGCGTTGTGCGGCTTTTGTTTGTATGTCTGTATTAAAATCTTCAATAAAAATAAATTTACAAAAAAAGAAAGGAGAAGGCCAGAATTAAAAGAAATAAAAAACAAAATGGGGGGGGCGTGGCCTGGCACCGGAGCGAGATGGCAGCGTAGTTGGAGAGCTCCGCCACCCAGGTCTCCTAAAACGGCTATAATAGGCTTAATACCTCGGTCCTGCTCCACCACAATGACCGGTAGAAGCTCCTCAGCCACCCGTGCACAGTCGGATCCCGCGACGCAGCTGAGCAAGACGATCCCTGAGATGTTCCGCACTCAGCCAGCAGATACGCAGGCCACATCTCAGACCCCGGACTCGATTTTGAAACTCTCCGCGGCTTCCCCCTCTGCCTCCGCAAGCTTCCCACAAGGTATGTCTGCAGGATACCCCCCGCCTCCACTGAGTATGGCCGACCTGCAGAAAGTGGCCCAGGACATTAAAACCTTCCTGCTCGCGGCGGTTTCTGACCTGAAAGGCGAGCTTAGGGCTATAGCCACCAGACTGGAACACGTGGAGTCGGCCGCCCGCCATGACTCATGGAGCAGCCATCCACCAAGTCCAACGGGCCTCCACTTCTCAGGCACACCACCTTATGGACATGCACCGACACATGGAGGATTTGGACAATAGGGGCCGCAGATGAAATCTACGTGTTAGGGGGGTGCCGGAATCGGTGGAGGGGCCCCAATTGCAAGTTGCGGTCTGGGCTGTTTTTAACACGCTGCTTGGCAGGCCGCCTGATGCCCCAGTTGAGATGGAGAGATGCCACAGAGCGCTCCGGCCCAAGGGCAGAGACACAGACCCACCTAGGGACATAGTATGCTGCTTGGTGAATTTCATTCAGAAGGAAGACATATTGCGATTAGCTCGCAATCAGGCAAATTTGGAGTACGAGGGGGCGCGCATACAGTTGTTCCAGGATCTTTCAACTATCACTCTGCAGCATAGAAGAGACCTACGTCCTTTGCTACAGGTCCTGCGAGACAGGCGTATTCCCTATCGCTGGAAGTTCCTATTCTGCCTTTAGGCGACGGCCGGAAACCGTACAGCCTTCCTGAAGGTTCCGGCTGACCTGCAACAGTTTTGTGACACCCTTGGTATCCCTGAGGTCAGTGTCCCTGACTGGTACGGTGCTTTCCTGCAGCAGGAGCCCTGGATATCCACACATCCTGGTGATACCCCAAGATCACAGCGGCAGTGACAAAGACGACGCAGAGCTTCGGATGCCCACTCACCACGGGAGCATGGGGACATGGAGACGGATGAAAGCCCGCGAGCATCGCCGTCGTCTGCCTGGAGGCGGACAGACCACTGAAGAGACTGAGAAGGGCCCACTGAACTGGTCTTTTCTCCCCCCTTCCCTCGTTTTCTTCTCTCTTCCCTTGAGCCCATTCTACCCTGAAGCTGTTTTAACAAGCCTGCCCACAACTATTTTCACGGTTCCCCTTGCATTTCTTTCCCGACTATTGTGTGTGTCATTGAGTTCGGATGTGAGTATAGCAGGTGAACTCGATGCAGCATGTGCTATGTATCATGTACTCTTTTAGTTTGCTTTTGAGTTGTGTTTTCTCCCCAGGCTTTGGGGTCCCTGACTTTGCGAGATGCCAGTACTGTTGCTTTGACTCCCCCCCCCCCAGGCGCTGGAGCACTATGGAGAGGAGGTAGGCTTTTTACCTCTCAGACTTGCTATTCTTCCTGGATGTATAGTTCGCCTATTTACCTGCTTTGGGCATCTGCTCCACGGGGGGTCATAGCCTGCATCTCACATTGTATGCCTTCAACCTGTTTGCCTTGTCTACATGGATATGCTAGATGATGTCACTTTGCTAGATGAGCAAGGCCTAGAGGCTATGGGTTGAATGCCTCAGGTCCAGATGATGTCTGCTGTACTCGCACTTGTATTGTCAATTTACCTTGAGCAAGGTTCTAGGAGACCCATGTCCCCCCCTTCTCCTTTCCTCTCCCCTTCTCCTCCCTACTCTCCTTCCTCCCATCCTCTTTTCCCTTTCCCGCCTTCCCTCCCTCCCTTGTTCTTCCCTCCCTCCCTTGTTCTTCCCTCCCTCCCTTGTTCTTTACCCCCTCCCTTGTTCTTTACCCCCTCCCTTGTTCTTTACCCCCTCCCTTGTTATTCCCTCCCCCCTCCTCTCTCTCCTGCCTTTCTTACCGTCATCCCCCCCTACTTTTTTATTTTTTATTCTATTTTATTTTTACTTTATATATTATTTTTATATATATATATATATATATATATATATATATATATTTTTTTTTTTTTTTTACTGGGGTTCATGTACGATAATTCCCTGTGATGTCATTTTACCTTCTCCAGCTCGAGGTATTGATTTATGCAACTGATAGGTTTCTGTTGTGTTCAGCAGATGTAGTGGTAATGTTCTTGGGGCTTCGCTTCTATTATGTCTTGCTAGGTGTTTGGGGGGGTATGTAGATTGGCTTAAGTCCATCCTTTGTTTTGTCCCATCCATGGTTTTTTATTTTCAAGATAGAGGGGTGTGCCATCCGTGTTCCTCAGGAACTGTCTTGGAACTTTATCTGGGGCGGTGCTGTTGGGACTTGGAGGTCATGCGCTTGGGTCTTCTAGGCATGTCCGCAGTTCTTGATTACCAGTTTCTGGTCATGCCATTAGGGGTACAGACCAGTGATCCCCTCGCGGGACACGAGCCTATACATTTGTGTGTGAGAGGTACTACCCCTGGGGCCTTCCTCCTCGTATTTTGTTGGGGGAGACCCTGGGTGTATCCTCCCTCTATATTTTCCTAGTTGGGTCTCTCTGTTGACTTATTTATTTACTGTTTACTAACACTCTACTTTGCAGATGGCTTCTGATAACCCTGGAGCCTTGGTTTTTTCCTTGAGGCTCCAGGCTTGGTGAGCAGGTCTCCGTGGGGTCCTCGCACTCCGGGGGCTTCATTAAATTGGAAAACCTGGGCGGCGAGAGACTTTGTGGACTACTATAAATTAAGCATACGACACTCCGTACAATATGTGCGGAACAATTTTTTAAGATTCCAGTAGCTGTCAGATTTTGCGTTGAGACTTGTGCTCGGTTGTGGGTTAGGGGAGTGCTGCGGTGTGCCCGGTACGCCTCTCATGGGTGGGCCTTCGCGGCGGTCCTCTGACCCCTGTCCTCAGACTGAGGTGTTTTATCCTAAGCTGTCTTTAGGTCCGGTGTGGGGGACCTGGGAGGTGGGATAGGTTGGTTCGCTTAGTTTCCTTTAGGTTCCGGACTCCATCCCCATCCCAAGGGAGGCGGGTTCCCCTCTTGAACACTCCGGCTTAGCATACCATAATCCTATCAGTATCTTTTCCATCACCTCCTTATTAGGTAGCACAGCGGGACTACTGCTATCTCCGGTAGTACATGACCTCTCCCCTAGTTAGGGATAGACTCCTGACAGGGGGTGAGTGTCTGGGGTTTCTAAACTCCAGATAACATCAGTCCAGGGGCAAGATAAGAGCGTTTTCTACTCTTCCTACTCTCTTAGTTTGGTTTTCCCTTCCCCCCCCTTTTTTCTTTTGTTTTTGTTTTTGTGATTCCCCCCCATTTACTCTCTCCGTCTCAGGCTACTAGGTGTGGGACCCATCACAACCAACCTGCCCACATGGCCTCCATTATGCAATCGTTGGCTCCTCTATCTCTTAAGGTATTCACTTTGAATGCCAAAGGTCTCAACATCCCCGAGAAGCGTAGCAGCCTTATGGCAGAAGCACACAGGCATAGGGCCCACATCATTTCTTTCCAGGAAACTCACTTTAAATCCAGCTCTATTCAACGCCTTCACAAAAAGAGATACCCTGTCGTTTATCATGCGACATGCACTGATTCCAAGACGAAAGGGGTAGCAATACTGATCGCAAAGTCGCTCACATTTCACCTCACTGACAGGGTGGTTGACCCAGATGGCCGGTTCATCTTCCTCAAAGGGACATGGAAGGATAGGCCGGTAACGCTTGCCAACATATACTGCCCCAATTCTAGACAGGTCTCCTTCTTGAGGGACACGCTTTTGCGACTTCAAACGCTCAAGGAGGGTCTTTTGATTTTTGGAGGGGACTTTAACATGGCCCTAGACCCTATCCTAGACACTTCCACCGGAACATCGTCCCTTCCTTTTGCGGCCCTGAGGCAGGCGAGGTTGGGATTGGCCTCCCTCACCCTTCATGATACATGGCGCACCCTTAACCCTCGAGGTAAGGATTACACGTTTTTCTCTTCTCCGCATAATCGTTATTCGCGACTCGATTATCTTTTTGTTTCCCAGAAGGATCTGACGTATCTGTCCGAAGCGACAATAGAAAGTATGGTCCTTTCCGACCATCATCCAGTTACCATGACCCTGCGATTCCCTCAACGTGATGTGTCCACTAGGATTTGGAGACTAGATGCCTCCCTACTTACGGATCTGGCAGATATAGCCAACATCCAACAAGCCATTAGGGATTACTTTCGACATAACGTCACCTCAGATGTCCCTCCCATGACTCTATGGGAGGCGCATAAGTGTGTAGTGAGGGGGCACTTGATTTCTATTGCGGCCCGTCGGAAACGGGAGCACCAAGCTTTGATTCAGTCCTTGTCGGAAACGATCCGGAGGCTAGAAACGCAACATAAATGCTCTCTGGCGCTTCAGGTGGCGACTGATCTGGCAGTCGCGAGGACGGCCCTACGTGATGAGTTATACAAGCGAGCGCGAAAGAGACAGATGTTGACGCACAAGCTGTTTTATGAGCGAGGCAATAAGCCAGGTAGGTTACTTGCTAGGCTTACGCAGAAGCGCACTCTCGCTTCTACTATACATCATATTAGAGATGGTCACGGGGTGCTCCATTCCAGGAACGAGGATATTGTTCGGCAGTTTAGAACCTTCTATGGTAAGCTATATAACATTTCAGCAAGCGAGGGGGGCCCAGTTTCTATAGATGCGCGGACAGCCCCGATTAAAGATTTTCTGCATAAGTTTAGCCCGAAGGCGCTATCCTTGGAAGATCAGATATCCTTGGAATCCCCACTGACATCGGAAGAATGGGTAGAGGCCCTGAAAGCTACTAAGCCGGGCAAATGCCCAGGACCCGACGGCTTCTCGACGCAATACTACAAGTCCTTTTCGGACTTATTGGTGCCGGGATTCCTCAGAGCCTTTAACTCTCTTGCTAGCTCCCCATGCAACTCCGCTACCCTACTGGAAGCGTACATAGCGGTAATACCCAGAGAAAATAAAGATCCCGCGGATGTAACAAACTACAGACCCATCTCGCTCGTAAACGCGGATGTTAAACTTTTCTCCAAAATCTTGGCGAACAGGCTAGCTCAATTTGTGCCGGCCTGGGTGGGTCTTGACCAAGTGGGCTTTGTTCCCGGCAGAGAAGCCAGGGACAACACCGTTAAGGCTATTAATCTGCATCACTGGCTCACCTCGTCCAAAAAAGAAGGGTTCTTTCTGTCCATGGATGCGGAGAAGGCCTTCGACCGAGTGGCCTGGGACTACATGGACTTGACACTGGAAGCCTTAGGATTGGGATCTAACATGCGGGCTTATATTGGTGCTCTGTACATGAACCCGACTGCTAGAGTTCGAGTCAATGGTCACTTGTCGGAGGCCTTCTCCATCCACAACGGCACCAGACAGGGATGTCCTCTTTCCCCCATCCTGTATATCCTCACCCTGGAACCTCTTCTTCGTTGCATCTGGGAGAACCCCAATATCAAGGGCATTGAAATTCGGCACAAAGAATACAAACTCGCAGCTTTTGCGGATGACATTCTGCTTTTTCTCTCATCTCCCTTAATATCCTTACCTAACTTGATGCAAGCTCTTGAATTATTACGGACTGTCTCAAATCTAAAGATTAATTATTCCAAATCATTCGCTCTCAATGTCTCATTACCCTCGTCGCTCGCTGACCTGTGTCAAGAGAACTTCCCCTTTCGGTGGAAGACGGACCACATTACCTATTTAGGTATCCGGATCCCCGGCCAACTGACAGACCTTTATGTCAAGAATTTCTTGGCGGAGCTGAAAGCTGTTGAACAAGATCTCCTTCGGTGGGATACCCCCTCGATTTCTTGGTTCGGACAGGCCACCATCTTGAAAATTACGGTGCTCCCCCGCTTGCTGTACAAGTTGCAAACAATTCCGATAAATCTACCGCCTTCTTTCTTCGCGACATACAAGAGAATCTGTAGGACGTTCCTTTGGAAAACCAGGGCTCCGAGAATCAGTTGGGCTAAATTGGTGCTACCGAAGTTAGGAGGAGGCATCGGCCTCCAGGACCTACAGAGGTACTACTGGGCGGCTCATCTGGCGCGTATTGTTGACTGGAGGGTACACGCTCGCTGTAAGGGATGGGTTCTCTTGGAAAACCTGATTACGGGAGCCGAACTGAGTAAGGTCCCCTGGTTTACAAGGTCCCACTGGTCATCTGACACCCTATCCCACCCACTTGTGGGTGCTACTCTTTTGGCTTATGAACAGGCCTGTAGGGCTCATGCGTTTTTTGCCACAATGTGTGGGCTGACTCCTATGAGGGGTAACCCGGATTTTGTACCCGGCATGGATAGATCTTACTTAGCAAGGGAACGGCCAAGCCCGGACCTGCGAGCCGGGCATTTCTTTTCTGGTAACACAAACAGTCTCCTGCGCTCGGAAGCTTGGTCTCTTGGCGGCACAACCAGAGTATTCCGTTAAAAAGGGAATGGCCAGGGATCTTGCTGCCCTCCTCAGAATAATTGGTATTCTTAAGGCTAAAAGGTAAAAGAAAACAGAGGGCGCACCGACCTAGTGCATTACCAATGGCTAGGTTTATTAAATGTAAGTTAAAAGATCATAGATACTCACAAAGCAAGTAAGATTATAGGCACGTAAAATTCCATCCAAGGAGATAACCTCTTGCTGGAGCCAAATAAGCAGATAAGCAGAGAGTCAAGGCGACAGATGTTACAGCTACGGCTGACGCGTTGCGAGGGCGAGCCCTCTTCCTCAGAGCCAAAAAAGTGACCTTTTTGGCTCTGAGGAAAAGGGCTCGCCCTCGCAACGCGTCAGCCGTAGCTGTAACATCTGTCGTCTTGACTCTCTGCTTATTTGGCTCCAGCAAGAGGTTATCTCCTTGGATGGAATTTTACGTGCCTACAGGTCCTTCTCAAAAAATTAGCATATTGTGATAAAGTTCATTATTTTCTGCAATGTACTGATAAACATTAGACTTTCATATATTTTAGATTCATTACACACAACTGAAGTAGTTCAAGCCTTTTCTTGTTTTAATATTGATGATTTTGGCATACAGCTCATGACAACCCAAAATTCCTATCTCAAAAAATTAGCATATCATGAAAAGGTTCTCTAAACGAGCTATTAACCTAATCATCTGAATCAACTAATTAACTCTAAACACCTGCAAAAGATTCCTGAGGCTTTTAAAAACTCCCAGCCTGGTTCATTACTCAAAACCGCAATCATGGGTAAGACTGCCGACCTGACTGCTGTCCAGAAGGCCATCATTGACACCCTCAAGCAAGAGGGTAAGACACAGAAAGAAATTTCTGAACGAATAGGCTGTTCCCAGAGTGCTGTATCAAGGCACCTCAGTGGGAAGTCTGTGGGAAGGAAAAAGTGTGGCAGAAAACGCTGCACAACGAGAAGAGGTGACCGGACCCTGAAGAAGATTGTGGAGAAGGACCGATTCCAGACCTTGGAGGACCTGCGGAAGCAGTGGACTGAGTCTGGAGTAGAAACATCCAGAGCCACCGTGAACAGGCGTGTGCAGGAAATGGGCTACAGGTGCCACATTCCCCAGGTCAAGCCACTTTTGAACCAGAAACAGCGGCAGAAGCGCCTGACCTGGGCTACAGAGAAGCAGCACTGGACTGTTGCTCAGTGGTCCAAAGTACATTCGGAAATCAAGGTGCCAGAGTCTGGAGGAAGACTGGGGAGAGGGAAATGCCAAAATGCCTGAAGTCCAGTGTCAAGTACCCACAGTCAGTGATGGTCTGGGGTGCCATGTCAGCTGCTGGTGTTGGTCCACTGTGTTTTATCAAGGGCAGGGTCAATGCAGCTAGCTATCAGGAGATTTTGGAGCACTTCGTGCTTCCATCTGCTGAAAAGCTTTATGGAGATGAAGATTTCATTTTTCAGCACGACCTGGCACCTGCTCACAGTGCCAAAACCACTGGTAAATGGTTTACTGACCATGGTATTACTGTGCTCAATTGGCCTGCCAACTCTCCTGACCTGAACCCCATAGAGAATCTGTGGGATATTGGGAAGAGAAAGTTGAGAGACGCAAGACCCAACACTCTGGATGAGCTTAAGGCCGCTATCGAAGCATCCTGGGCCTCCATAACACCTCAGCAGTGCCACAGGCTGGTTGCCTCCATGCCACGCCGCATTGAAGCAGTCATTTCTGCAAAAGGATTCCCGACCAAGTATTGAGTGCATAACTGAACATAATTATTTGAAGGTTGACTTTTTTTGTATTAAAAACACTTTTCTTTTATTGGTCGGATGAAATATGCTAATTTTTTGAGATAGGATTTTTGGGTTTTCATGAGCTGTATGCCAAAATCATCAATATTAAAACAAGAAAAGGCTTGAACTACTTCAGTTGTGTGTAATGAATCTAAAATATATGAAAGTCTAATGTTTATCAGTACATTACAGAAAATAATGAACTTTATCACAATATGCTAATTTTTTGAGAAGGACCTGTATTATCTTACTTGCTTTGTGAGTATCTATGATCTTTTAACTTACATTTAATAAACCTAGCCATTGGTAATGCACTAGGTCGGTGCGCCCTCTGTTTTCTTTTACCTTTTATTTATTTTCTGGTGGCAGATTTCTCAACTATAAAGAACTAGCTTCTTTAACCCCGACCAAGTCTTTCCCCTTTTTGGCTTACCTCCAGATAAAACACTTTCTTGTCCATCCTTCTGGGAGAGGATGTTACGCAAAACCGTCAACTGTTTTCGAGTCCCTATGCTCTGGCGCACCTCCTCAGAGGCATGTGATCTCGCTGTTTCATGCCTCGTTGTTCAGAGAACCCTTTGCTTCCATGCAAGCAGAGCATGCCTTCTGGGAGGCTAGGTTAGACAGGACGATTGAGCAGAAAAGCTGGGAACGAGTCCACTGGTTTATCCATAAGGGTTCCCTGAATGTCAATGCCCAGGAGAATGGTTATAAGATCACATCACGATGGTATAAGACGCCTGACCTTCTCCATAAAATCTTTCCAAATGTATCGGACCGGTGCTGGCTATGTGGTAAGGACCAGGGCACTTTCCTCCATATTTGATGGGAGTGCACACTGATTCAGCCATACTGGCGTGAGGTGCATGATGTGACGACAGCGGTCTCCTCGCTCCCTTTGGAGTTCTCCCCGGCTCAGTATCTCCTGGAAAAGAGATGAGATACGCTCATTCATTTCTTGCACAACAAGGAATATAGTATATATGCTGAGGTGTCCGTGGTATCTAGAATCTAAACACATTTCTAAAATATAAACAAAGGCTACAATGGGCACAGCATTTCAAGCTATGAAGCATAATAAGAACCCTGCTGGCACCACCTTCATTGCTTTAGAAAAGTATATCCCCAATTGGAGGAGCAATAATGCAAAGAGAAGTATATCCAGAGCAGAAACCAGCTGGATATACCAGCTTAAATCATATACCCCTCTGGGTTTGAACATAGAGTGGGATATAAACTGCTTTATTAACAACAGTTGACAATTGTTGACATATGGGGTTTTTAATTTCATTAAGGACTATTAATGTATTTTGTACGTTTAAATATCTATATCAGGGCATATCCCTGATGAATTTTAACTTTACATTTTGACATTTTACCTTTTTACATTTCTTTCCCTTATGGTATCTTAATATAATATACTGTAATCCAATTTTATTTTATTGAATTTTCATTGCTGTTTATGGGTATTGTATGATGAATTTCTCCTTCCATTGTATGTACTATTGGAATAAGGAAGATTGCTTTTAATACTTATATTTAATCCCTATTAGTTATTTTCATACTTAATTTAATTAAATATTCAGCTTTTTATCATTATTATTTATAAATTGTGAAATACGACCGTTTCTCTCCAGTGATAAGATAGACGGAGAGGGTAGATGGTGGTTTCCCTCCCTCCTCCTCGGAGGATGTGTCACGGATGATGGTTACTGACAAGGAGTATTTACTGGTTGGGTGATATAGGTGGAGATACCTGATTCCCTATACAGGCAGTTCTAGACTTACGAACGACTCCTACTTACGAACGGCCTCAATGCCGAATGCTTGTGCTTCACGCTGGTCCTGGATACCTCCAAGCAGCTATCTTGCCACATTCCACACTGCAGTACTTCATGTACTGCATGGCCAGAAGAGCCCCAGAAGTGCCCGGAACATCCCACATCCCTCCACAGGTGTACGCCGGAACATCCCACATCCCTGCAAAGGTGGAAGTTACACTTACAAGCAGAGTTCCGACTTGCAAACACATTCCACTTACGAACAAACCTACAGTCCCTAATGTGTTCGTAACTCGGGGACTGCCTGTATTAGTATACTGGTTTATTCTGGAACTGTTCCTGATGATTAAATCGGCAGGTTTGGGTCCAATATCTGTTCCTTTGAGGTTTTGATCTTAAGATAGGACATGTTGGGCCACCGCCTTCCTTTATTTCTGATGGGAAAAAATATATATTCTCCTACTAGCTGCCCCATTAAGTCATTGTACTGAATTATTATTGTTCCAACTTTCTTGCCTTTGCAACATATCCTTGTCACACTGCATGTGATGGCATCCATCCTCCCTAAGCCAGGATGATAAGACCCTGAAGAAGCTTGATACAACAGAACTGCAAAGTTTTATGTACATAGTAACACCCCTTTAGGGTGCATATTATTATGGTTTATGAAATATGACCAATGCACATACATTTTGAGATTATCTTATTTATATTTGAATGTTTTCTAATAAAATTAGAAATTTTATATGTCCATCTAGACATTCCTTTTGGGTACCAGTAAGGTCCAATTTTGTGTCCGTTTTTTTATATACCTATTTATGTTAACTTAGTTGATCCCCTTTGGTCTGTTAAATACACCACTGAAATAAAGGGATTTTTATAACAGCTTACCTGTAAAATCCTTTTCTTGGAGTACATCACGGGACACAGAGCGACTTAGTCATTACTAATGGGTTATATAGATTACCTTCAGGTGTTGGCACTGGCCAATTCCAAACCGGAAGTACCCTCCCCTATATAAGCCCCTCCCATCCGGGAGCACCTCAGTTTTGTAGCCAAGCAATAAGTGTCCCAAAAAGAGGGGTGGGAGCTCTGTGTCCCGTGATGTACTCCAAGAAAAGGATTTTACAGGTAAGCTGTTATAAAAATCCCTTTTTCTTTTTCGTACATCACGGGACACAGAGCGACTTAGTCATTACTAATGGGACGTCCCAAAGCAATGCCAAATGAGGGGAGGGATACATAAGCTGGGCGCCATCAGGCATGAGGCTCTTTTGCGGCCTGCAACACACTGCGCCCAAAGGCGACATCCTCCTGACTTCTGACGTCTACCTGGTAGAATCTAGTAAACGTGTGTACTAAGGACCATGTTGTGGCCTTACAGACTTGAGCCAGGGAGGCTTGGTGATGCACTGCCCATGAAGTTCCAACTGCTCTTGTGGAGTGCGCCCTAACTTTGAACGGAGGTGGTCTCCTTTTCAAGCCATAGGCTTGTATTATGACCTGTCGAATCCACTTGGCTAAAGTAGATTTTTGATGCTGCCCGACCCTTTCTGGGGCCTTCCGGCAGAACAAACAAAGTATCCGTTCTACGAATCTGAGCAGTGGCTTTAAGATAAGCTTTAACTGCTTTTACCACATCCAAAGAATGCAATAACTTTTCCTCTACCGAACTAGGTTTGGGGAAAAAGGAAGGAAGAACCACATCTTGGTTCAAATGGAACCTCGATACCACCTTAGGAAGAAGGCTGGATGAGGACGTAATACTACTCTGTCCTTATGGATAACCAGATATGGCTCCTTACAGGACAAGGCAGCTAATTCCGATACTCTTTTAGCCGAACAAATGGCTACTAAGAAAATCAATTTCCTGGTGAAAAGAACCAAGGAAATGTGCCGCAATGGTTCAAATGGTTGTTTCTGTAGAACCGACAGAACCAGGTTTAAGTCCCATGGACATATGGGAATACTAACCGGAGGGCTAATACGCATCACTCCTTGTATGAAAGCTTTGACTAATGAATGCAAAGCCAAGGGCCTTTGAAAAAAATATTGACAAGGCCGTCTGACCCTTGATAGTACTCAAGGCAAGCTTCCTATGTACAGCCCACTGTAGGAAGTCCAGAATCCTACCTATTACGTACTTACGTGGATGCCATTTCCTGGCCTCACACCACGTGATGTACGCCTTCTAGATCCTATAATAGATCTGCCTGGATACCGGCTTCCTGGCATTGATCATGGTAGATACCACAGGATTAGAGAGCCCTCTCTTTTTTTAGAATGTGGGCTTCAATAGCCAGGCCGTCAAACCTAGGGCTGGTAAGGAAGGGTAGTATATCGGTCCTTGCGAAAGCAGGTCCGGACGATGTGGGAGGGTCCAAGGACTTCCCACTGACATTTTTACAATCTCCGCGTACCATGCCCTTCGGGGCCACGCTGGAGCCACCAGAATCACTGGTTTCTTTTCTACCCTGATTCTGCGGATTAATCGCGGTGGGAATGCATATATCAGCTTGAACTGATCCCAAGGGAACACTAGGGCATCCGAACCACAAGCTAGGGGATCCTTTGTGCGAGACACAAATCTGTCCACCTTTGCGTTGAATCTGGATGCTAGCAGATCTACATCCGGTGTTCCCCACCGCTGGCATATTGCCTGGAAAACCTCGGGGTGAAGAGACCATTCCCCGGGCATAATTGCTGGCGACTTAAAAAGTCCGCTCTCCAATTTTCCACTCCTGGGATGAAAACCGCGGATATGGCTGTGACATACCTTTCTGCCCATTCCAGGATGCAATTCGCTTCCTTCTGGGCTGCACGACTCCTGGTGCCACCCTGGTGATTGATATATGCCACTGCTGTGGCATTGTCTGATTGAATTCTGACAGGTGACCCTTGGAGTTTGGATGTCCATGCTACTAGGGCATACCGGGCTGCTCGTATCTCTAAGAGATTGGTGGGCAGGGCCTTCTCTGCTTCTGACCACTTGCCCTGGAGAGACCATTGCTCCAGTACTGCCCCCCAGCCTATGAGGCTGGCAACTGTAGTGACCACCTTCCAAGAAACCGGACTGAAGGGTTTCCCTTTTTCCAGATTCTGGGGCACCAACCACCAATGGAGGCTCTTGCGAACGGAAGGGGACAGGGACATTGGTAAGTCTAAAGCCTGAACTTTTTTGTTCCAGGCTGACAGTATGGCCCTCTGCAAGTTCCTTGAATGGAATTGACCGTAGGGTACCGCTTCGAATGAAGCCACCATTTTTCCCAGCAGCCTTATACACAGGCGTATGGATGGTTTTTCTTTTTTGTACCCACTAAGTGGGTCAAATCTTTCAAAGACGACACCTTCTCTGGAGGTAAGAAAATCTTTCTCTGATTTGAATCCAGTCTTAGTCCCCAAGTATTCCAGGCTTTTGACTGGTTTTAGGGCTGACTTGTCTCGGTTGATAATGCAACCGTGAGATTCCAGATACTTGATTATCTTGTGAACGACCACTTCTAGTTTTTTTCACTGAGTGGTCTATCAGCAACAAGTCGTCCAGATATGCCATTATCGTTACACCTTGTGTTCCTAGTTTGGCCAATCGTAGGGCCAGAATTTTTGTGAACACTCGTGGTGCCGTGGCCAGACCGAAAGGTAAGGCTCTGAACTGAAAATGGCGCCCTTCTACTGCAAGGCGTAGAAATGTCTGGTGGGCCGGACAGATGGGAATATGCAAATAAGCATCCCTTATGTCGATCGAGGCTAACCATTCCTGCCCTTGTAGGGCGGTGGCCACCGATCGGATCGACTCCATCCGAAAAAGTCCTGATATGTAGGAACTTGTTTAGCGCTTTTATATTTAATATGGGCCTCATGTCCCCATTTGGTTTGGGGACTGTGACAAGGTTCGAGTAAAACCCGAACCCGTTTTCTTCCAAGGGAACCTTCATGATTACCCTTGGGGCAATAGTTGCTCTAGTGCCAGAAGGAGGGATCCACTCTTCTGGGGATCGCTTGGCACGTTTGACCTTATAAAATGGGCAGGAGGAATGTCTTTTAACTCCAGCCTGTATCCCAGACTTACTGCGGAGATCACCCATCTCTGATGGTGTCCCGCCAGGTCTCTGTGAACAACTGAAGTCTTCCCCTCACCCGACTGAGTGGGGGCAACCCTTCATGACTTAGGGGGAGGTTTTGTACCTCTCTTGACCCAGGGTTTCTTGTTACCCTGTGATTGTCCCTGATTTCTGCCCCCTGGATTTGACCGCGGAGGCCGTCGGAACTGTTTCACAGCCGATGTGCCAGGGACTGGAGAAGTAGGCCTCTTAAAAGAAGGACTTCTACCCTTGTTCTTAACCGGTAAGAGTGAACTTTTACCGGCAGAAATTTTCTGGATATATTTGTCCAGATCTTCTCCAAATAAGCGTTCTCCATGAAATGGGAAGCTAACCAGCAGTTTTTTACAGGGAGCTTCAGCAGACCAGTTTTTGAGCCACAGAAGCCTACGCATATGTACTATAGACAGCGTAAAGCGGGAGGCCTGTTGGATTGTATCCTTTATGGCGTCCACTGCAAAACACAAGGCTCTAGGTAGGTCAGCTAGGGCAAGAGCCTGCTGATCTGGTAAGTCCCTTAAGACTTGTTTCAACTGATCTTTCACTGCTTGGCAGACTCCAATCGCTGCTACCGCAGGTTGTGTCACCATGCTTGCTGTAGAGAAAGCAGATTTTAGTAAAGACTCCAATTTTTTATCTATTGGGTCTTTGAACATTGGAACATTATCTACTGGACATGTCAGTGATTTGTTAACAGAAGAGATGGCTGCGTCCACTGTAGGGACCCTCCATTTTTTTTATGAACTTATCCTCCATGGGATAGATCACCGGAAATCTCTTGGGGGGAGCAAATATTTTATCAGGATGCTCCCAATCCTGGTAGATAAGCCCTTCTAATAAAGGGTGGATTGGGAAGGAACAGACAGCCTGGGGAGCTTTTAGCGACCCCAGCGAGGAAACCGTAGTGGATGGTGGTTCCGCCAGAGGCATTTTAAATGCTGATCGGACCATGTTAGTCAGAGACTGAACCCATAATCTTTCAGCCTGAGATGCTGAGAAAGGTTTTTCCACTGTTGATTCCTCCATAACTGAATCAACCTCATCCTGATCCCCTTCAGGTAGGTCGATCTCTGTGTGGGGCTGTTCCTCCACTAACAGGCACTCTGAAGGAGGAGACGGAGATCGGACGCGCTTTTCCTGTGACAGGGAAGCAGCGATCAATGCTGTTAATCTCTCTTCCAATCCTCCCAGAGTTGAGGATATAACCTCCTCTGTTATACAGGTCCTTCTCAAAAAATTAGCATATTGTGATAAAGTTCATTATTTTCTGTAATGTACTGATAAACATTAGACTTTCATATATTTTAGATTCATTACACACAACTGAAGTAGTTCAAGCCTTTTCTTGTTTTAATATTGATGATTTTGGCATACAGCTCATGAAAACCCCAAAATCCTATCTCAAAAAATTAGCATATTTCATCCGACCAATAAAAGAAAAGTGTTTTTAATACAAAAAAAGTCAACCTTCAAATAATTATGTTCAGTTATGCACTCAATACTTGGTCAGGAATCCTTTTGCAGAAATGACTGCTTCAATGCGGCGTGGCATGGAGGCAACCAGCCTGTGGCACTGCTGAGGTGTTATGGAGGCCCAGGATGCTTCGATAGCGGCCTTAAGCTCATCCAGAGTGTTGGGTCTTGCGTCTCTCAACTTTCTCTTCCCAATATCCCACAGATTCTCTATGGGGTTCAGGTCAGGAGAGTTGGCAGGCCAATTGAGCACAGTAATACCATGGTCAGTAAACCATTTACCAGTGGTTTTGGCACTGTGAGCAGGTGCCAGGTCGTGCTGAAAAATGAAATCTTCATCTCCATAAAGCTTTTCAGCAGATGGAAGCATGAAGTGCTCCAAAATCTCCTGATAGCTAGCTGCATTGACCCTGCCCTTGATAAAACACAGTGGACCAACACCAGCAGCTGACATGGCACCCCAGACCATCACTGACTGTGGGTACTTGACACTGGACTTCAGGCATTTTGGCATTTCCCTCTCCCCAGTCTTCCTCCAGACTCTGGCACCTTGATTTCCGAATGTACTTTGGACCACTGAGCAACAGTCCAGTGCTGCTTCTCTGTAGCCCAGGTCAGGCGCTTCTGCCGCTGTTTCTGGTTCAAAAGTGGCTTGACCTGGGGAATGCGGCACCTGTAGCCCATTTCCTGCACACGCCTGTTCACGGTGGCTCTGGATGTTTCTACTCCAGACTCAGTCCACTGCTTCCGCAGGTCCTCCAAGGTCTGGAATCGGTCCTTCTCCACAATCTTCTTCAGGGTCCGGTCACCTCTTCTCGTTGTGCAGCGTTTTCTGCCACACTTTTTCCTTCCCACAGACTTCCCACTGAGGTGCCTTGATACAGCACTCTGGGAACAGCCTATTCGTTCAGAAATTTCTTTCTGTGTCTTACCCTCTTGCTTGAGGGTGTCAATGATGGCCTTCTAGACAGAAGTCAGGTCGGCAGTCTTACCCATGATTGCGGTTTTGAGTAATGAACCAGGCTGGGAGTTTTTAAAAGCCTCAGGAATCTTTTGCAGGTGTTTAGAGTTAATTAGTTGATTCAGATGATTAGGTTAATAGCTCGTTTAGAGAACCTTTTCATGATATGCTAATTTTTTGAGATAGGATTTTTGGGTTTTCATGAGCTGTATGCCAAAATCATCAATATTAAAACAAGAAAAGGCTTGAACTACTTCAGTTGTGTGTAATGAATCTAAAATATATGAAAGTCTAATGTTTATCAGTACATTACAGAAAATAATGAACTTTATCACAATATGCTAATTTTTTGAGAAGGACCTGTATATACAGGAGCAGGTGGACTGGGGACAGCCGCAGCACCAGGCACTCCTGCGGGGTTTCTACGGCTACTGACCTCTGAATTCTCAGGGGAGATTGGTGCAGTACAAGCATGCCCAATATCCTCAGAGCCCGATGGAGACCCCTTTGGCTTCCTGGAAGACCTATTTCCGGAGCGTCTGGACGACATATCCTTTAAGCACAAAGCTGAGGTATTCCCGTCGTCATACACCAATTTTTGCTGGTAATAGTCTAACACAGTTGCTGCTATATACCAGCTGGTGTCCACTAAAGTGCCTTTCTATGGGGATGCCTGCATCAACCGCCTCTGTGTGCCACTGTTTGTTGCTAGCTCTGTTTGCATCCAGCTGACACTTGTACTGTGTCTTTTAACCATGCTGGGACGCCTGCACATGCGCAGAAGCGCCGCGGCGCGCATCGAGCGTCATCCACCCGCCCCGCCCCTTTTTTTTCATAGGAGGCACGTGCACGCGCCCGCGCGCGCGCCCGTGCGCCATTGGCGCCCTTTTCGAAATCAAACAGGGACTAGGAGCCAGGGCCCTTTTTGCCGGAGGGCCTGTGCAGTGGATGAGCGCAGCAACAGGGCAGAGGAAGTGGATTCCCACAGAGAAACTTACCAACTGCCTGGATCTTTTGACTTGAGAAAACCAAAGATCCACATGACAAGAAAAATGGACTACAGCGGCCTCTAGTGGTTTAACACAGGTACCGCGGTCCCTTTTTTTTTTTTTTTTTCTTGACTACTATTAAAATTTTAAATTTTCAGTAGTTACAGGCAAACACAGATATTAGCGGGAATACCGTTAGGTAACAGACAGAAAGACAAATTAGGCTTGGGGGTCCCCCAATAGAACCAAGTTCCTGGGGGCCCCCACTTACCTGATCCCCGCCGCAGGACTTTGTTTGGTCCACAGAAGTCCAAACTTCACCTATCACGGCAGGCATTGTAATTAAACCTTCAGGGACCGGGTTCCCAAGGATTCCACTCCCCTGGACCTGTATAGCACCCTGCACAGACAACATCTTGGTCGTGGGTATGACCAGAGCTCTGGATCCCAGGGTCCAGCCCTCCTAAGAGAGGCATTACAGGCAAAACCTTGCTCTTCTGCTGCAAGGCCCGGGTACCGACCGTTTAGCTATGAAGCTTTTTTGGTGGGATCCGGAACAGCTTACTAAGGCCCAAAAGAACCTGTACGCAAGCCCAGTGAAAACACATGTTACTCTTTGGCCAACACCTTAGACACTGGCAAAAAACTGAGGTGCTCCCGGATGGGAGGGGCTTATATAGGGGAGGGTACTTCCGGTTTGGAATTGGCCAGTGCCAACACCTGAAGGTAATCTATATAACCCATTAGTAATGACTAAGTCGCTCTGTGTCCCGTGATGTACGAAAAAGAAAGTTTTTTTGCTTTATCTGTTCAGTAAGTACAAAAAAAACCCCGCTGTTGATAACTTCCTGTGCCCTCTGGCTGTGCTGCACTCTTATTAGGTACATTGTTCTCAGTTCTGTTTACTACAGAAAATCTTCCAACTATGTTATACAGATGAGGAGAGGGTGGAGGGTTCTCCGGTCCTGAAATCTTTCCTGTCCTAGGGTGATGATGCTGCTTCTCTATAGATGCATCACTGTGAGTGAGCCTTGTCTCCCTAGGGCTAGAAGTGTGTTACTGGGAGGATCACCTTGTGAAAAAGGGGAAAAAGCCTCAAAAAAGAAAACAAATGCCGCCAGTACATCTAGGGACCAGTAATCCACAGAATATTACATTCTTGTTCTTTGGTTTGGATACAATTTAAGACATTTAAGATTTTAGTGTACATTAAAACTAAATGAAGAGCTTATTCCATATCCTTTTTATTGCTTAAGGAACTAATTGGATTACATTTTGTACTGCTATAAACTTTTTCTAGTTTTATCTAACAAGGTAGAAAAACATGCTATTTTTTATTTCTTTTTTTCCCCATAAAGATTTTATTCAGCATTAAAACAACAGCCAATACAAAACAAGACAATTTTCAACATAGGATATAAACAAAGAGCAGCTCAGGCTCTACAATGAGGATGGTTTCACCAAGAACATTTTCAATAACCCCCATGATGTACCTCCCAACAACAAAATATGCACAGTCGCTCCTAGGAGCAGAAAGAAATTAGCAGGTAACCGGTAAGGAACCCCAATTCTGCTTGAGTAGGACCCAGTGCTACTAGTCTTGACCAGCTTGTTGGGAAGTAGAGGCCCAGGATACTGTAGTTCAGAGCCCACCTTAAAATCTTAATATCTATCCCTGAGGGAGTGCTCATCTTGAGATGGAGGAGTATAGGGGCCACCTGTAATTAACCCCGACAACCCCAATTCCGCATATCACCAGGGTGATCAGAACAGGAAAAAGGAAGAGCGAAAGGAAAAAAAAAAGGGGGAGGGAAAAGAGCAAGTAGGAGAGTATATAATAAAAACTAAAAAAAAAACAAACAAGAGGGGAATATGAAAGAGGGAGGGGGGTGTAGAGGGGGGAAGTCTCCGGAAGACTGCCCGGAGAGGGGGTGGGGAAACCACCATCTACCCTCTCCGTCTATCTTATCACTGGAGAGAAACGGTCGTATTTCACAATTTATAAATAATAATGATAAAAAGCTGAATATTTAATTAAATTAAGTATGAAAATAACTAATAGGGATTAAATATAAGTATTAAAAGCAATCTTCCTTATTCCAATAGTACATACAATGGAAGGAGAAATTCATCATACAATACCCATAAACAGCAATGAAAATTCAATAAAATAAAATTGGATTACAGTATATTATATTAAGATACCATAAGGGAAAGAAATGTAAAAAGGTAAAATGTCAAAATGTAAAGTTAAAATTCATCAGGGATATGCCCTGATATAGATATTTAAACGTACAAAATACATTAATAGTCCTTAATGAAATTAAAAACCCCATATGTCAACAATTGTCAACTGTTGTTAATAAAGCAGTTTATATCCCACTCTATGTTCAAACCCAGAGGGGTATATGATTTAAGCTGGTATATCCAGCTGGTTTCTGCTCTGGATATACTTCTCTTTGCATTATTGCTCCTCCAATTGGGGATATACTTTTCTAAAGCAATGAAGGTGGTGCCAGCAGGGTTCTTATTATGCTTCATAGCTTGAAATGCTGTGCCCATTGTAGCCTTTGTTTATATTTTAGAAATGTGTTTAGATTCTAGATACCACGGACACCTCAGCATATATACTATATTCCTTGTTGTGCAAGAAATGAATGAGCGTATCTCATCTCTTTTCCAGTCTGTGCAGATGTAAAACTAGCAATTTTCCTCCCTTTAAAGGCGTTCACCTGACATGCATTGTACTTATTCACTCATTCACCCAAAAAGTGTCATAAATAAAGACACAGAGCCAATTTTTTTAAAATTACGTTATTAAAAAAACAAAAACAGTGTCCCCTGGTGTAGATCCAGCGTCAATCACGATGAACACCGCTGCTGCCGTAACCCAAGAAAAAAATTGAAAAACTCTGTACACGTTGCTGGCTACCGCCGAATGCCATTTCCGGAATGCTCCACCGTCTGCCATTTCTTAAAAATGTAAGGGGCTGGGCCACCTAGTGACATCACTGGTGGTCCCGCTGCTTGTGATGTCATCAACCGGTCGTCATAAGAATTACATATATATGTACATGCCCCGAATTAACCTACCTACCTTTCATGGACCTTAACCTGGTTTATGCAAAACCATTCAATACCACTATAAAAGATCAAGAAGACAGATGCCATAACCCCAAATGCCAGTCTTGCTTAACATTCCCCTCAGATTTAAGGCCCCATTATACTTGGAAATTGACAGACCAAAAAAATAAATGAAATAATTTCAACTTTAAAAAAATAAATAATGCATGCACATTTTTTTTTTAAAAATGTGTATTTAATTTTTTTTTCTTATGAGCCTATAAAGCATGGTACCCATGATCAGCAGATCGTGGGTGCAATGCCAGGCTCCTGTAGGTAGTTACTGAATTGTGGGAGGATCAATGAACTTCTAGAACTCTCCATCAGCACCCTTGTAATTTATTGAGAGCTACAAGCTGTTGCAATGGATGATGGTAGTTGTAGTTCATTCACAATAAGCTGAAAGATGCAGCTGTGTGGATGGAGCCCCAAACAGCCACTCTGTTTTTGAATTATGACAGTAGATGTAAGAATAAAATCCCCGCCCGCTGTCACAATGGGGGATTGGGTCAAGGTGCAGTAGGTGATTTAGTAGTTAATATGTTACATGGGTGTAACGTGTAACATGTTACTAAAGGTAAACGTTTCCTTTAAAGCACTACCCACAGGAACAAGACTCACTATTAAGACCAGACTACTTATTCTGCATGAATTTTTTAATACCCCCACTAGAACAAACAATCTATCCACAAAAATGTTCTCTGACCATGCACCCATTTTAGTGGTGATCAGGGATACCGCCGTCAGACAACCGCTGCAATCTGTTGCTTCCCCTTCTATTATATGGCATCTCCTAAATAACTGCCAAACCACAGTACAAATGCTTAATCGAATATGTAATTTTAAACTCATAACATACCGTATTTTTCGCACCATAAGACGCACTTTTTTCCCCCAGAAATATGGGGAAAAATGTCTCTGCGTCTTATGGTGCGAATATACGACAGGCACCGCCCCCCGCCACCGCTGGCACCGCCCCCCGCCCAGTGCACTTTGCGGGGGGCGGCATCTCTGCACGAAAAAAGCCTCCCCTCTGCCGAGTCCCGGTGTCTCGTCACATATGGCTCCCGCACACAAACCGCCCCCAGCTACAGACCCCCAGGCAGGCCTGTAGTGATGAAACAGCGGCGTGACTTGGCCAAGGGAGGGCGGGACTAGCACCCCATAAGCGGTCAGTGATTGGCCGCACTCTAATCAACTGACGGAGGCTCTGCCTACCCTCCTCTGTGACATCTAGGCTCAGCGCGCTGTCTACTGTTACTAGTAAACACAGAAGCCTCAGTTCTGTGCTTACTAGTGACAGCTGAGCGCATCTCTCCCGCTGGCTTCCACAGAACCTCCCAGCTGCTGCACCTTAACAATGTAGTGCCCGACGCTGTGTATTCATGGGCAGGAGGTGGGGGCAGGGCATTACATGCTGAGCTTCAGACATCCGGATGGCGACCCCCCGCACCTGATGACCCCACGGCTGCCACTGGCAAGTGAAAAGAGTTGCAGCTACAGGTGCTGT